>PVKB01003553.1:0-193319 GCA_004027205.1 Ctenodactylus gundi | reverse complement strand
TTCAGAAATAATTTTGCTGGACACAACAACCTGGTTTAACACTTACTGTCTTTGAAAGCTTGAAAGCTTTGCTCTAGGCCCTCCTCGCTTTTGAAGTTTGCATTGAGAAATGTGCAGTAATCTGAATGAGTTTGCCTTGGTAGAATAATGTCTGTTTATCTCTTGTTGCTTTTAATATTCTCTTTTATGTTGTGTTTTTGGAGGTCATGGTTGTGATATGTTGTGGTGAGTCTGGTTGCTGGTTGAGGCTTAGTGGTGTTCTGTAAGCTTCTTTTTTCACCCATTTCATTGATATGTATAAGTGCAAAACAAAAAGTTTACATTGATCTTGAGTATTTTGTGCAAATACGTATCATGGCAAAGTTGCAAATACTTCTCTTTTTTTACTGTTTTATTTATTCCCATTTTATTGATATGTATAAGGGCAAAATTTCAGGTTTACAATGAAGTTTAGCATTTTGTTCACCTACATATCTTGTGAAGGTAACAAGTACTTTCCCACTCTCCTTTTGTCCCTCCCCCTACCCACTCCTTCCTTCCTCCCCGCCCTACCCCCCTGTTTCACTTTGTTTTCAGTCCTCCCCCTTTTCCCATATTATTGTTCCCTTATTCTCTGCCAGCAAATATCTGTTACTGCTACTTCACAGAGAAAGAAGTAGGCATTCTGCAATCCATTATTCCTCACATTAAGTTTTGTGAAATAAGTTTGATCATTCGATATGTCACTTTCTGCTTCTGACTCACTTCAGTAAGCATGATGGTCTCAAGTTGCCTCCATTTACGTATAAAAGCTTCCAACCTGTGTCTTTATAAGTAATATTCCGTTATGTATAAATGCTACAATTTATGTATCCATTGGTCAATCAGTGGGTATTTTGGTGTCTTTCACAATTTAGCTATTGTCAGTTGTGCTGCTATGAACATGGTTATACATATATCTCTCATATGTGTTGTTTTTTGACTTAGGAAAATTTCCAGAAGAAATATTGCTGGATTGAAGGGGATATTTATTGCCCGTCTTTTGAAGACTTCCATGCTGCTTTCCAAAGTGGTTGTACTAGTTTACATTCCCACCAGCAATGCCAGAGAGCTCCTTTTTCCCCACAGCCTCACCAGCACTGATTGCTGTTTGTGTTCTTGATATATGCCAATCTCTCTCGAGTTAGATGGTATATTAGTGATGTCTAGATTTGCATTTCTTTAATGGCTAAGGATGTTGAACATCTTTTCATGTATTATTGGCCATTTGAACTTCTTCATCTGAGAACTGCCTACCCAATTCTTTTGCTCGTTTTTGAGTAGGTTCCTTGATTTTGAGGGGTTTCCTTTGCTTCAGTTACCTGTATATTCTGGGTATAAGCCTCCTATTTGAGGTATTGTTGGCGAATATTATTTCCTAGTATGCCAATTCTCTTTTTTCATGATTGATAATTCCCCTTTTCAAAAGCTTGCTAATTTACCATAATCCCATTTGTTAATTCTGGGGGCTGTTTCTTTTGCTTTTGTTGTCTTATTAAGCAAGTCTTTTAGATATTTGCCAAATTTGTCTTCCCGAAGGTTCAGTGTTTCAGTTTTAATATGTAGGTGTTTGATTCACTTTGATTTGATTTTGGTACATGTTGACAGGTGTGTGTCTAGTTTCATTCTCTTACATGTGGATGTCCAATTTTCCCAGCACCATTTCTTAAAGAGGCTGTCCTTTTTCTAGTGTATGCTTTTGGCTTTTTTATCAAAGATAGGTAGCTGAAAGTATTTGACTTTGTCTTTGCATCCTCAGTTCTATTCCACTGGTCTACCTGTCTGTTTTTGTGCCAATACCATATTGTTTTTACAACTATTTCTTTATAGTATAACTTAATGTCTGGAATTGTAATGCTTCCTGCCTTGGTCTTGTTACTTAAGATTGCTCTGGCTATTCCAGGTCTCCTTTGGTTTCGTATGACACTAAGGATTATTTCTTCAAGTTCTATAAAAAATTTTTGGTATTTTGATAGGAATCACATTGTATCAGTATATCAGTTTCAACAGTATAGTCATTTTGACTATGTTAATTCTGCTTATCCAAAACAGGGGATGTCTTTTGATTTTCTGATGTCATCTACAACTTCTTTCTTAGTTTTCTTTATATAGATCAATTCCTTGGTTACATATACTCCTATGTATTTAATTTTTTTGTTGGGCTGTTGAGAGTAGATTTGTTTTTATAAGCTCCTTTTCAGTGAGTTTGTTGTTGGTGTAGAGAAAGCTATTGATTTTTTCCCATTTTATTGATATATATATATATAAGTGCAAAATTTAAGATTTACAATGAAGTTGAGCTTTTTGTGCACCTACGTATCTTGTATCTTGTCAAGGTGAAAAGGACTTTCCCGCTCTCCTTTTGTCCCTCCCCCTACCCACTGCTCCCTCCCTCCCACCCTACCCCCCTGTTTCACTGTTTTTCATTTTAAGTTCTATAAGATAGTTGTTATCTCGGTCTCTCATATCAGAGAGACCATTCGATGTTTCACCTTCTGCTTCTGAATTGCTTCATTAAGCATGATGTTCTCAAGCTTCTTCCATTTGGCCACAAAAGCTTCCACACTGTTGGACTTTATAGATGCATAATATTCCATTGTGTATAATAAATACCACAGTTTTGTGTATCCTTTGGTCAGTGGATGGGTATTTTGGTGACTTCCATATTTTAGCTATTGTTGTGCTGCTATGAACATGGGTATACATATATCTCTGCTATGTGTTGTTTTGGCCTCTTTTGGATATATTCCCAGGAGAAGTGTCACTGAATTGAAGGGGATATATATTTCCAGTCTTTTGAGAGATCTCCATACTGCTTTCCAAAGTAGTTGTGCATATTTACATTTTCACCAGCAGTGCAGGAGAGTTCCTTTCTCCTTACAGCCTTGCCAGCACTGATTAATATTTGACTTGTTGATATAGGCCATTCTCTCTGGAGGAAGGTGGTATCTTAGCATTGGTTAGATTTGCATTTCTCTTATGACTAGGGATGTTGAAGATATTTTCATGTATCTATTTGCCATTTGCACTTCTTCCTGAGTGAACTGCCTCTTCATTTCATTTGCCCACCTGTGATTTGGCTGAATTTATTTTCAATATGCCAAAACTACTGCAAATATCATAGTAAATGGAGAAACACTGAAAGCTTTTCCTATCAAATCCGGTGCAGGACAAGGCTGTCCATTCTCACCACTCTTACTCAACATATTCCTTGAAACAGTCACCACTGAAATCAGAGAAGAAAATGAAATAAAGGGAATTTGCATTGGAAAGGAGGAAGTCAAAATATCCTTATTTGCAGATGGCATAATTATCTACATAGAAGTCCCAAAAACTCTACTGTTAAATTCAGTAAACTTCTTTTACCTGGAAATTATTATATTTTTTTTTTTGCTGGATTTGGTAAATTCTCTTGCGGTATTTCAGTTCAAATTTAGTTCAAATTCTTTATATCTGCAGTACTGTCTTCTCATGTTTCTCCCACACCTATAATTCCTAGATTGATTTTCTACGATTCATCCATCATCTATTGTATTTAGCTACTTTACTCATTTCTAATTTTGGAGTATTGTCTAATGATAGCATTAGTTTCCTCAACCTTGTCTTCAAGATATGAAATTCTTTCCCTACCATGTTTAAATCGACTTCTCCTACTTTCAATTATATTTTTCATATCCTGAATTTAAGCTAGATTCCTTTTCAAAATTTTCAGTGCTCTATTAATAATATTCTTTCGTACCTTGCATTTCCTTATTTACTTCAGCTTACTTTTGACTTCTCTATGCTCAGTGAGCTCTGCATCCATTAGGACCACTATTTGATCAGGAAGTTCTTCTTTAGACCCACAGATCATTGCTTGCGTTTCTTTGAGAATATCTTGTTTGAACTGGTTGTTTGACTTGTTTTTTGACTTCCTTCCCTATGAGTTCCACTATTTCAGGGCCCATGACATTAGGTTCTGTGGTCTCAAACATATCTGTGGTTTTTCAGTTGCCTTGTCTCATGTTTCTGCCTCATCTCATGTTTCTGTTGTTGAGGGATGTCACATTAAAGGCCTAGTGATGAGGTTTTTTTGAATGAGTACGAGAGTATGGGGTTGGGGGAGCCAAGATTCCTCCAAGTTCTGTTCTAGGAGTAGGCAGTGAGAGAGTAACTAACAGTCTCATGGCCTGTTAGGTGTCATGAGCACCCCTGGCTCCCTCAACAAAACTCTACCTGGTCTGGCTTCCCTCCCTCAGGGGCTGTCCACCTTTGAAGGTGCTCCCACTGCACCCAAGCTTTTCAGGAGGTCAGGGGCATTTCTGTCTTTTCCACAGCTGTCTCTTGTGCCAGTTTCTATCTGGGCACAGTTTATGAGTGACCCCAAAAAAACCCTGAGATACTCTTCTCAGATTTCTTTTACTATATTTCAATCTCACGCTTTCTTTTAAAATGATCCTGTCTATTCCCTGCCTGTTACGGCTGCTATGCACCGCTTCTGATGTAGATTTCAGGAGACCTTTTCTAAGCGGAGCATGCATTGAGTTTTAAGTATGCACTACCCACAGGTTTGTTTCTAGAGACTGTGGCTATAGTTGCTGTCAAATCCCCTTTCTCTCAGATTGCACTTACCTTGGTCTGAGGTTTTGGGCTCTGGGCTTTCTTCGATATGTGGATGCTGGAAGCTTAAGGCTATGTTCACTTGTCCTAGGACTGCATCCGGGACTGCTGGTTTTCACCACTCCCAATGTGTCTTTGGGATTTCTTGCCTTCCCTTGCCTTCTTTTGGATGTTGCAGTGCACCTCCTTCTTGCTCAGTCAGAGGTTGTGGGGTCTGGCTGGGCTTTCCTCCATCTGTGGATGCCAGTGGCTCCCAGGCATTCACATTTGGCGTGGGGCAGCTTCCTGGGCTGCTATTTTTTTCCCACGTCCAATGTTTCTTCAGGACTTCTGACCTTCTAATGGCCCCCTTTCAGTTGATGGGGGATTCCTCCCTGTCCTAGCTACATTGAAGAGAGGCAGTCCTGCCTGTATTCTCGACATTGGATTTGGATCCAGGAGGAGACATTGTGCAGCTGTGTTACTCAGATACCATCTTGACCAGAAGTTTCAAGTGTTATTTTTAACACTTGAATTTTAGGTAAAATATTCTTTTCATTGTACATTAATCCCACCAACCCCCAGGATTAAGTGCCCTGGTTTCCATCCAGCACCTTCATTTCCCACTGGTTTATGGTTACTAAATTATAATGTTGGTGTCTGTTCATTGTCTATATTTTTATAACTTTCTCAGTGCCGATGATGTTATGTAGCATACTGACTTTTGTACTGAGTTCAAATACCAGCTATCCCATTCTATGCATTTAATTTATTCACCTTGTAAAATTTTTTCACATATGTAAAATGTATACTTTTCTTCTCCATTTTATCCAGAGATTCAAAATAATGCATATAAATTCATTACAAAGCTTCACCATAAACACTTAGAAAGTGTGAAATTTCTGTTGCAATATGTCATATTTTCAACAATTCTTTGACTCTTATGTTTGGTCTTGGTCATTGATTTTCAATTTAGCTCTTTCCCTTTCATACATTCAGACTGAATTCTGCTTCCAAGAAGTGCCACACCACGTATCTAAATGTATTAACAGTAAAAACACATCATGCTTATCAAAAGCCACAAATGCTCATAAGGCATTTATTTGATGATGCCTACTATGTGCTATGAGCAAATTTGATACTTCATTCATGCTATATCTCATTTGCATAAATAGCATTCTCCTTAATTTTTTCAATTGATTAGGACTAAACATTATTTAAAAAAAACTCTTTACCTTTGCTGTTAGAATATTCATCTGTAATGTGCCCTTCTGGGACTAAAGGTAAAAATCTTTAGTGAAAATTATTATAAATGTTTATCCTACTTAACAGCTATAGTCATGAATACAATTCATCAATCATAGCTGCAGAAAGCAATTGTGCAGTTGTCTACAATTACAGAACAAAACCAGTGATGAATGTGCAGCTGAATTAAAGTACTCCCCAGGACAGGGTGAAATTATAAACTGGATCATTTAATGGAAGCTAACAAAGGCTCTTTATAATTAAAACAAAGCAAGGTTAATGGGATGTAAAATTGCCTCTAATATCTTGGCAATAATAATTGGAATTTAAATTATTAAAATATGAATTAAAGAATAAAGCAATAGGAAAGACTTTTAAAGTATGGAATTTGAGTAATCTTATGAAACATATTATTAGTCATTTGCCTATAATAAGCCTATCAATCTTTTGAAAAGATTATAGTTTTTAATTACTGGATATTCACCTGAAAAGTCAGAATGTATCCATATCTACATCTGAACACACACACACACACACACACACACACACACACACACACACACACACACGGATTGTTGTGAAAATAAAAGGCTTAGATTAGAAGAGGGACCCAAACAGGTTTGTGTATACATGGTATGGGAAAAAGACAAACAACAACAGTCCTAGATTTTATTGTGAAAATTAAGATTTAGAACAAGAAATACTTATTTTTCATCATCTAATAAAACAAATACAGGCATGCTTTTATTATGTCTTCTGCTTTATATTATCTAAATAATCCACCAATATTTTCTTCCCTTTCAAGTGCTAGCCAGTAATTAATAGAATTTTACAACATTTTTGTGTGCATCATAGAGAATATAGAATTTATAGATTTTTTTCTTTTATGAAAGCACTAGATATGAAGACAATTTCAAAACAGTTATTGAGTTGCTAAGTTACTTAGGCTAAGCTTGAACTTGTGATCTTCCTACCTCAGCTTTGAAGAATGCTTGGAATATAAGCTTATAACACCAGGCACAGCTACATTCTTGTATTTATAACTCAATAGATGCAAACTAAGCATGTAACTTACTTGAGAAAGTATACATTTTTTAAATATTTGAGTATTTTTAGAAAGCATATAAAGAAGAAATGATACCAGATTTAGTACATATTCTTCTTAAAGTTTGAGGTAACTTTTTGCATCTTTTTTATGAGACCTCCCTAGCTCTGCTGTCACCATCAGACAAAAATATTTTAAGAAATGAAATTACAGAACAAGTCTGTCATAAGCATAGCTGCGTAATACCTTTTGTATTGCAGAATGTACAGCATTTATTCAGATACAGACAAAAAGGGACAAATTCTACTAAATAGTTCAACAAAGCATTACAGCTGTTCTCAACTAACTTTATAAATACTTGCAAAAAGGGAGTAGAAATAAATACAGTATTGGGCCACGTGACATAAAATAGTCATCTCAGGGCTAGAGGAATAGCACAGTGGTTAAAGCACTTACCTAGCAAGCACAAGGCCCTGAGTTCAGTTCCCCAGTACTTCATAAGCTGGCAGTGGTGGCAGACGTCTGTAATCCCAGGACTTGGGAGGCTGAGGCAGAAGAATTGCCACATGTACAAGGCTAGCCTGGGCTACATAGTGAGTTCAGGACCATGGTGAGCTACAGAGTGAGACCCTTTCTCAAAAAATATTACCATCTTTACTGTCCTTTGTTTAGTTTCTGATTTTAACTCTTCATATACCCTTTTTTTTTAATTCAGTTTTAGCTGACACCAGTCTAGGCACTGAGTGAAAAATCGTCTGTGCAAGGTTAAAATTGTAATGACAAGTTGTCCCTTTCAAAATACCTGATTTGTGTACTACACATAAAACCTTTCATTTAGATTGTGTTCATGATCTAATAAATGACATTGAAGGCAAATTTACAAAACTTTTAACTTAGCTGTATAATATTTAGCAAGGTTTTGGAAATTAAAGATAACAATCTATAAAAAGAATTGTCATGAAAACTAATTTTATGTTTTGAAAAATGCATAGTTGATCTAATACAAAAACTATTAATATAGTACACCAACTGAACAGACTATGAAGAAGCAATACATATCACCATTTTTATAGATGAAGAAAGTATTTGAAAAATCAGTACCTATTCATGATAAAAATTCTCACTAAAGTAGAAATTAAATTGAACACCCTCAATACGATAAGGAACATCTCCACAAAAATAGCTAATATCTTAAAATACTGAAAGGCCAAATGTTTTTCCTCATAGACTGAAAATAATACAAGGATGTTTTCACTTATCATTTGTAGTTGGTATTTATTAGAGGTGTTCGCTAGTTCATTAGAAGTCATTCCAAAGTTCCTGGACAAAGATACTAAAATGTGGAGGTCAGTGTAACAAAGATCCTGGATGCAAGATCCCTACTTAAAAATCATTCTAATATATTTATAAAGATAATAAGACCATAATATCATTGTAAACATGGCATACTTTACATGTATTAGTAAAAAACTGGTACAATAAAAATTTCAAAACATTTCTGAGAAAATATTTAAAATAATAAATACTAAGATATACTATGTTCTTGAATCCAAAATCCAAACTTGGTTAAGATGTTAGTTTTCTTGAAATTCATAAAATTAACTCTAATATAACCAAAATTGTGATAAGGTTTTTGTTTTGTTTTGTTTACGATAGAAGTTAACAAGCTAATTTTAAACTTTCTATTAACATACGTGAGCTTGTGAATATAGTTGTATAGTTTTCATAACTTGGTATTGAGACATGTCTGGAAGACACAGAAATGAAGAAAATAAGAATATTAATGTAAAGGTGGAAAAAGAGATCAGTGAAAAGGAAGCAGTATTCCAGGTCTTAGAAGTCAGTAATAAAATGGCTGGCACTGATGCCTCCCCGACTCCCCGTCACCTTACTGTGCAGTTCATTGGCTTATTTTTTCCTGTTGATTCAGTCGGACAGATTTGAGTCTATTTTTTAACTGGTTCCTTAGGAATAGTCAGGATCTGACTTGAGGTATGAAGAATCCAACCTAGGCCATCACTGAGCTCTGGAATTTGTCTCCAGAATTTGTTGATGTCGTTGACCTCAGTTCTAAGTGCAAGTTGCACCAATGTGACCTGGAACAGTTCAACTGTTTCACTGATTGATCTTCTTGATAATCAAGCCTACGAGAGGATGGGCAAAAATTACAGATTTACCTGATTAGACAGAAAACTCAGAAATGGTTTAAACTGGGATGTTCTGTGGTGTCTTGCTTTATTGTGGACATTTTGGTCTACAGTCTGATGAGGCATTTGTCTGGTATGAAATTATAGCCATTTTTACCACTGGGGCAGCTGGTGAGAGTAGGAATTTTGGTACAGTGACGGCTTTATGACATAAAAGACTTCCTTCTGCTTGGTTCTGTGGTAAGTTTCTCAATCCATTTTCATAGTTTATTCTCACATATCAAGCTGTCCACATTTAATAGATGAATAAATTCAAAAGGTAAAGGGCTACTAATGATTGTATCATAACTGAAAAAAATGTAGAACAGAGTTTGTATGATTCCCTTTCGTAAAAGAAGGGAGGTAGGAAAGCCTATACATACTTCAGTGCATTTGCACATAAAACAGGAAGAAACCAGAAACTAATGAAAGTGATTCTATTTAAGGATAGGCCTGCTTTCTTTTTAAAATTCAAATATTAAGAACTGCTAAACATTATGGGAGAATAGTAATTTATTATCGTAGAATAATTAGAATAATTATGTTAGCTTGCATAGAAAAATTAATATTCTGTACACATATTCCAACATGGGTTTACTGTTCATGCTGATGGTAATATGAATATAAGGTAAGCAAAAAGAATTTCAGCACTAGAGTACATAAATATAAAGCCTTCTTGAATTGACATTTATGGTCCTGTATATATTATAAAAAGTATGGTTAAACTCCTATTCTAAATCAAGACAAGCAATTGAAGAATAATTCGCATTTTAAAACAAGAGCCAAGTGTAGTGAGTTTGAGGTCAACCTGAATGATTTAGTGAGACCTTGTCTCAACATACTCTTTTTTTAAAGGATGAGGAATGTAGTTTATTGGTAGAGCATTAACCTTGCATGTACTCTGAATTCAATCCCCCTTACCACGAAAAGGAAAAATAAAAAATAAAAAAGACAAGCATGCACACAGTTAAGCAAAAATATCTGAACAGAAACCCTACCAAAGAAGATACATACATAATGGCTAATCACACAGGAAGACACTGCATATCATTGTTCATTTGGGAAATTCAGTTTTAAACCAAGATTAGATAGTGCCACTTGCCACATGCCTAGCTAAGTGTTTATAACTACACCTGTGGGATGATTCTGTAGATTATACACACCGAACACTGTTGAGGACATTGGGCCACTCTAACATTGGGGTGTTGTTCATAATGTCAAAGATAAACTTATCATAAGGGCCAGTAATTCCATGTCTTGATGTTTTCCAAAGACAGATGAAAACATAAGTTTACACTGAAGCCTGTATGTAAATATTTATAGCAACATCATTCATATTAGCCAAAAATTGAAAATAAGCCAAATATCATTAAGTAAGTAAACAAAGTAATTATTGATATATTATTGTAATGAATTACTGCTCACCAATTACAATATAGGAGCTACTAATAAACATAGTAATATAGGTGGAACTTTAAAACTTTCTGTAAATTGAAACAAGCCAGATAGGAATGATATGTGTATGATTCCATTTATGTAATTATATAAAAGACAAGATTATAGAAATACAAAATAGCTTGCCAGTTGCTGCTAATAACAGGGAAAGGGCATAAAGGAAAAATTTTGAGGTGCAACACTCTTGATGGTGATTATAATTACATGAAATGTTCGTTTGTTAAAATGCATCAAATTGTATCTTAAAAGGAGTAATTTTATGATACATAATACACCTAAATAAAGATAAAACAGGGTAAAGTTGACACTGGTAGCCTTCATGGAGGCTTCCAAGGTTATTTTTTTTATCTGTCACAATGATAAAGATAAAAGCCATTTTCTTCTTCTCACTCCTCTTTTGCAAATAAATTTTTCAGGTTGCTTTATTCTCATGTCATTGTGAAATCTTTGGTTTTTGGAATTCTATTGAGAGAGTCAGCCTATAAAATAAAAAACATTTTAGTCAAAATAAAAGCTTTTATTGGCACTCACATTCACGATACCTGCAGCACATGTTGGCAGCCCCTTTCCTCTTGAAAGGGACCCTGTGCTTACAGAGCATAGAAAAGCTCAACAGTGTCACCAGACATTTCCTCCTGACATCGTTGTGTTCCATAACAGCTAATTGTACTATTACGTTTGTTTGCTTTTAAAATTCTCTCTCAATTTCTCTTTTCATAACATTTATCTGTAAATACCCATCATTATTTTTAAAAGTTAATTAGAATAAAACATTTTAAATTACTGTCTCTTTAGTGCTGCCAGAATCTCTGATGTCACCTGTTGCTGTCAACTCTCATGCTTTGCTCTATCCTTTCTCATGCCTTCTTATGATTGAAGGCATCTGTCCCCTTCTCCAAGGAATTACAACTTTGGCTTGTTTACTTGGAATCCAAGAATCTGGCCCATGGGTAATGTAGGAAGAGGGAAATCTGTTGTCCTAAGCATTAAGAGGAAATGAAATCTTCAGTTACTGTTGCCATATTCAAGTGAAGAACAGATAAAGAATAAAGAAACATATTGCTTACATTGCCTCTTGTTAGGTAAGTTAGTAAGTGCTGTTCCCTGGTAAAGATTTAATATTTTAAAGGGATAACTTTTCCTATGTAATATTTTCCTCCTAACATCCCTATATAGAAAAATAATTTTAAGATACTAGTGTCCTTTTTCTATCTTTACTTTTACATTAACAAAAAGTGTCAACATAGTCAGCTTCATATGAAATGGAGCTCCAGAACTGAATGCTGTGAACTGCCATCTCTCTTTTCCTAGTAATCATAAGGACAAATAATGCAATTTACATCTTTCAGAAAAGTGAACTTCCATTTTTGGTGTATTTAGTATAATTCTAGTGCTTTACAGTATTCTCAAACTGGAACCACATAATAAGCCTGTAAGACGTTTTTCCTCTTTAAAGGAGATGGGATTTTCTGGGCCCAGGGCACAGGCCTGTAATCCCAGCACTCTGGGAGGTTGGGCAGGAAGATCACAAGTTTGAGAACAGCCTGGGCATCTCGGTTACTTAGCAAGACCCTCTCTCAAAATTAAAAATAAATAAAGGTGGGCTGGGAGTGTATGTCAGAGTGAAGGCCCTAGGCTTGAATTCCACTACCACAAAACGAAACAAAATCAAACAAAACAAAAACTCAAGTTAATAAAAGAGATTATTTTTAGGAATTGATGGAATGAAACATAAATAAAATAGGAGAAACACTCCCCAAGCACTAAACAGGGATTCTGCTGTTTCCATGAAGTTTTGACTTACTGGAACTAAACTGGTTCAAGGACTAGGAGAACTCAAAGCTTGTGAACATTTTCCAAAATAAAAGTTGCAGATTTTCCACACCAAGCTCTATAGTAAATTCCAGTAGCATTCTACAGTGAGCAGAAATTCACCTTCTCCGATCCAGCTGCACCATAACTTCTACAGATTTAGCAGACGCTATGTTTTCATTTGAGATTTTGTGAAAATTGCATGGGGGTATTATTTCTCCTCCTACATGAGTTAACCACTGTATTTCCAATCAAATTCTGTCTTCTTGACTCAACTAATTTAAAATGTAATCTTATAGTTTGGTTCTACAGATTTCCTTTAATTTTTTAGGATAAATGAAACAGTGCACCTCATTGTCTAGTGAAGAAACTGAAACTTAAGCACAGAATATTATTTAGTCCAGGTAACAGTGCTAATAAACAGCACAATTTAAATGCAAATTATTTCTTCCTTTTATCCTCCAATAACTATATAGACGATAAAAGACCAGTTTGACCTCTTCTGTTGACCTTTTTTCATATGTTTTGTTTCTTTCACCAGACTATAGAGATGATATTTGTGTGTAAAATTCAGGACCTCACATTTTAAATTAGAACACTTTCCATAAAATCGGGTACTTGCCAGATGTCAAGTTTCCTTTGCAGACATCCATTTAGATTAGAAGTCTTTGTTTTGTCCTTTGTTTCAGCATCCAGTGACAATTATATTATTCATAGAAGAATGAACCAGGATGAAGAAACTGTTTTCACAAACTCTCTGTGAAAATAAACTTGTTTTATAAGATAAAAATCATTTCATTGACTTCCTCTGTTGCTTAGATATTGTAAATAGGAAACTGTTTTGCAGTATGTGTTTCTAAGTTACCTGACAATTTTATTTACCTTATTTTCTGTTCACTAAGTATGCCAGAGTTTTATATTGTTATCAATTACATTATCAATAAAATTCTTCTTTAGTAGCATATCCAACCAAAAACTTAACATGCTTCATGAGTTTCCATACAAGTCATGTTTGATTCAGGTATATGCCTACTTTGGAGGTTCCAATACCCTACATTCAATACTAGATACAAAAACAGTAAGGATTTGCATTTCCCTTATGGCTGGGGACGTTGAACATCTTTTCGTGTATCTACTGGCCATTTGAACTTCTTCGTGAGTGAACTACCTCTTCATTTCATTTCCCCACATTTCAATAGGATCCTTTCTTTTGGTGGGCTTACTTTTCTTCAGTTCCCTGTATATTCTGATTATTAGCCTCCTATCTGAGATATTGGTGGTGAATATTTTTTCCCAGTCTGTTCTCTTTTCACAGTCATGATAATTTTCTTTCCAAATCAGAACATTGCTAAGATACCATCTAACTGCAGAAAGAATGGCCTATATCAACAAGTCAAATAACAATCAGTGCTGGCAAGGCTGTGGGGAGAAAGGAACCCTCCTACACTGCTATGTAGTTCAACCCTGATACATTAGCAATAAGAAACTGGATACAATGAGTCTTTGTAAAAGGCATACGTCTTCTCAAAATATTTAAAAATTTTGAAAACAAGGATATATAATAATAGTTTTTGCTTATATGTATTTATCAGTGGAAATGAGTTGCCACGCGTAGGTATAGTCATTAGTTATGTAGGAGAAGTAAATATGAGTCAGTATTTAATAATTACGAAAAGCTAGCTTATGCCGCTTCCTATTCTTACTGAAATTTATTGACACCTTGGAGCAAGAAAAACTATGTTGAGTCATTTCACCAATGATCATTGAAAATAAAATTTTGATCTTGAAAACAATGCTTTAAATCTTTGGAGAGAAAAACTGAGCAATAGGTAACTGTGAGTACTGGAACAAAAAGTTAAAAGGATACAGATAAAATAGATTGAGGAACTGGAGGTCCCTTACTCATAGACACACTAATTTACAAGCTTAACCTTTAAGAAAACCCAGGGGACTTAAAGTAAATTTATCCAATAACCCTTGATTTTTCATTTACAATAATTACTAGGTACAAAAGGAAATATTTAAGATGACGAAATATCATAACCATTATTATTGACAAAAAAAATGTTAGTTTGTCATACAAAGGAAGATAGCAGAACTAAATAAAACTTTGAATTTAAAAATACTAGTTAATGAAGGTAGAATGCAAAAGTAAAAATTACATTTTGACCCATTGTACTTATCTTTCTGAATATTGATTTCTTACGTTTAAAAATGAAAATAAGGATATATCTTTCCGAGGATTCTGTGAGAATGAAATGCTATGTGTAAACAACTGAGGTTATTATATATCTGTTAGTATATGGTTTGGTAACTGAAATTATAATCACTATTATCATCTTCGTCATGTGGCTTAAACCTTCGTGTTTTCTTTCTCTCTTTCGTTGTTATTATTAACTGGACTCAGCTAATTAGTTTACGCTCTGTACAGTTACCTGGGTCTGCAGTTACCTAGAAGGATAGGTAAGGGCTCCTCTAGACCTTGGGATTGGGAGCCGTTTCTTGTCCAGGCTCTCTATATGAGGTGTTTCTCTCAGAAAGACATCGAACTCCAGAAAAAGTTCTCTGAGATTGTCAAAAGCTGCAAGGCATCGTATTCCTTAGCCCCAGAAATCGCATAATACCTCTTCTGCTGGGCACAGGATGTCACAGGACAAGCCCATAACTCAGAGATGTGGAAAAAAGGCCGCAGATTTTGACCGAACAGTGACAACTAACACTGCACAATAGGGGGATGCGAAGCGTTGTTGGGGCCAGCTTTGGAGATAGCCTCTCCCAAATGTCACAAAAGGAGAAGGAGGCCTCCTGTGTGTCACGTTGGCCAGACCTTCGAGACGACTGCTAAGTCAGCAAACCTGGGTACATATCAGATTGTAGAACATCCTAGTATTAGTATTAGAAAATGGGGAAAACAGTGCATCTGCTTTAATGTGTAGTTTCAGTTGGCAGCATGATTGCTGGCATATTGTTCGTACTTCATTTCACTATAGCTCCATCTTAGAATTTGGATTCTGAGCATTTGAAGAGATTTTATTGTCATTTAGTTCCTTCATTTATTTTCAGAAGGGTCAGAACACATTCTGTAGATTTCCTAACTTGTGGTCATCCAGGTTATGTGTAAAAGTTTATTTCCAAGGTAGTGAATTCTGTTCACTAACTATTTTAAAATTTTACAATGTAAACCTTGATTACTCTCGACTTAAATATTTCTTATTGAATTTACCAAGTCACTGGTTCACAAGATATGCTTTAGCAGAGATATTGCTGTAACAATGGTATATCCTGTTAATATATTTCATATTTATGTAAAATATGTAAATTTATAATCTAGCTTTAGATAAGATTTACTACAAATAATATTTGAAATACTGTGAGTGAACAGCTGGAGTAACCAAGATGACCAAGAACAGTAATTCCCAGTGTCTCTCTTTCTCAGATTACTGTGTCATGCCATGAAGGACCACATAGTGCGCGTTGCCAATGAGGCGGAGTTCATCTTGAATAGGCAGAGAGCCGAGGATGTGCACAAGCATGCGGAGTTCGAGGTAATACTCGGGGCAATTGGTAATGCTCAGGCAATAGAAACACGCTTCCCTTTGACAGTCAACTGTCACCCATGTGGAACCTCACAGAATTTTTTTTCTTAAAAAAATTAAGAAAAATAATTTAAAGAATTTTTTTTTTAATTTAAGAAAAAAATTCAGTGGAGACATTTCAGATTCCATTTAAAAAATGTCAAAGAGAGCATTTGTAATGTGAAGAAATCCCTTATACCATGTACCCAAACCATTGGTAGATTGAAGCTGTTGCAACTTCAGAGTAACAGGAAAAAATTATAACACAATTACTCTGCTTTTTAAGATAGCAGTAATTTACATACCACTTAGGTAGACATGGGCATATGAAATGGTTTTCTGAACCTGTATAGAAATCAATAAATTTCCTAATACAAAAGTTTTAAGTATGGCAGTTATTTTGTATTTCACTGAATTAAATTTAACAAAAAGAAAAAAAAAGCATGTTTCAGAAATCCTTGGATGGCCTGGCATTTGACTTAGGTGTTACTCCTAGGTAGTCTCCTAATGCAGTACGCCAACAAGTGTGGTGTGGGTGGAAATCTGAGCCCACAATTCCTGTTTGATGAGATTTTTTATCTCAGTAAAGCAGCAGCTCTCTGCATCATCCAAGTTGATAGACTCGGTCTAGTGATCTCTGACCTAACCAGCTGGAAAGCATGGGACAAAAAAATACCTGGCACCACTGTCGTACACATAACCTCTGCTTCCTCTGGTCAGATGAGACAGCAATCACTTGTGTGATGGAATTGTAACAACCTTATTTTGAAAAAAAATCATTTTTGAACTTTGATAAAAGTGTAGTGACATATTTATCAAATTCAAATTTCATATCACTTAAGCATTTAATAATTACATATTTTTCAGAGTATTATGATATTCTCTGTTCTTGAAACTATGTTTCAGTACAAAATATGTCAGAAGGCAACAAAATAAGAATGTTTAATTAATTTTCAACTTCTCTTAGTAAATATGATTTAGAATCTTAACTAAATTCACTGCAAGATCAATTTTGAGGCAATCCTATTTCCATTCAGAAAATCAGAATATTGTGAAGGAGTATCAGAAGAAGATCACATTTGTTATATGAAACAATTTAAATAGATTTGGTTCAGCCAGATATTAGGAGCTTTAACATGTATTTAGCAAAGATGACATTAAGACGTCTCAGCCTTTGCCTCCCTTAAAGAATCTTTTTAGACATTTTTTTTTTCTTAGCCTTTAGTCCCCTAAGGAATCTCCTGAGATTGATTTTTCTAATTATTTCCCCAACTCCATTGAATTTTAAACACACCAATATTCTATATATCTATTTGTGATCAGTATATACATCTGTTCATTATGTATTAAGAGAGTAAGATTTTATTATACCTCCTTCCACAAACCAGTTTTTATCCCATGGGGATGAAACCACTTCCATTATGGATGCATGGTCAAGTGTGATAGGAGGTTTTGAAGGGAACATGAAGAATTAGTATTCTTAGATTAGATATATAGCATACAATATTAATATAAAACTCATTTTGGACACTTTGGTGTTGTTACATGATGGATGTAAATTTTTAATGCCAATGTATACATTTGGTTTTTTTTAAGTTATAAGAGTATTTGTAAATGTGTTAATGTTTGTGTAATATAGTTCACCAAACATATCACTTTTAAATTATAAACAAATTTACGAAGTCTGACTTTTAACTACAACTTTTTGATGAATTTCACTGTCATCCATGTAAGCCTATACATAGAAGAAAAGGAACATTTGACAGAAGATGAGTACTTCGCAGTTAGTTTTTTTTTAAACTGTAATTGTTAAGAAAGAAAAATGGAAATTTAATTTTGCTCACCAATGAGCTAATGAAATATTAGCCTCATTACTGAGGCAGATCTTTGTACTAATTGGTGACTCTATACAAAAAGATAAATTGGAAAATGAGTTAATCCTTCTTCAATTACTGTAGAATTATTTTTCCGAACTAGATGACTTACGCTTAGCAGTCCCTGTCACCGGTCAGAAGGATATGTTCACATACTTCCTGTGAAATAGACTTTTACAGGACAATGACGAATGGAAACGAGTTACATACATTTTGTCAGATATTGAAGACACTTTCTCCTAGCTCTGTGCCTTGCACTGTACACTTCCTAATGCTAAAATTTACATAGTGCCAGTGTGTGTAGAAATGACTGTACAATGTATGATTACATGAGCACACTGAACCTCTCTGCTGCACAAAGGGATTCACTGATCAGCTGTGGGGCTGACTCGAGGGAGCACCGTTACAGACAGGACCACCGACTAGGACGGAAGGGGAAATAAGGGTGGGAAGCAATGCTCGTGAGGCCCGTTAGCCACAGAAAATTTTGGTGTTTGAAGGGAATATTTAGGACTCTTTGTCTCATTTCCTCATTGTACTTATATGAATCAGTAAGGGTAAAAATGAAGTTTTTATAAAGTAAAATCAAAAACCAAGTCTACTAATTTCCTAAGTGACTTTGTTGTCATCTGTACCATCTTGCCATTCATGAAATGGAAAACTGTAAATTGAATGGGAAGTTTTTTATTTAAGTGTAATTATCAGTAGCAGCCTATATTAATCAAGGTCAAAATAATAAACAGATTTGCATATTTAGCACCCTGTCTACTTAAGATGATTGTTTTGAACAGTAAAGTCAGATTTTTAGAACTGGAAGGAATAAATCTTAAATTACTTTGTTTAACATTATTCAGATTATTTTGCATGAATTTTCAGAAGCACATTGTTGCTAATTTGAATTGCCTTCTTTAGAACAAAATATTAGAAGATTGCATTCTCTGATTTTAATTTCTTTATTATATACACTAAAAAAGTTTACCATATACATCGTTTATGTCTCTTTACAGTCTCAGTGTGCACAATATGCCGCTGATAGACGAGAGGAAGAAAAGATGTGTGACCATCTGATTAGTGCTGCTAAACACCGAGATCACGTAACTGCTAATCAACTGAAACAGAAGATCCTCAATATTCTCACAAATAAACATGGTGCTTGGGGAGCAGTTTCTCATAGGTGAGTAAAAATAAGTAGAGTAAATACCTCATGACTTAATTATATTAGATGGAGTAAACTAATTATAAATCTAAAACTTAATTAGAAAATATGATTGAAAATATGAAAAAGCTAGAATTTAATGATTCTAATTTTAATTTGAATGGTAGGAAGTGTTTTTTTATCTTATAACATATCATAGTAAAAATTTCTGTATCTATTCGCATATAAAGTAGATGTTAGGTATGAGATGTGACTCTTACAAGTTGGTTACTTATAAAAGAATTAGATGAATATTATTACTTTTAATAAATAATAATCTAAACATTGATGTTAAAGAAATAAAAATGTTTTCTTTATGAAAGTTTTTTTCCAGTTTTCTATTTCAGCAGATTTAGAAAGAATTCTCATGTTAATATGGCATATTTGTGATGTTATAGCATAATTAAACCAAACTGATGGATTATTAATTGCAATTATTGTCCTTTTTTAATTTTTGTGGCCATAAAATTATTTCCTTTTGGTATGTAGAACGACGTTTTCTGTCACACTAGTTTTGAGACAGTTCACTATATGTAGATTATGTAGATTGTTGATATTTTTCATTGTTGTATTTTTTTTTTACTCCATTAAATGTTTTTATTAAGTCACTAGCAGACTTCAGTGGGATTTTGAAATATAGATAGTATAGTACTACTAAGAATTACTCTTGTGGAGCTCATTCTATTAGAGATGTTTTGAGTATCCATCCTGGGTTTGCAAGTATAAGATGGTATATGAAAATGTTATCATTTTTGCATTTAAGGTAAAATTATGACATGCTACATTTAAAAATAGTCAACAGTGAATATTTCTTAATTATAATATAGCAAAAACTTATGATATCTATTATTGATTACTTATCCTATTCCATGAATCACACTAAGAAATTTACATGCATTATCTTGTGTAACCTCTAGAACAATCTCTATGAAGGGTGATATTAAAGTTTTCCCTATCTAAGGAAAAGGTTAAATAAAACTTATATAATATTACTCTACTTGTATAAGTAGAATCAAAGTGTATAACTTTATTAAAGGTTATAAAACATAAAATAATAAAATTATATGAAATATTACAGTAACTTTCATATGATTATGCTGAAAGCATTGTCCAGCAGGCTGGAGACTCAAGTTGAATTTCTGTGTATAGTCTTAAGGGTGGATTCCATTTTAGACAAGAAACCACATCTTTGCCAAACACTTCAACTGCTTAGATGAACTGTGACCTACCCACCATTATCAATGTTTAGTAATAAGAACCATAAAACACGTTGACAGCAACAGATTAAACTAATTTTTGACCAAAAAAAAATATTTGTCACCATCGCCTAGCCAAGTTGACACAGAATTTAACCATTACACAGAATAGCAAAAGCCTGAACATTTTACTCATTTATACACTTTTCTCTTTCGTGTCTTTGGTATTTTTCATCTACTTATTTATATATAATCAGGATTATAGTATTTTCTTGCTAATAATCCAGCTGATGTGCTTCAGGAAATCGCTCTAAATGTATAAAGACACACGTAGTTTTTATTATAATTATTAATTTAAAATGTAATTAACAACAAAAGGGCAAGACTCTTCGTAGCAGGAGTCATGTGGTAATGTGTCAGATAGATCTGCTGGTATCTTGACCTTTACATTACATAGGCAGAGAAGCACGAGTCTTCACAAGAACAGACAACCTGAAAAAAACACAATATTTGTGTCAACATTTTTTACTGAGTTACTGAGCTGTATGTCTTTCAAGACGGGTCTTGTTCTCTCTAGTCTTCATTAGTTTATTACCTAATGGTCTCAGTTAATGGACATCTTTTTAGTCTGCGCTTATTTGCTCTCTGAACAGTTACATAGTATTGTTGCTTAAAAGTCCAATTCCAGAAGTGCCTAATTCTCATATTTATTATGTCTCAATTAGATCTTCCACCGTCTCCAGTTCTGTATATCCATTTGCCTACTTGGCATCTCCTCCTTCGTCATGTAATACTTTAGTGTCAAAATTGAGTTCCTGATATTTTTCTCTCAATCTAATCGATCTCACATTCTTCTCCATTCCAGCTAAGAGCACCTCTGTTCTTACAATTGCTCGGGCTAAGTGTTTCTCTTACCCTTAACTACTCTGTATTAACACCTTCTGCAAGTCTTAAGGACTGTACAGCAAAATTTACCCAGCTTTTCCCCCCATTTTATTGATATGTATAAGTGCAAAATTTAAGGTTTACAATGAAGCTGAGCATTTAGCGCACCTGTGTATCTTGTCAAGGTAACAAGTACTTTCGGACTCTCCTTTTGTCCCTTCCCCTGCCCACCTCTCCCTCCCTCCCCGCTCTACCCGCCTGTTTCACTTTGTTTTTCGTTTTAAGTTCTATAAGAGTTGTGATCTGGGTCTCTCATATCAGAGACCCAGCTTTTGACTGCCTCTCACTACCTCTCACCATTCCTTTTGGTTCTCACAGCAGAAGCCACACTCAGCTCTCGCTGGATTGGCAGCTACATTTTCACCATTCCTCCAGTATTTGCTGCTGTCCTCTTAAAGGCCATTGTCAGCAGAGTAGCTTGGGTGCTTTTTATTAAAATATGTATCTTTATGCTCCTCTATTCAGAAACTTCCAGAGCTCTGCTACATATGCTAGCCGCATATGGCCATTCAAATTCAATGAATTGACATTTAACTTTTATATAATGTGGTACCTCCATTGCACTATCCTAATTTCAGGTGCTCAGTAGTTACATGTGGTCGATAACGTTGTATTAAGTAGAAGAGAGCATTTCTGTCATTGCAGAAAAGACTTAGTGCTCCAGACACTTCTACTTGTCACTGTAGGAACAAAAATCGGAAACACTTTATTATAATCTAGACACCATACGCAATCTTATCTTCTTATCTCTTTGGCTTCTTGCTTGTGATGTATGCTTACTGTTTCCTGTTGAGAAGAATGTGAAAAATACACTTTCATGATCTTCTGACCATTGGTTTGTTTTGATCAGCATTCATCTTAACTGAACCTTATACCTCTAGTTGACTGTCTTATTAAAGTTGGATTGCATTTCTTACCCAGTTTCCCACTGGCCCTCACATTCCACTCTACCTGAGAAGGTAAAGTCACTTATAGTGCAGCCATCCTGGCCTCTCCCAATTTTGTAAGTAAACCATCCTCCCCTACCTTTGCTGCTACTTAATCTGCTCGCGTATGTTCAAGTGTGTTCCATGATTGTTCTGTGAAAAATAGCACAACTCATTGTCCCTGTATCACTTCTTAACTTTTTCAGCTTTATTCTTCATAACATGTATCACCCAGTGTGTAATTTAAACATTCAAGTGTATTTTGTTTGCTACTATAGTTTTAGTGAAAAGACCTCTGCATTACATGCATGTTCATTATATAGCATTCAAATGAACTCTGGAATATTGCCATGAACATTTGTAGTACCATACACAGATGTCAGTTAAGCTAGATGTTTCCCTATTTTATTGATATGTATAAGTGTAATAAACAAAGTTTACATTGATCTTGAACTTTTTGTGCACATACATATCCTGGTAAATTTACAAACCCTTTGCCTCTCATTTTCTTACCCTTCCCTCTCCCCTCTTGTTCCCATTATTCCCCACATTAAGTTCTATGAAATAATTGTGATCTGGGTTTCTCATATCAGAGAAACCATTCGATATTTTACCTTCTGCTTCTGACTCACTTCACTAAGCGTGATATTCTCAAGTTGCCTCTATTTGCCTACAGAAGCCTCCAACCTATCTGTCTTTATAGATGAGTGATATTTCATTGTGTATAAATACCACAATTTATGTATCCATTCATCTGTTGACAGGTATTTTGGTGTCTTCCACCAAAAGCTGTTGTTAAATGTGCTGCTGCGAATATGGGTATATGTGTTATGTATCCTTTTTAACTCTTTTGGGAACGTTCCCAGAAGAGGTATCACTGGAATGAAAGGGATATTTATGTCCAAGTTTTTTGAGCAATCTCCATACTGATTTCCATAGTGGTTTTACCAGTTTACATTCCCACCAACAGTGCAGGAAGGTTCCTCTTTCCCCACAGCCTCGCCAGCACTGATTGCTGTTTGTGTTCTTCATATGTGCCATTCTCTCTGGAGGCAGATGGTATTTTAGGAATGTTTTCATTTGCATTTCTCTATTGGCTGAGGATGTTGAACATCTTTTTCATGTATTTATTGGCCATTTGAACTTTTTCACCTGAGAACTTCCTATTCATTATTTTTGCCCATTTTTCAATAGGGTCTTTGATTTTGAGGGGCTTCCTTTTCTTCAGTTTCCTTTGTATTCTGATTATGAGTCTCCACTCTGAGGTATTGGTGGTGAATATTTTTTTCTGAGTCTATTGGTCTCTTTTTACACTATTGATAATTTCCTTTGCCATGCAAAACTTTTTATAATTTGGCATAATCTCATTTGTTAATGACGGGACTATTTCTTTTGCTTTTGGTGTTTTATTAAGGAAGTCATTACCTGCACCTTTGTCTTCTGGATATTTGACTTATTTGTCTTGTAGAAGATTCAGTGTTTTAGTTTTCATATCTGTTTGATTTGGGTGCGTGGTCACATGATTGTGTCTATTTTCATTCTTCTGCATGTGGATGTCCAATTGTCCCAGTTCCATTTCTTGAAGAGGCTATCCTTTTTCCATTGTATTCTTTTATCTTTTTTTATCAAAGATTACATAGCTGAGGGTGTTTGAGTTCCTCTCAGCATCCTCAGTTTTGTTACACAGGTCTACCTAGCTGTTTTTGTACCAGTACCATATAGTTTTTACAACTATTGCTTTATAGTATGACTTGTTGTCTGGTATTGTAATGCCTCCTGTCTTAGTCTTGTTACTTAAAATTACTTTGGCTCTTCTAGGTCTCCTTTGGTTCCATATGAATTTAAGTATTATATTTTCAAGTTCTGTGAAAAAATGGTATTTTGGTATGAATTACATTGAATCTGTATATCAGTTTTTGCAGTATAGTCATTTTGACTATATTGATTCTGCCTATCCAAGAACAGGGAATGTCCTTCTGTTTTCTGATGTCAACTACAACTTCTTTCTTAAGTGTAATGTAGTTTTATTTATATAGGTCCTTTACTTCCTCAGGTATACTCCTAGGTATTTAATTTTTTGCTGAGCTATTGAGAATGGGATTATTATTCTGACTCTTTCTCAGTGAGTTCATTGTTGGTGTAGAGAAAAGCTATTGATTTTTTAGTATTGATTTTGTAGCCTGAGATTTGGCTGAATTTGTTTATTATATCCAAGAGTTTCATAGTGGAGTTTTGGGGCCCTTCTATGTAGATAATCATATCATCTACAAATGAGAATAGTTTGACTTCCTCCTTTCAGATGCAAATCCCCTTTATTTCACTTTCTTGCCTGATTGTTATGTCAAGTGTTTCAAAGACTATGTTGAATAAGAGTAATGAGAGTGCACATCCTTGTCATTTCCTGATTTGAGAGGAAACATTTTAATTTTCTCTATATACTCTAATATTTGTGGTAAGTTTGGCATATATGGCTTCAACGAGTTTGAGATAGGCCCTTCTATACCTATTTTCTCAGACTTTTTAATCATGAAAGGGTGTTGAATTTTGCCAAAGCCATTTTCTGCATCAATTGAGATGACTATGTGGGTTTTTTGTTTGTTTGTTTGTTTGTTTGTTTTTTTGGGGTTTTTTTGCTTTTGTTCATATGGTGTATTACATTGATTGATTTATGTATGTTGGAGTAGCCTTGCATCTCAGGAATGAAGCCCACTTGATCATAATGTATGATCTTTCTGATTACTTTTTGGATTCAGTTAAGCTAGTTTTGATGAAATGGTCTTTCCAACTAGATCTTGACTTTCATAAACATCATCCATTTCTGCTTATTAGCTATGTGATTCATTAGCCGATGAATCTTGAGGATGTAATATTACTTCTCTGATGCTCATGTTTCCTCATTCAGAAAGTGGAACAAGTGGTTTCTATTTTGTGTTTTTATTTCAATATTAAAATAAAGTATGGTGTAAAAATGCTTACCATATAACCTGAACATACAATATGTCTAATATGTCTCTTTTCTTTTTATTAGCCTGTTTTTTTGCAAAGATTCTTTTTAAAACAATCTATATGGCGCTTAACAATCCTTAACTTACAGTATACAATTAATGATGCTATTTCATCAAAACATAACCCTTTAGCTACTTGTCCTAGCATAACGGTAAGCAGACTTTCTCCCTACCTGAGTTTATAGTCTGATAGATAAAAATATAGCCATGGCTGTTGGTACAGGACTGTAATCCCAGTACTCTGGGAATCAGAGGCATAGAAATATAAGTTTGAGCCTAGCCAGAGCAACCCAGCAATTTTGCAATTTTCATGTCTCAAAATTTAAAAAAAATAATAATGGGCTTGAGATACAGCTCAATGTGAAGGCCTTGGGTTCCATCTTCAGTATCATAAAAATAAAATAGGAAAGAAAAAGCCTGGTTGCTATATAAAGATATATACTAGGAAAAGTAGAAAATTTTTATCACCCCACTTATAGCTGAGCTAAAGTATCTGCTCTTTCTGTAGAATTCTCTGATTTTATCTTGCCTAACCTTTGTTCTTCATATTTTATTATCTGTACTGAAATTCTCTGTGAGATCATTTAGTTTTTGATAGCTATGAAATATGCATGTTTTTCCAAAAGTTGAGTAGTTTCCTAAGAAAAGGGATTAAATACTATTTTCACATGTGTCAAGTCTAAAGGAATTTTATTCCTATAATATTCTAGTAGCCATTTTACAAAACCTTTTATTTTTTTCATAAAAATATCTTTTATTTCTTTTGACACACTTGTCCTAACGGCTCTAACAAAATTTAACATTTGAATTAATGTTGTTGATCCTTTTCTTCAACTTTGAGGAAAATTTGAGATGTCCTTTAAAGAGCATATGTCATAATTTAATATTGTTAAATAATGCTCAATGTGTATAGTTTTTATTATTTATGTTGGTACGGTTATATATTTTATTGTTTGCATAAATCCCACCTACCAAACTGACAATCATGATAGTTTAATTTTATTACACCATAATAAATAATAGACATACAAGTGTATTTATGTAGGTAGGCTTAATTTTTGTTTTTTTTTTTTTTCATAATAACTAACAGAGACTTTTGCTTCAGATGTGATATTGGTGGAAACACATATTTACTGAGCATAGCTATGTATTTGGAAAAACTATACTGTTCTCCACATCTAATGCTTTATTTTTATCCTAGTAAATAAAATAGATACTAAATTTTTCATTTTATAGAGGAAATGGAGATTGAGAGAGTGTACATGTGTTGCATAGTGTTATATCCCAAAGTAGTTGTATTAACTATTTTCCTTTCGCTACCAGGTGACTTTTTCCTGATACTGATTTTTTTTGGCTCATGGTTTTATATTTTGGTTGGCTGGCAGGTTCCTGGAAAGTGAGGGTGTGGCAGAATGCATAGTAGTAGAAAGCTGTTCTCTGCATGGTGGTCAGGAAATAGAGAGAGAAGGGAGAAATTGAGGACAGGAATATACCCTTCCAGGTCATGCCCCCAGTGATTGATGTTCAACCAAACCCTACTACCCACCAACATGTTTAACTACTGAAATTTCCAGTAGATGAATTCACTGATAAGTATAGCATCACTATGATCCGGTCATTTTTCAAAACGTGACATTTTAGGGACATTTTAGATCCAAACCATAACAAATTTTTTCCTGATTTTTCTTTCCCTAATGTACTGGTCATTATAATGATGAAAATTATTACAATACGAATGTTGCAAAAACCATCAGTGCAATAATGAAATACAGAACATTACTTAACTAGGAGACTTGTAAATATGTCTTACTTAACTAAGAATATTTTCACATGTCCAAACTGCAAGGAGCTGGTGTCACACTGCTGCCCGAGGGTGTAGCTTGGTGGTTGAAGCACCTGCTTTGCCATTCCCCAGAACCACGTAAGCCAGGTGTGGTGGCGTATGCCTATAACTCCAACACTCACAGAGCTGAAGCAGAAGGATTTCTGTGAGTTCTAGGCCAGCCTGGGCCAAATAATGAGTTCAAGACTAACCTGAAATACAGAATGAAACCCTGTCTCTGAAAGAGAAAAGAACCTAGGAAACATCTTTGACTTCTTTTTTCCTTTGTTTAAATTCATTCCCCTCTCCGCTTATGCAGTGCATATACACAAAATGTCTGTGTACAGGTTCTTTCAGCAACACATCTAGGAGTATGCTATATTCTCCAACATTCTGCCAATAGAAAATGAATTCTTTTGGGATTGGGTATTGCTGGGTAGATTTCCCAAAATAAGAACTGTAAATGTTAAAGCAATTGTGGAAAACTAGTCAAAGCTATATGTATTTGGTCTAATATATGTAGTTAAGGAAGGCAAAGAAAAGGGGTATAGGTAAGCTGAAAATAAAGGGTCAAGGAAGTAAGTGTCATTGAGCTGAAATGTGCAAAACTTTCCACATTCGTTCAATGCATGAGTAAGAGTTCAGAAATACAGCAAACCACGATTTACACCTCAGAGTGTTGTCAGGAGAGTGAGTAAGTAGGGAAGGTAGGAATGATTAGGAGGGGAGTTAGTTGAAGATCGTTCTAGTCAGAAGGTAAAAGACTGAAAGGATGAAGCACTACATTTGGTGTTTCCGTTGAATTACCCAAGCTATTTCCAGTATTTGTGATGCAGAGGATAAAGAAGAAGAAATGAGTATCTTCTTTGTCTCCATTAAGTAGGAGAAATCGCCTGCAGGCTGATACAGAACCCTAAATGAGGAAAGAAATAAGATGGTATTTGCAGATTCAGTAGGATCTGTAACAGAAACTCAAAAGTTCATTGTCCTTAAAACAAAATGTAATGTGGCGCAAATGAGTAAAAGTAGAAAATCATTGCAGGACGGCAGAGCTTAAAAGGCTGTCGAAATCCATTCACTCTACTAGAACTCATACAGACCACATTGGTAAGAGCAGTGATTTAGAAAGGCTTGGAGATGCAGGTCAGTGATTGTGCGGGGGCCGAAGCAGAAACGTCTGTTATTTGGATGTGAGGGGCTCCCTCTGGAAGGTCAGGGCTCCACCTCATTGCCAACATCACTTCTGCTGCTTTTTTTTTCCCCCTAAGGATATGTATTATTTTTTTAAATTGCAGTCATTATCTTAATCAGAAGTAATGCAGTTTGTAAAATGCATAACAAATACATTTAGAATTAAGCGAACCACACAGTGATGTTAATGAAGAAAATATATACAGATAAAAAATAACCTGTCTCATAATACTACACAACTTTTTAGCCAGAGAAAAGTAATTATGTTTAAAATAAGACTTGTTTGGGGGATTCCCACATTAGTGAAACTTCTCTTTGACTTAAAAATGATATAAATTTGAAAATTGTGACCATTTGGAGCAAGTGCTTGAAACTAAAGTGAAGTTATTAGAATTTCTTAGTCCTTAATTCAACTGCTGATAAAAATAATGCATTAGCAGACCATAGAAAATGTTTCCTATGCCATCGTATGTGGTATGTTTGGCAGACTTTAAGGCATTTATGTTGGAATCATGGAGGATGATGTGTCATTAGGCTACTATAATAAATATTTGAATACTTGCTATTACTTTTTTATAATCTCGCTTTTTGGTTTAAATTTTTATTTAAGTACCATCTACATACCCTAACACAATATGTCCAACTCATTGCATTTTATATAAAAAGATACATTAAAGATTTAGAAATTGGAATTCCAGCAATTTTTTATCTATAAGTCTCTTTAATGCTGCATGTATTTTTATTTTTGTAAAGAGGGGAATAAATTAGCTTGGAATGATACTGTTTTGTGTAATACTCATGTTAAAATTGTATGCACTGGACTGAGAAGCATGCTTTAATGTTTGCACTCCCAAGCAGTTTAGTGCTGTGTGTCAATAATAAGGGTTGCCTGTTTAGTTCCAAAGTGCCATTACCCCAGAGTGCTGTATTGTAAAGTCATCTGTCATGGAAGCGTTGTGGAGAGAGAGGACTATTTATGTTTATGGCATTTTAAATAACTGAGTGAGACCTTTTGAAATACAGAGAAAAAGCGTGTTTACTGTCACCACTGTTCACTTAATCTTGCAACCTTGACATGATAGCATTCCCATAAATCTCCCTGTGGGTAGCTCAGTAAAACAGATGAGCATCAGAATGTAATGACTGCTTCAGCCTTAGGAAGTAACTATGTAATGGAGGAAATATGACTGAGGTAAGCAATATGACAGAAGTATTGTATGAACCCCCGTTTCTAGCAATACTTACTGAGAAATAATTGTTATAGTGTTTTTTTCTGATAGTATTTGCTGTGTTAGAATATTAAGACAAAACATGTATTTTATGATTATTTTTAAAGAGCACTTTAAGATTTAATATATGTGAATTCTGAAAATAATAAATTGTTGGGCTGGGGGCACAGCTCTAGGATTAGAGAACTTGTCAACAAAGTTGGAGGCCTGGGTTCAATCCTCCAGCACACATGATAGCCAGGCACAGTGACTCATGCCTCCCATGCCAGGACTCTCAGGAGACTGAGGCAGAAGATTGCCAGACTGGACTACAGAGCAAGACTGTATTTAAAAATAATAATTATTATAATAATAATTTGTTTGGGGAAGGATATTTTAGAAGCCTTAGTTTATATTTTGTTTGCTTTCGTGATATCTCTGATGTCAGTTTTCTTTATATTTGGACTTCATATTATTTGTGATTCTTTGATTCCTTAGACATGAGCCTTGAGCTTCTGTCGGTCCCTGCCAATGTCTAAGACACTGTTGATCTATTTCTGTGGATATACCAGGGGTGCTGGAGCGCTCTTAGAAGACAACTACAATAGGGTGAAGCCCAGGGACAGTTGATGGAAGACCCTAAAAGGACTTGAGGTCCAGGGCCCTCTCTATCCCAAGCCCGTGTTCACAAAAATACAAGGAAACGTATTTGCATCAACATATTCGGAAAAAGTAAATGTTAGAAATGCTATCATTGCTTAGATGTGTAAAATAAAATTATCTTAAAGCAAGTTACATTTATCTCCGCCAATTTTCTTAGATTAAACAAACTTTTTGGTGTTTTAATTTGGTTTGGGAAAGCTTCTTCTGTTCCTTAGTTGAATGGGATTTTGTACTTTGCATCCTAATGAGAAGTTCTAAGACCTGAAATATGCTATAAAATGTAAAATTGGTGGAAAATCATAGAATATATTTTATATGACAATTATAGAAGTTTTATATAACATAACTGTAAAGACCCAAATAAATATTTTACGAATCAAAAAAAGCACGCAAAGCTTGTTAGAAAAGGCAACCGATCATAAGTCTTCTGAAAAATAATGTAAATCAGGCATCTTTACTAGTTTAATCTTAGAAAACTCTCATCAAGATTTTTTTTCTTAACTTCTTAAAGAGATACATGATACGTGTCAGTATTTAATGGTCCGTTGTTTTACTGTAAGTTGGGCAATGGAGTCCCAAGAATAGTTCCTTCTCTTTCAGAAGTCTTTTAAGCTGGTATAAGAAAATTTTATTTCTATGGTTTATCTGAAAACTTAAAAATATACTCAAGGACCTTTTTCAGAATTAGTGTTATTTTTATTATTTTTTTATTATTGGATAAATAGTTATCAAATTATAGACAAACATTCCATAGAAATATTCACAACTAGAGAACTGGCTATTACATAAGTAGCATTTTGTTGCCTCTTGAGTCTTACGTAAATCTTTTTTTTAAAAATAAGTACAGCTGGAATCTGGAGAAGAGAATCTTTTGAGAGCTAGATACCTTGAGAAACATCATGTCTGTTGATACTTAGTTTACAATAAAATTTATAAGTCAGTTATTATGTGATGCTGCTCTAACATGGGTTCTTTCCTTTTTAATCTCAGATTAATCTGAGTATTTTTTCATGGTTAAAAAAACAAATCATTATTATAGACTTGCCTATACACAAAAAGAAAGCACGTATCTGTTGTTATTGTTAATGTAGTAGTACTCTGGCATATATTTTGTGCTGTTCAGCTTTCCGCTGCTGTAACAAATATCTACAATAAATACCTTAACAAAGAAAAGGCTGGCCAGGCGGAGTAGCCTGCCTTTAATCCTAGCACAGTGGGAAGCTAAATTTATAAGATTACACATTTCAACCCAGCCAGTGCACTTAGTGATTTAGGGAAACTGTGTCAAAGTAAAAATGGTTGAGAATTTAGCTTGGTGCGAGGTCCCTGAGTATAGTCCCCAGGACTGAAAGGGGATAAAAAAGGAAAAGAAAGGAAAAAAAGGAAATAAATAAAAAAGAATGGAAGGAAGGAAGAAGAGAGGGAGAGAAAGAGGAAGAGAGGAAGAAAGGTAAAGAAACAAGGGAAGAACGTATTTTCACTCAGGGTTTCAGAGAACTAACTCTGTCATTTCTTTGCCTTATTGCTTTGGGTCCATGGTGGCTGTTGGGGTGGGTCTGGACTATCCCCCAAAAGCCTTAGTATTGGGATGCTATGGATTATCTATGGAATCCTGATCTGTAGGGGTGAATCATGGGCGTGTGGCGGATTATACATGTGCGGTAGAAGACAGGCAGGTGCTACATTATGGATCACTGTCATGTGGTGGATTTAGGAGCTTAACCCTAAAAGGAGCAAAACACCGAGGCTGCACCCAGAAGGGTGAATCACTGGGACAGGGCCTGGAAGGGTACATGCTACTTCCTTCCTTCTGGGACCTGGCTTCCTATGTGCAGTGCCTCGGGAGCTGTCTCCACTTCTGCCTCCACCTCTGACATGTGTTTCTAATGTTGCCTGCTGCTCATGAATGGAATGAGAACTTTTGAAATCATGAGCTAAAGTAAACTTTTCCTCCCCAGATTTGTGTGTATTTGGGTATTGTGTCGCGACAATGACAGAGCAATTAATACGGTGGCTCTGTATATTATGGCATTAGCACATATGCCAGAGAAGCTAGAATATTTTAGTGATTATCCTAGAAAGTAAATTAAAAAATAAACAAAAAATTAAAAAACAAGCATTGGCCTACCTTGGTAAAATACCATGTGGCCAGATCAGAATTTCCATCTGTCTGCTTAATATATTCAGTTAGGTCTTAAAGCATGACAACTAGTACTAGACATTAGTAGTTCTAGTTTAGTGTCTTCTCTCTCTCTCTCTCTCTCTCTCTCTCTGCATTCATCACACCTTTATTTAGTTCATACTCATACCACATTTCATGTATATATATTTACCTTACTGCTGTCACTTTCTGTTCTTCAAGAGGTGACTCTCATGGTATGGGTTACAGTGCTTCGCCAGATGACCTTGTCTGTAAAAAATATTTACTGATGAAGAATGAGTGAAAGACAAAAAAAAAAAAAACTAAGAAAAATGTTCAGTATCTGTGACTGATCCTAAAAAATTCTGAAATGTTAGAAACTATACCCAAATAAATGACAATAGTACTTGTTTTTGGTAACCTGTCAGAACTATTAGATCTAGAATTGAACAGAATAGTAACTATTCTTCTCCCGCTACATATGATTTTCATTTTACTTTGAATATAAAAATAATTAATACTATTATTCAAGATTTGAAAAATTATTTTAATTATAGTATTTTATATGTTTCATAAGATTCTGATTTTCCATTTGTATTTGGGAACTTTGGACATAGGAAAAGTAAATAAAAATCATTGAAATTAATGTAAAATTTCAGTTCTTAAAACTAACTTACAATTCTTAAATAAGTAATTGCATGTTAGAGCTTTGGACTCAAAGCTGAATTCCCTTCCCATTTCATTTGCAAAATGTCATATTTATGTAGCTTTGGCAGGCTTCCAAAACTCTCTGAGCTTCGATATTTTTCATCTGTGAAATATGCATTAATAACTTCATAGAATTATGGAGCATAAATTAGAAAACATGGAATCAATCTCGTACACTCATTTTTTGACTTCTTAACCTAAGCCTCAAACTCAGTTTTCATTCAAGAATCTTTAGTCATGCCATTTGCTCAAGATCATCTTGTATACCATGTTCATATGTTCTTTTTTCAATGAGACTTTAATACATTTATCAATTGAATTTTTAAGAAAGTTATAGTGTTTCTATGGAGTTGTTTTAAAGTATAAATCTTACAAAAATTTTATTCAAAGAATGAAGTTATTCAATACTCCTCTTGATTCTTTGAGTTTTAATCTCTTTATTTTAATTGAATTATAATTAAACATACATATTTACATATTCCATTCTTCTACTTTCAAAAAAGACGTGCAACCATTTTATGTAATAAAAATAAGTAACGTGTTATTATCTTACTGTTCAATAACAATCTAAGCTGACAAGTTAACTTTCATTTCCAGAAACTATGAATGAAATGATAGCCTTTTTGAAATTACAAAGTATAATAAATAATACACCTTTGTTTATTAATAAAAATATACTAAAATTAGTCAATTTAGCAAAAAATAAAGGGAAAATATTAGGTATATTTTCTCACTTTTTAAAAGTTTCTACTGCCCTGAGTTTGTAGGCCTTTTTGTTGTTGTTGTTGTTGTTTAGAGTTACTTAATAGGAAAATTTTTGCAATTTGAATTATGAAATGTAATTCCTCTGTATTAAATAATTTCTCCTTAGAAATATTTATGGGGAAAAGTATCTAGGATGCAGTTTGTCAGGAACTAATTGCATACGATGAATCACAAAACTTTTCATTTTATATTTGTTTTTGATTTTGGCTAATCATGCAATAGGGAGAGAAAAATGAACTGTTATTTCTATGATGGAAAGGCTTTCCTGCAGCAGCTGAGCAGCACACGTGTATCCAGTGCTACATTAGCCTTTTCATTAGGAGCACGGTTAGAGAGTACACAAAGCTCTTCAGTGTTACCAAACTGTTGTCTGGTGTTTGGTCCTTGTTGTAGTATTTCAGTGTCTTCCATAATTCTAGAGTGAAGCTTTTGTCACCTTTTAAGAATACTGTGCTTTTTTTTTCTATTTAAATTTAGGTAAGTTTAATTACATTACTGTGATTTGATGATCTTAAAAGTTTTTATAAGTCTGAAGTTTTTAATTTAGAAATTCTGTCACTTAAGCTAAAATATAATTGTGGTGTTACTATTATTCATAAGATCCAGATTTGCAAGTGAATATTTTTTAGGTAAAATCAATTTACTTTCGTGTCATCTGTCTTTTAGTTCATTTTCCTACATTTTTCTCATTCTATCATCACAGTTGAAAATTGCCCAAAAGCTAAGCTGGACTCTTCAGGAAGCTGCAGTGTTGGGATGACTGGTGGTGGAGGAATAGGATTTTCTCAGTTTTGAATTCTTACACTTTGGAAGGAGAGGGAGGTTTATAGCTATAGAATAGTTGAAAGAGAGCTTATGAAGTTTTGGGCATGTGTTCAAAATAAAAAGATGCTGCAGAGAAGCTGCTGGAAACTTGCTCTGGGTTAACTGTGCAGTACTCCTGTGAGCAGGCCAGGAAGCTCTTCTGTGTAGAGACTATGTCCAGTAGATCTAAGAAATTGTCAGGCTTCCTTCCATCTTGGTAAGAAGATAAATTCCTCAGCAATGAAAAGGCCATAACAACCCAATGCCTTTTGTTTTTCATCGTTTCTTAAAGAGCAAAGGGTAGGGAAAACAGCTAAAAAAAAAATTAAGTTTACACTCTTTGAGATTTTTGTTTATTGATTTTTTTTTGTTTTGTTTTGACCAAAGACAAGAGAAGAAACAGACATTGCTAATAACTGTGAGACTGAGCTGCAGAGGTGACAGTATTATAGATACTGATGAAAAGTACCGGTGAGATTAAAGTAATGAACAACTAAGGACCAGCAGCAATGGAGGTGAAATAGTAGGAAGACACCCCTGCACAGGAAGTGTGCAACCAAATGCAGCCCCGTGAAGGACTGCAGTTAGCTCAGGTACAAGGACTGCTGACGTAGGGAAGGAAAACCAGCTACTCTTTGGCATTAGGGCTACCCAGACCCAGTGGTACAGACTTGTGATTCCAGTGAATGCTGTGGCAGAGAGGGATCACAAGTTCAAGCCCAGCCTGGACAATACAGCACCGTAGTGAGACGTTATCTCAATTTTTGTAGTTTAAAACACTGAATTTATGGCACTATTCTTAATCTCCAATACCAAACGCTCACAGCAGGCTTAATTTCCTCTACCAAGTAAACACACACACATACACACACACATTCTGGGATTAGGGTGTGATAGACACCAAAGGTTTCTTACATAGCAATAATCTCTATTCATTATACTTTTTAAAATCACTTAGATTAATATAAATGCTTCCAAACTCTTACATCTGACCCCTGTATATTCTTACAAACTTTTACCTCTGAAATACCATGAAAGTGCTAACGGCTGTGTCTTATTTTATAATCTAGTCAAAATATACTTTTTCCATTGAATGAGCTTAGATCCCAGTGATCTGACCCTTTCTCTCCCAGATATTTAGCTTTGCATTTGTATCTAAATGATTTCAAATTGCTTTCTTGGCCCAGTGCTTTAACATAACGTATAGTATTAGAAACCGTTAGAGTCTTATTACCTTAGCAACAATACCATAAATTTGGTTACTTTCCACCAGTGTAGTTCTCTGTGACTTGTTTTCGCTGATATTTATTTCTCTGATCACAAAAAAAATTAACCATGGATATCCAGATGATGAAACTCATTCCTTTTGAAAAATAAAAACACTTATTTGGATCATTTAAATGAAATTTCTTATTTTTTATTTTGGTCTTTAAAAAGTCTTCAAACACAACAAAAGACACAGTCCTGTCAGTATATTTTCAAAGAATTATGACAGTTATTCTATTTATAGTATAGCTTTATAATTGGAGAAACAAAATTTAAAGAATACTGCATCTTATTGTCTTGGGCAAAGAAGGAATTTACATTCATAATATTTATATTTACCCCAAAACAATAAAATTCTAGTAACATTTCTCTCTCGTGTAGGTATAAGGCTATTTCCTGATGGAGTCTAAAAATAAATACATGAAGGTTCCTGACTCATAGAAATGACTATAATAGGGCATTCTAAACATATTTTGGAAATTTATGGTATTTCAGAATATGTCATGGCATTCTGGGGCTACCATGAATGACCAGTGTGTGTAGTCTGCTTGTGTATTTCCTGCATGCATTGGTTAAAAAAAAAAAAAAAAAAAAAAAAAAAGCTAAGTCAGAGTGTTTTGAGTTTTGGAGAATATTTGTTTTATGATTACATTCATTAAGTTGGTACATGTGAATTTGAAATAGGCGGTGAAATGTACTGATCAGAGTGAAAGAAGGGAAACGGGCATCAGTGGTTCATCTCTTTATAGTCAAGTACGGCATGCATACAAAAAAGTGACGTATCATAATTGAATGGTTCATTGAGTTTTAAAAACTTAAAATCCCCCATTGAATTACTGCCTTAGATAAAGAAACACACCACTACCGGCACTTTAGATGGCCTCTTGAATTTCTCATTATAGCCTGCCAAGGTATTCCAGTAGAAGCATTTGTACTTGAGGAAATTTACTATTGAAAGTGCTATTCAAGCCGGTGTGGTGGCGGATGCCTGTAATCCTAGCACTCAGGAGGCTGAGGCAGGAGGTTTGCTGTGCATTCAAGACCAGTTTAGGCTACATAGTGAGCTTAGAACCGGTCTGGATTACAGAGTTAGACTCTGTCTCATAAAAGAAAAGAAATTTCTAGCCTAAGTTTTAAGGACACATGTTAAGTCATTGATACCATTATCTTTAATTTTAAGAGCATATATTTATAGATATGATGCTTCCTTTCATATTTAGACGAATAGAATCACATAGTCTGAGTTTTTTATTTGCACAAGATTACATTTGTGATGCTAATACGTACTGCATAATGTGATTGTCTTAGTTACTTTCTCACTGCTAGGACACAGTATCTGACACTCACAATTTAAGGGAGGAAAGAATTTTGTTTACACTGCAGAAAATTCAGTCCATGCATGGCTGCCTAGCAGTGGCAGCATGGCAGAAGGATTGGGAGGCGAACAGCAGCTGAAGGCATCAGAAGAGGAGCCAGGAGAAGCCCAGACAATTGTATGTCCTTCCAGTAATCTGCTTCTCCTCCCCAGGCCTCACCATCTACAGTGCCTGAAATCCGTACATAATCCACAGCGCCCAGCTGCATTTGGCTTCTGGGTACATTCTCACGTACAAAAAGTAACAATGAGACCAACTTAATTGTAGTTTTATTTTTCCCATGAGTTTTTTTTTATCAGTTTCTATTTTAGGTATACAATAGTTACATTAAAATGAGAAATAGGTGCTCGTGTGGTGCCAACTTCTCATTCATTTCTCTTCCCCCTTTCTTGCCCTCCCAACCACTCCCACATGCCGTATTCCTCCACAGATCTACATCCCGGTTTCCTTCCATCCTTCTTGTTTGGGTTTTTAACTCAGGCTTCTCATATTTGAGAAATCATATGATATTTCATCTTCTGAGTCTAATTTGCTCCACTAAGCACAGTGGTCTACAGGTGCAGCTATCTTACTACAAATGACTCAACATTTTCTTTATGGTGGAATGGTACTCCATTATTTATATAGATACCGCATTTTCTTTATCTATTGATTTATTGCTAGGCATTTCGGCATCATTCATGATTTATCTCTTGCAAGTTGTGCTGCCATAAACATGAGTATGCATGAATCTGTTATATGATGACTTTAACTCTTTGGGAAAGATACTGAGAAGTAGTATAACTGGGTCAAAGAGAATACCTATTTTCAGTTTTTGTTTTTCTTTTGAGGAATTTTACTACTGATTTTCATAATGATTGTACCAGTTTGCATAACACTGCAAAATTTGGAGCTTGTCCTGGGTGGTTAACTACTTACTCCTACTTAATCTGGTGGAGAAAGTTTCATTGCAGCATAGCGTTCAGACTATCCTTTTCCCCTGTATGCTGACCAGCATCTATTGGTCAAAGTGTTCTTGACCATAGCCAATTTCACTAGGGTAAAGTGGAACCTAATTAATGTGTATTTCCTATTGGTAGAATATACTAAAATTTTTTTCATGTATTGATTGGCCATTTATATAGCTTCTTCTGAGAACTGTCTATTCATTTCTGTTACACTTCTTTTTTCAATAGGGTCTTTTATTTTTTGGAAATCTATCCATTTTACTTCTTTGTATATTCTAGATACTAGCCTAAGGAGTAGGTGGCAAATTTTTTATCATTTCATCAGTTCTCTCTTTACTCTGTTGATTATTTCCTTTACTGTGCATGAGCTTTTTAATTTTACAAAATTCTTATTGTTTAACTCTTGGTGCTATTTCTCATGCAACAAATGTTCTATTGAGAAAGTCCTTACAAATACCTATGTCTTCAAGAATTCTACCTATTTTGCCTTCCGGCAGGGTCAGTGTTTCTCTTGTAGTACCTAGGTCTTTGATCCATTTTTGACTTGATTGTAGTATGGATAAATTGATACATAGTATGGGAGAAAGTTATGGATCTAGATTCATTCTTCTTCATGTGGATAGCCTGTTCTGTTAGCACCATCTGTTAGAGAGGTTATTTTTTCTCCAATACATAGTTTTGGCACCTTTGTTTAAGATCAGGTGGCTGAGGGTACTCAAGGTTGTCTCTAGATCCTCAGTTTTGTTCTCTTGGTCCACCTGTCTGTCTTTGTGCCAATATCCTATTTTTTATTGCTGTTGGCTTCCAATTTAATTTGATGGGGATCCAGAACTGTGATCCCACCTACTTTTGTCTTACAGCTCAGGATTGTTTTGGCTATTTTGAGTCTCTTGTGGCTCCACATAAATTTTGGATTGTCTTTTCTTAGTTGTAAAATTGATTGTTGATATTTGAATAAGAATTACATTGAATCTCTAAATCAGTTTTGATATTATGTACATTGTATTAGTAAGGGTTCTGGGAGAAATAAAATCACTAAAAATTATATGAATGGGAATTAATTAGAGCTGCTTATAAGTCTGGATATAGTCCAGAGTGTCCACCTGCATATGCAAGAGCTGGAGGGTCCAGTGGCTGCTCATATGTGAGATAGATGCACATTATCTAAGCCTACAAGACCGTTGGTGTGAGTCTGTACCGAGGATTGAAATTCAAAGATTGTAGTGAAAAACTGTAGACTGGAGCCAAAGTGTGGTGGAGAACAGCAACAGGAAGATAGGAGCAAGTCAGTGTGTAGCGTCAGTGTGTAGCATGTTGGTGAAGGGCACACCTTCCCCAGGACGTCGAAGCTATAGCAGTCTTCCTTCTCCCATCCTTTTTATTTAGTTCAAGCTGCCAGTCTGTTGGTTGGGCCATTCATACCCAACGTGGGTATTCTTCCCTGATTTGCTGTCCGAGAAGTCATTCACATATGCTGGAAATTCTGCCTTCGGGATTTCCTAATCATCTGTCTTAGTCACTTCCTTATTGCTGGAACACCATCCCTACCCACAACACACAATTTAAAGGAGTGCAGTTTTGTTTTAATTCACAGTTCAGAGGTTTCAGTCCTTGCAGTGACTGCATGGTGGAATGGCACAGGACAGCTGCTCACCCCATTATGACCAGGAAGCAGCGGGGAGAGAAGGGATGGAGCAAGAAAGTATACTTCGAAAATCCACAGGATGCACACCAATGACCCGTTTCTCCCACAGGCTCTAACTCCTAACAACACTGAAAATCTCCAGTGGATTAGTCCACTTAACCCAATTTTACCCCATCATAATTCAGTCACCTTCCAAATCATAAGGATTTGGGTACATTCCAGATCCAAGCCAAAGCACATTTCAATTAGGTAATATTAATAAAAATAATTATTTAATATTTGAATGAGGCATTAACTATCATGTTGTCTTTAGAAAGAAAGAGTGAATATTCAGACTTTATACCAAAAAGTGACACAGAGTCAAAACAGCAGGCTTCTTTGGAAACATTAAGCTGTGTTCAATAAAGTCTATGAGAACTGTAATAATTATAAGACTGCAAGACAGAGTTGCAGTTTAATCAAAGAAGTTCTTGAATTCCTTGTTATAGGTCAGACCTACTTCTGAAGGCTACTCAGTTTTACAGATAAGGAAATATTTCTTGAGAGGTCATGATCTACATTTGGTGACTAAATCAAAACTAGGTATTCATTATGAAAAGAATACTTTTTCTCGATCCTCAATAAAATATTCTTGACCCCTCCAAATTATTTTGTATGACTAGTTATTGTATGAGTAGTATGACTGATATCACTTTATATAAAATAATTCGTTCCTTTTCTTTTCAAAAGTTGTATTCTTCTATATGTACTTAGGTTTCTCGGTTGTAAACCAAATTGATGATGAGGGGAAAAAGAACAGTCATTCTGTAGACATGACAGCCATAATAGGCATTCATGTTATATGATACTTAATGTTAAAATGAGGTCACAGGGCACTGGAGAAAAGGAAACAAGTAGTATAGTACGTCCAGGTGATGACTGTGAGAGGAAACGTCTTATACAGGGCACCAGCCAGGGTATTCATCACTTAGTGCTGAAACGCTGATGACATGATAACAAGGTTTTCCTGTAGTGATTATGATACCTGAATCCAGTGGACTCGGCATGGTAACTTCTCTTTCCTATTTCAATGCTTTGTTACGCAAGAAGCCAGTGACCACACTTCCATTTGGAATAATGAAAACACTCTGACCGCTTATTTTTTGTTTTGTTATTTTTCATTATTATCTTCATATTAAGAATCAATAGTTTAGTCCTTGTTCTAACATAATTAAACACCATAAAGGTCAGCCTTGTTGTCAGAACTACAAGAAAGATAAGAGGAGAAATAGGTACTAAGTAGATTAAAAGCTAATTACATTTTAACTGTTTTAGGTAATATAATACCTTTGAATAGTAAGTGATACCTTTTGGAATACACTAATTACACATAAAATGTGTCAGTGGAGAGTTGTAAAGTAGATGAATGAATAAATGAATGATATCACTACTCTCTTTCCTGCATAATTTGGGAAAGTAAGGCACTATTATTTTGTCATTCACTTAATTTATAATTACTTTATAATAGGTTGATGTTTTGCAGTTATCATCCTAATACCACTGTCTACATTATGAAACACAAACTAAAACTTTATAAATAAACTTGAACTAAAAATGGAAATAGTTATCTGTTGTAACAAAGTGGGTTTTGCTTCAAATTAGCCTCTGAGTTTAGACTTTTATGGGTAATATTTTAAATGTGAAATTTTGTTAGCAACAGATGAGTAATTATTGTGGTATTAACGGTGCCACCTCAGCACATCACTTCTTTATGCCATCTGCTTTTTATAATCTGTGGACCAGCAGGTCCTGACTCATAATACAGTTGCTTCCCCTTGTTCTTTAAATAATATTATATTGGCAAGATGTATGTCTTACGGTACTGACTTGAAATAAATAGAATTATAGACTTGAAAAGTAGGATTATAAGACTTGAAAAATAGAGCTATATGAAAGTTCATGTTGATGAAGTTTAGATGTGAGCTTTAGAGGAGATAAGGGAAGCATTCATCAAATTGCTTATCTAGGAAAACTCCCTGTATCAGTGAATTCAGTGGCTTTAAAATTGGAAGGTTAGATGACTTCTTCAAATTTTTAAGAGAAATCAGAATTACAAAGAAATAAAAGTATATTTTGTCTAAAATCAGTGTACAACACAGCATCATCCTGGAACAAGGTATGCCTAGTGAGTGTGTGAACTGTCAGTAGTAGTATTTAAAAACGGGTGAGAAATTGTTGTTTTGAAATTATTCTTTAATACCCAGGTAAAGAACTTGAATCCAGCTGAAAGGTATTGGTTTCAACAAGCTCAGGGTAATTATTGTCCAAGTGTGTGGATTGGAAGAATTTCTGAGTAAACAGTTAGGTTGACTACAGGAAACAGAAAAAAAGCAATGAGACCTTTGTGAGTAACCACAGCCAAGAGGTGGGACAGTCCTAGTGCAAGCATCTTCCTAGCCCAGAGACAACAGTTAATTAATGGGATAAGTTTTATAGCCCTATTCCTCAGAAAAACAACAACAGATACAGCAGATATGTGATATTTGGGAAATGAAAAATTACTAAAATTATTCATAAAATTGACCTTGAAGAATATTGATAAATTTTGTCAGTATTTTTTCATTTATTTTAGAGTGCTTCTTTTTTCTCCACTTTATTGATATGTATATGTGCAATACATAATGTTTACAGTGAATTTGATTATTTTGCGCACATATATATCATGTCAAATTTACAATCCTTTCCCCTCTTCCTTTTTGATCTGGCCATGCCCTCCCCCTTCCCACTAGTTCCCACTATCCCCCCATTTAGTTCTGCAGTCAGTATTTTTCCCACCATTTTTATTAATATATGTGCAATACATAGTGTTTGCAATGAACTTGAGTATTTTGTGCACATATATATCACATCAGCTTTACAATTCCTCCCCATTTTTGACCCTCCTAGACCCTCCCCAAACCTATAACTCCCACCGTCACGTCTATATGGTTCTATAGAATGCCTGTATTCTGGGTTTCCCAAATCAGAGAAACCATGCAACATTTAACATATTTAATCTTCCGCTCTTACTCACTTCACTCAAATCACCACACTAGCTCAGCTTCCCACCGGTAGAATGGGCTGCAGTGGCCATGTCTTGCTGCCTTTTCTCTGAGTCCAGCAGGGCCCCTTACTGTGATAGTTGCCAAAAGTTCTTTTTTTTTTTTTTCTTGTATCTTTGTTGAGATTCTTTAACATGGCCTCACCCACCAGTCCACATGAGAAAATAAAAGTAACGATGTAATTGATAAGGCTAGATAGAAAGTGTGAGAAAGAAAAAGAGAGAAGTTTCAAATGACTTCGCTGAGTACTGAACGGTAAATGTACATTCAAAAGATATTCAGGTTGTTGTCGCATTGGTAAATTTTCTTAGGATAAAATTACACTGAGGACCAAATAAGCGAATTGCTACAAGAAACAAACTCTGAAATAACTAAGTATACCATTAGCTCTGTTGCTTTAAGTGTAATATACTTATGTGATATAGTTTTAAGTTAATTTAGTGTAGCAATTCGATATACTGACCGTATTTTTAAAGGCAAATGGGCAAAATAATTTTAGTGGAAAATGAAAATTTGTGCACTTAAATATCCTCTTAAACGCTTGAAATACGCAAGTCGTTTCTTTTGTTTGGAATAGTGATGGAGAAGGGGGCAGTAAGTTACTGTTTTATCATTGACTACCCAGATGAGATTGCAGTCTAGTGACTCCAGTGTAGTGAGGAGGCTCACGTGAGTTCTGGTACTAGCCTAGATATGTTGGAGAGAAAAGAACGTCTATCCTAAGGCCCTGCAGCAGAAGCTGCTGAGTGAGACACAAAGGAAGAAATTAAGAAGAAAAACTGAGCATTGTAAATACAAATTATACAAGGCCCATGTCATTAGTGATGCATTGTAATGTACAGTATTAACCTACCTGAAACTTATATAACCAAGTAGACTCGGTTTAGCTTTAGTAAAAATCAGTAACCAGTAAATTGCATCTGAGCCATTAAAGAGTACCCTTGAGGTACTCAGGAGTAATAAATCTCCAGAAGTGCTTGATAGAAAATCAAAAGAAGACTGATTTGTTCATCCACCATCCTATATAGGTTGTGTTTTCTTTTAAGCTTTCTTACTGATTTGTACAAATCAGTGTATTTTAAATATGCCCCATAACCATATACCTTATATTTTTAGTAAAGTTACTTATTTATTTTTCCTCCTGTCTGTTTTGCAAATGGGCTTCTTTTTCTGGAGAGAAAAGAATCTGACACTGCACAATGCTCACACTTTTAACTGTGAGCACACTTGAGGATCAGCAAGAAAAATTTACCCCCACTTTATAATATGTATGTATGTTTCAACAATGTGTTCGCCACTGTTGGTGCCGATGAGCTGTGTTTGAAGCCCTACGTCAGCTTTATTGGCATTTTCTCCCTCTGTGCTATTTTTATTCTTTTGAGAAATATTTTTGAATATTTGATGTATCAAAATTGTATTTTTAAGTAGCATTTTGGTTATTTATTTATTTAGTTAGTTAGTTATTTTGAGACAGGGTCTTGTTCTGTAGCCCAGGCTGGTCCTGAACTCACTCTGGAGCCCAGCCTGGATTGGACTCACAGCAATCCTCCTGTCTCAGCCACCGCCAAGTGCTAGGATTATAGGCATGCAGCACCATGCCCAGTTTATGTGATGCGGTGGAATCAAACTTGGGTATTTACTGCTTGACTTAGTGCTTCCTAGGTGAACGCTTTAACTGCTGAGCCATTACTCCAACCCTTCAAATTTTTTCTAACCTCTAAAAAACTTCATCTTTATTAATTTAGACTTTGGAAATTGGGGTCATTTTAAGTTTATGTATATACTATTTACAAAGAACTTTTTTCATATTCTCTTGGTAATTTTAAAATTTTTATTTAAATTTAAGTTTTCTGTAATTAAATTTTTATCATTTTGTTAATTATTTTATTCTTTTTTCTTGCAATGTTTTATATAAGTTTTTACTGAAATTCACAGTAAATTTGATGGTATTTCATAAAACTACATATCATACTTAGAAATAAAAATAGGTGTGGAGGGATGGCATAGCAGTTAAAGTGCTTCCCTTGCAAGCGCTAGGCCCTGAGTTTGTTTCCCCAGCACCATATAAGCTGATGTGGTGGTGCAAGCCTGGCCTCACAGCACTTCAGAGGCTGAGGCAGGAGGATTGCCGTGAGTCCAAGGGCAGCTTGGGCTCCATAGTGAGTTCAGGACCTCCCTGGGCTACAGAGCGAGACCCTGTCTCAATTAATAAATAAATAAAAATAAATAAATAAAAATACATGTTTTGACTATATAATTGAAAACATATAATTATGAATATACAACAGAAATGTAGTTATTAAATGCATGATAATATTTAATTATGGCTGTTGTAGATTTGAAAAATTTGTCAAAAGCAAGATTATTTGTATTAGAATCTTCTTCATGACTTTAGATCCATAACAGCACATAATAATAAAGATTTTATTTTATTAAAATGTTTCCATAATTATGAGTTTTATTAGCATGTGTTAGAGATACATAATAATTACACTAGTCTCCAGAATTTGATGCATATACATATTTCATCTTCATTATTTTTATTTCTCCCTAACCTTTTGCTTTTCTGGAATTTTAGTCTGTTTATTTGTAACACAAATAGAGCAAAACATCTGGTCCTCCCCGTATTTCTACTATACAGTCTGAAGTTCTTCAGAATTGCTTTATTTTGCTTAATGTCACTTTCAGCTATTTTTCATACAATAAAATTATTTTGTATATGAACTAATGTTCACCTTTCTAGAATTCTCATTGCTGCTTAATCCTAAATGTGTAGAATAATCACGGCATCATTGTAGGATAGCCCAACACTGGAATGAGATAGCTAGACACCCTGTGAAACATTGCTGGGTTAGTGAAAAATGAGACTAGCCGAATGAAAAGCAATAATTATTCCCCAAGAATACACTGGAAAATGTAACTCATCTTCTTGTTTAACTAGATTAAATAACTATTTGTAACCATAATTCATCATCAGGGCAAGTAAATTTGAATTTTATTTGTCCAGTTTACTTTCTAAACCTGTGTTTTAAATTACACTGAGTTCTTTATGATTGCTGATAAATGTGACTACACTAAGCTTATAGCAGAAGATCGATGTTTCAGAAATTAAAACAGTATAGGTTTGTATTGATTAATGTGGCTAAATCAACACAAGGTTTTCTGTAACAGCTTTCTTAGACAGGCTACTCCCCAGCAATGGCAACCTATCAATTTTAGCTTTCCACTGATAAATCAGCTTGAAAATTGGATGTCAAAATTTTTTTCACTGAAATAGTGACTTTTTTCATGCCCTTTAACCTATTCTGATATATTAGATTGCTTTACAAGACTAAACTCTATCTCACGGAAAGCAGTTGTCAAATTGACATTTGGATAGATTTACAAGTAATTTTTCACATGTTGTCATCTATGATATAAAATACACGTATGTTTCATATGCATTCTAACCAAACAGGAAGGATTGTTTATCTTGAGAAAAATCCAGATGAACATTATGAAATTTTGGCGATTCTAACTGTGAATCTTAGAAGTTAAGGAAAAGGCAGAGTCCCAGCAGAAGATGAGGACAAATGCTTTAGATAGTATTTCTATTATCACTGAATAGAGACATTGATTGTTTATTCTTATGGATTGATTTTTTCCTTTTTATTTCCTCAAAAAATACTGTGGGTTAATTGATGAACAAACTCTGTGTTATTATGTTTTCAAAAAGTAACTTGGTAAGCTTTATCACTAAACAAAAGATACGGACAATACTTTCTTATTTATCAGTAACCAGTGTTGAGGATTTAATATAACACTAAAAAATAGATTAACAACCCAGAAAAGCAAACTTAACTTGGATAGTGTAGACCTCAGTGACGAGCGATAGACAGTACTCTGCCTTCATGCCTGTGTAGCCAATTTTAGGCTAGCCTGAGAAGATATTGATTGTTAAGTTTCTGTTGTATAATTACTTTCTTCAAGGGAAAAAAAGAATGAAAGAAAAAAATGCATGGTGTATTGATCTAGGTGGTAGCATTTGAGTAGCAGTTTCCCTTGGCTAACAGTGAGTGTCATCTTTCAGCCATGATAAATGGTAACTCTGGTTCAGCGTAATTACTTTGTGGTGAAATGAACCTCCTATCCCCTTCTCCTTTTCCAGCAAGGAGACACAGTAATCATCTTTATCTGAAAGCCATGATTTACTGAACTAATCATCCTCTTAATAGAGGAAAATCTGGTTTTCCCTTAGAGTATGCCCTGTTTTTGCTAACTGAATCAGAAATTCATTATGAAATGATGACATTGTTAAAAATTTAGGATCTACAAGTGCACATATTTTTAACCACTTCACAGTTATTTGGGTCTATGCTTTTACCCAACTGTTAATTTCCATCTACTAGGTAAGCATTGAGCTTAAGTTGGATATAACTAAAGGAAAAGAGATACACATGATTATTTTTACACTTACTTGAGCAGTAGAAGGAATCATTATGCCAGTAAACCTACTAGTTTTATAGAAACCTATTACATTTGGCAAATATAAAAATGTGTTCTTTGAAAAACAAGTCATCAAATACCTTTTCTGATCAGAATGCTTTTTTTTATAAAATTATAAGTCTAAACAACCTTTCTGTTTTGTAGATTCTTTCTTACCACCAGTAAGTCTGAAAATGACATGATCCACACCAGTGGTTAAAATAGAAAGTAATTTGTTTTGTTTGTTATTTGTTATCTTTTTGACAGAGATATTTAAGATGTTAATAAATTTTACATCCAGTCTGTATTATATTTTGTAGAAAACAGATGTGTATTTGCTTTCTACTACTTTAATATTGCCCCTGGGTAGTGACTTTTGGTTAAATAATGTTATTTTAAAAATGTCTGGCAGTCATTTTAGATCACTTTAAGACCACTGTGAAGGGTTTGGATGAAGGTCATTTTCAATGATTGTGCTTAGTGAAATAAATGTGAAAGATTTCACAAAGGGAATCTTGCTTTTCAGTGCGCTGTCATGAATTTCCTCTTAGCACATCTGGGAATATGAAGTAAAATGTAGTTGTTTCTGCCTTGAAGGCAGTATATTTTACGTTTTCCTTCTCTTTGTTTATTTTCCCCTTATAATTCTCTTTATTCCCACATCTGAGCACAAAGGTTTCATTTTGTCATAAATGAGATCACCACTTTTGACAGTTTATGGAAACCCCTACATATATTTTTATAAACATTAAGAAAGAGTAATTTTTTGTTAAGATTGCTACTTTTTTTAACAGTTCCTCTTTGAATATAATCCTGGTTGGCAATTTGCTCCCACTCTTACCACAGCTGTTCTCTTGCTGTTCACAGTTGAGAGGTGAAATCAATGCTTGATCTAAGAAATGCAGATGAAAGCCATTCGATGGCACAGAGTCATTTCTCATAATTTTATCACCCTTCAGTTACTTATATGATCTCTGGAAAGCATTGTTTATTCAAGTAAATAGTGACCCAACTTCTATTTTGAAATGTTCTGTCTTGTAAGAAAATAATACTTCTTTAAAGCCAAAGCATTATGACTATCTCATCATTACAGATAGTCACCGTCTAAAGTCACCGTTGCTTTTCTTCTCTTTAGGAAATTTTGTATCTCTAATCAAGTCATTTTTCATTTAAATTCTAGAAAATTTTATACTAGACAATGGTAGTTTTTTAATCTTTGTTACCACAATTTAAATTTTTTTGAAGACCAAAACAAAGCTAAAATACCTCAATCCAAATTATCATTGATCTGATATTTTCTTCAATATTTATTTAAACAAGTTTAGATGGAAAATTGTACTATAACCAGAGGCTTCCAGGGTCACAGAACTACAGTGAGTAGGACGGAAACAGCTTTTTCCTACCTGTTTTAAATGGTTCTTACTTGGATTGCAAGCGTTTATCATAATTAGCAAGAGACTAGACTGCTGTTACAGTGTCCTGGTAATGCAACCATTTAAAAGGAATATAACGGCAGCCTGTTGGATTCTGCAGAAGAAAAAAATCACAAATAAAGTGATCATTTTAGTGGCTGAACTGTTAGCTGAGTGTACTAATTTTATTATTCTATACTAAGTTCTTTTCCTCAGTAGTTTTTGCAGCCAGTGATTCTAAATAATATATCCTCTGGTCATTTCTATGGCTCACATTCTTCTAGGGCACAAATGTATATATTTATATCAAACATACATATAGGTGCATACATGTATATACCAAGGAATAAATAGTACTCAGTATGTACTGTGATATGTAGTCATTGTTATGAAATATATTTGAGCAATATTTTTCTAAGATTTTCTAACTATATTTTGACTTATGAAACGTACTGGTATATGGGAGGATTCTGTTTATTTATCACTTCTGCATTATATGTACTTACTTTTGTAGTTCTAATAAAACAAACACCCCTGTAGTTGGCGAACTTAGAACCTATCAGATGTATCTTTTCATCTTTTCTTTAAAAATCAATGCAGTTGATTCTGGGAGTTACACATATTGGATCTTTTTTAATTGTTCAAAAGTGAAAATGTGGATGAGACATTTCTTCCTTTGGAGACATTAAACCATTTGAAGCCAGACACAAGCAAATAGAACAGAAGACTTTTTGAAAGAAACTAAATTCAGTTAAGTAGATTTTGCTGTCCTCTCTCAAACTCAGACTACTGGAATTGCAATTTTTGTTAAACTGTCAGGGAAAATAATTGCAGAATTGATATATGCAGAGGAACAGAGGCACCAAATGCTATCTGTCAGATACAGGAGTACTAGGGAGAAGGCTCACATTTAGAAAAAAAAAAAAATTCTTGTGAAGTGATAGGCAAAGATGAGTCATCATCATACTGTTTTAGAGAATAAAAACTTGAAAATAAAATAGTACTACCTACCTACCTAGCACAACGAGGCATCGTCAGCATAATGGGTCTTCATGAAAAGTTTTTGAAGAATTACTTCGTTTTATTTTCATCAAAGTGATGGAAGAACCATCACTTTTTACCCCTTAGATTTTATATTTCTTTGAAGAATTTTAAATCACGTTATCTCCCCTTTTCATATTTCATGTTAACAATGGGTGTATTGGATAGAGTTTTTATACAAAATACTTTCATTCCTTGAAACTTATCTTCCGTCATTTGACATATACCATAAAGAAAGCTTTACCAGAAGTTTCAAGGTTTCTGGAGACAATAACTTACTGCAAAAGTATGGCCTGGCCTTTTTTCTTTCTGAGTTTCATAACATACCAATTGGGAATTTGGATTTGCAGCTATATGTTTGGTAGCATAAATTCAAAGAATTAATTTGATGAAGGCGGCAAAATTCAGCAAAATTGTGAATAACAAGGGTAGTAAAAAAATGTAAAAACTAATTATATATTCTACAAGTTTACTCTCCTTTCTTGTTTAGCTCCATATTCAGTTAATGCTCAGCTTTGCTGAAAAATGCATTTCACGAATAAATGTGTGTGCATTGTTTTCATGGATAAATAATTCAGTATGAATGGGTGTACATAGATAAATAAAAATTAAAGAAATATGAAATATGACAGTAATTTTAGGGTAAATTTTTGACTGTGCTGCTGTGGGAACTAAGCTTAATAAAAGTAAAATAAAGGAATTTACATATATTAGTGAAAGACTATCTCTGTTATTGATGGTCAAACTAAGCTGTTATTTATTATTTTTTAAGTTATTTTCAGATGTAATTACATATGTTAATTTGGAAAATTGTTTTTCTGTATGACTTAATTTAGTTTAATTTTTAGATACCAAATTGAAGCAATATTGCACAAAATGCTGATTTCATTAAACGACAGTAATAGAGCTAGAACCTGCTTGTAACAGCGGTGTTAGGACACTAGCAAGTGCATCACAAGCACACTGTTTCTCTTAGGTTTGATTTTACAAATAAGTAATTATTAGCATTTCTACAAATATTACTGGTATTTCATATACAACTTATCAGTAATTTCATCTGAGAAGTCGCAGAGACTTGAGGGTATGATTTATCATACAGATGAAGCACACGACAAAAAAGCTATGAGTTTACTTGCTAGGACAATAATAAAGCAATTAAGTAATATGAAAAATAAAATTAATTAAGAATGTGCCATTCTTTTAAGCAATTATTACAAGAGAAATGCTAATTTTACTTCGAGGAATTATTACAAGTATCTAATTTTTTCAAGTTATAAAAATCACAATTTTTTCATACTTGTAGCAAAAAAAACCTGACACTAACACTGTACAGATGTTGCCTTATCCTACGTGTTGTCACTGTTTATGGATTTTTGCAGAAATGCTCATTTATTTGATTATGGAGTATTGACTCAAATGCTCCGAGAAGTGACACGTAACACCAGGTAGATATACCTCGCTCATTTTCTAACATCCAAAAAAATTGTGCCATGCAAAAATACTTAATTCCAAGAGAAAAAGAGTTTACAGTACAAATAAAAAGTCAAAGCTATGGTGAATCCTCTCAAGATCAGGAAGGAAAAACAAAATTTAAGTCTCTAAATAAATGAGACTCTACTTTAGTTAATTTCAGATTAAGTAAGAGCGGTGGTTACACACAGACCGAAGATATTTTGAGGCTTGGCTATTAAAGACTCAGCAGTCATCACCATTCAGAAAGAAGCTGTGGCATTGTGACTGTGATGACCTTACAGGTCACTGTTGGTCACTCCATTGGGAATTACTTCCTATAAGTAGTACTGGTTAGCTCTCTAGAGCTCCCGCTTTTGGAGTTCCATTCAGTAATTATAACCCACATTGTTTCTGCGAAGCTGCTTCTTTATAGACTCATTGGACCATCTCTACCGCTATCAATGATTGATTTCATAATATATTTCATCAGTGTAATTTGTCCAGTTATTCTAAAATTAAAGGGGAGTGATTACAGTAGATTACTGAGTCCTCTTCAGTATGCTAGATATTTAATTTGGAGCAGGAGTGGAGCTTCCTCTCAGGAAACACTTTAGCACTTAAAAGGAGAAAGAAAAACCTTGTGGATTTTACTGGTAGCCACAAATTGTCCATTTAGCACTGGAGTTTTGGATTCATTCTAACTGAGGCAGTACTAAAAATTTAGGACAATGGTGTGTCAGAAAAAAATAGTTAATCAGAATTTAGCTTCCATTATCAAACTTAAAAAAATATATAGTTTGTTGTACTATTTCCTTTGAAGGTTTTTGTTTTGCAGAATTGGAAGCTAAAACATAATTTGGAACACTCGTTTCAGAAAATTTTCTGACTACTAAACTAAGATGCTTCAAATTTAGAGCCCTTTTAAATCCATTTCAAAGCATTTGTAGAAATTTTAATTGCCTCTAAAACCTTTTTCTTGTTTGAAATATCAAGATAATTACCAGTCAGTTCATAATTTCCAGCTATGAAATAGCTGAATCACTGACAGAATGAGAAATGTGATTTCAGTTTCTCTTTTTTCTAAGTTAAGGGATAGAGCCAAGAAAGTATATTTATCTAGTACAGTATATCGATCGAGTATATCTAAGGAGTAAATTTATCCTTGAATACCGCTGCCTCCCTTCCATTTAGATTTGCTGTTGAGAAGGCAGAACAAATTTAGGCTCAAGTTATGCCCTCCCTCTAATTGACGTATTTTTCTAATCACTTAACAGTACCACTATCATTTTTCCTGCTAGGAATTTTATACTACACCAGAAGCCCCCTCTGGGAATTCAGTTACATTGTATAGCATATCAAGGTCATTGAGGCTTACTTTCCTCTTGGAACTATTTTACGTTTTTATACCTGGACACAGGTATTAAATGCAGGAAAGTTGTACACCTTTCTCTTCCAGAAAGGTGGATCCTGTTTAATCTATGTATACTTTTTTGTGTAGCTAAGAACGGGATGAAGGGAATCCAGAAAATACTTGAGGTGCTTCTTGTCTGTATTGCTCCCCATTGCTGATGAACTGGTCTAGCTTCATGAAACAAGAAATGCTCCAGCTAAACCCTGTGCAGACCTGAAAACATCCCACCTGGGAGGGTAACTGTGCATATCTGTACCTTAAAAAGAAAGCATATATCCCCAGGACACAAGGTGGCGGGCAAATGTAATTCATTTCTTCCTTCCTTCCTTTTTTGTAGTATTATATTAGAGATTTAAAAACATATATGATCCTTCATAAAAATTAACAGTCATAGTCAAACTATATTATTTAAAATCTGAGATTTGAAGCCATTATTGTATTTTCTAAATCAAATGACAAGTCTGTTCCAAATTACTGGCAAATTCAAAGAATTAATATAAATGTATCTTTCCTGTTGTATGAACAAAATCTCAAGCTAATAAATTCATTATAAAAATGGGACATTGTCTTCCTGATAGAGGTTCTAGATCCTGCTATCTCCTTCACACGGTGTAGAGTGTAGGCACACACAAAAAAACAAAATGTAAGTGTTTTTTGAACATTTCCAAACCTACATTAGACTTGGAATTACTAACATTAAATATTTCTCTGCCAGGTAGTATTTTGCAATCTTTTTTCTTCGCCTTTTCTATTTTCTTTTATTCACTTAAAATTGAATTCACTTTGCTCTTTTTTTTCTAAACGTTTTCAACTGCACACGTAGGGCCTTGAGTTTAGATATTTCACCATTCATAAAAATGTAAATATTTAAAGCTGTAAGTTTTGTTGTGTAGAGTGTGGCAGCATCTGTATACTGCTTTAACATGTGCACATAGCATCTCACACATTTTGCTGTTTACATTTCATTGATTTTGAATTTTTTAATTTTTTATTTCTTACACAGCCCATATATTATTCAGAAAAATATTGTTTAATTACTGAAGTTATTCGTGGGGAATCTTATAACAAATTTATACTTCAATTTCATTGTAATTAGTGAAAATACTCTGTATAACCAATAGTTTTAAATTTGAAGATGTTTTGATGACTCATAGTAGATCTTTGCAAGCATACCATATGCACATTAGCATAATGTTCAATCTTAAGTTGTGCATCATATAGTAGCCTAGGTCGATGTAGTTGATGATGTAATTCGGATTACCTACTTCATAACTATGTTTCTTACTTGTTCTGTCTATTGTGAGAAAAGTGTTTGAATGTGCTACTATTATTGCGGTTATCTATTTTTCCCTTTAATTGAGCCAGTCATACTTCTTACATTAAAGACTCTCATACTTGTGAATATTGCCTTTCTGGAAAATTTGGCTCATTAATATTGAATGACCTTCATTTCTGGAAATTCCTTGTCTTAAAATACATATTGCTTAATTATAATGTAGCCATGCTAGCTAATTATGTTTATTATTTTTTTCTCTATTTATTTTTGGTGTATAGCTGTATGTTTCTTTTAAAGAACAGTATTATCTTGCATTCCAACTGGAAAGTTCAGTAAAAATCTCATTATTGATTTAGATGGACTTAGGTCTTCAATGTAAACATTTTTCTCTATATTTAAATGTTTGATTTGTTTGATTTTAAATGTTTGATTTGCTCTTTTCTTCCTATCCCCTTTTGAATTATTTGAATATATTATAGAGTTTCATTTTAATTTATCTATCTTAACTATACACAAGTTATATATGTTATACCTGTGTGCATTGTAAATCCCCGAGAGTGTATCATTTTTTCCTGAACATTATATGTATGTTGAAGAAATCGTGAAGGAAACTGCTTATATTGTCTACATACTGACTATAGCTGATGCTGTTAGTTCATTTCTGAGAATTTAGAGTTCCTTCTGATTTGTTCCTTTAGTTTGAGTGGTTTATTATTTCTGATACTGCAAACTTCTTGTCAGCAAACTCTCTTTTTCTTTTTGTGAAAATATGACTATTTTGTCTTCTTTATTGAAGGAACTTTTCACTGAATTTGGAATTATTGGGATAGTGTTATGTTGTTTTTTATTCATCAATTTTAAAATACCCCTCCTTTTCCCAGCTCTATGTGTTATTCCCTATTATGTATTGTCTTCTTTTTCTCTGTGTACTTTCAAGATTTACCTTTAACTGTAGTTTGGCTCTGATGTATCTACGTGTGACTTTCTAAATTCAATGGTTATTCCCTGGGATCATTCAGCTACCTGAATCTGTGAATTTATATTATAACAGGTAGAAAGCTGTGGACCAATTTTCTTTCAAAAAAAAAGTGTCACTGCATTTCTCTTCTCTGACTTCAATCACATGTATGGCAGGCTTTCTGATACTGTACTACAGATGTCTAAAACTGTTTTCTTTTAAATTAATAATTTTTGTTGATTTTTCTTCTGATGTGTAACAATTTTGTTTACCCAAAAATACTTTCTTGTGTACTGCCTTTGACTGCGTAAGAACATGAGCTTCTTAAGAGTAGACACCTTTGTCTTGATCAACTGACTAATGCAACTGTGTGTGTTTATAGAATACCAAATGTGCAAGTTAGATATGGCACATGATGATTCTTGAGGTGCCTTTTTATTACTTATGAATTTTAGATATTGACACATTAACAATAAAACTATTATGAGGATTAAATATGCTTAAGGAATATAATATAGCGAATTGCTTGGATTTATTATTCAAAAAACATTAACTGAGCATCACAAAAATTAAGGGATATTTGATATACCCTGATCTGTTCAGAACAAGAGAAATAATAAGACATGAAGAAAATTATACCACGACATTGAGAAAGAAAATAATGAAGAGCCTTAGATTTGGAAAATCAAAGAGGATGCAGACAGCTCCTATGGGCTGGAGGCTCCAGGCTCCATAATCTGCCCCCTCCTCCGCCTTCTGTTGCCTCAGTCCACTATGTTTCCTTCCTTTTCTTCTGTGACATTTTAGTATGGAATTTATCATCTGTAATACTGTTTGGAAGTGTTTAAATGATATTTAAATTACAGGACATTTGGCAATCACAGTCTCGATCAAAATTTGTCTTTATTTTATGAACGCACCAATGTTAGGAAGGGAGAAAGATCACTGAAAGCTTCCTTACTACAGTTGAATGCTTAGAAGGCTTATTCTTTCTCAGTGGCAGTTTTAACACTGGTTAGTCCCTCTGCTTTTCTACTCCACATTGCTTATTACGCTTCATTATTTCAGGGCTTATTTCTAATCTTATTTCTCCCTGATTGTCCAAGCAGAACACGTAATTCCTATATGTCTGACATCAGAGCTCTTTTTTTAAGCAATGATTACCTCATTATGTAGCAATAATTTATATGTCTGCTGTGGTCTCCAAAATACTGTAAGAGTTTAAAGTTTACTAATCTTTCCTGACACTAACTCCTAGCACAGTTGGTACAAAAGTCATTATTTAAAGCAGGCATTGTTAGCAAGCACCATTTTTTCAATACTGGGAACACAGAGTGATCAAGGCAGAAAAGGCCTCAGTGCTCATGAGCAAGTGGGAATGGGCACAGATGAACTAATATCCTCCCCATCCCCTGCGCATAGGGAGGGCTGTTTTTAAATGAAAAATTGCCATTTCCTGGCAGCATATTTAAAAATGTGGTCCAAAGGCTGTCAGTGTTTCTAAAGTAGAATATTGAATAACCAGAAGAATCTAGGAAATACTGAGTGCAAAACTTTGTTGTAATTTTTAACTGTAGATTGCCATTTATTTAGAAAAGTCTTCCTCAGCTTTCGTAAACACTTTAGTTGATTTAATCTTTTGTTTTTAATGTGGGACAATATTCTAAAGCTTTTGTTAACATTATCTCTATCTGAAGATTTTGAGCATATATATATATATATATGCACACACATGTATATATGAGAAAATGTTCTCAATATTTTACAAGTGGTACCATCTTCAAATAGTTCATTAATCAATAAGACCTGTCTATGGCTCTGGAGGTAATATGCTTTTAGGGAAAGCAGGGTCATTTATTATCAGCTGACTGTACATCATTAAATGTTTATAATTTGTATTTAGATTCTGAAAAGACTTCTTTAGAAGGTCAAATCAATGAACTATGGATTTTTGGTAAATTGCGAATTATGTGTTAAGATTTCTAATCATGTTTTATGTCATCATTTTAAACATTAAGTTATCTTTATTAAAAGAGAAAATGTGACATTGATTACTGTGTAACAACTTTTCATTTATAATATCTGACATATGTAGAAAATCTTGGGTTTTTAAGAATGTCAGAGTTATTAAATTCACATGAACTATTTGAATATTAAATATGGAGCCAAATAGGCAAAACTAAAATTTTACACAAGGACCCATCTAAATTAGTTAACTTTAAAACTAGTTCAAAATGTGAACATGTAACTTTTCAAATATTACCTTTTAATTCAAAAGTGAATGTAAATATAATTTCAGTAATGGAAGTATAAGTTCTGGGTATTTAAATTATATAACCCAGGCCGGGAGGCACAACCTATGATCCTAGCACTGTAGGAAGCAGAGGCTGGAGGATCCTAACTTCAAATGCCCAGCTGATACAACTTGGCAAAACATGTTTTGAAAGTAAAAATAAAAATAGACTGAGCTTGAAATTTAGTATGAAAACCTTAAGTTTAATGCACAATACCGCTAAAAATAAATGAATAAATAAAATTATGTAATTTATGTTATGCTGTCTTTCAAAATACATGCTGAATGTTGGTTACATCTTCCAATTACATTTTACTTAGAGACAAGTTGCCACTAACCCTCCCCCCATCAATGCTCTCCCTTGTTTCACAAAACACTTAACCGATCCCGCTTGCCACTTCCTCACAAAATCCTGTCTTTCTTTGTGTCTGTACAGATGTGATATAAAATACAGTGCACGCTGCTACTGAGTTCCACCCAGTGAAAATGCAGGCTCCTAAAACACGCTTCACTTGATATGGCACTGTGCAACTTTTTGCCCTTCCCCAAAGTCACAATGACCATGAAATGTAAATACTTTAATTGATTAAGGACTGTAGGCAGCTGTGAGAGCACAGCTAGAAACACTCACAAAATGTGTGTCTATGTTGCTTTCTTGTTCTGAGACAGAATACTCAACATCTACAACCTAAGAGAGGGAAGATTTATTATTTTAGCTTACAGTTTCAGAAGGTATCAGTGCATTCATCGGTGGCTGACAATAGAGAATGCACATGGTAAAGGCCCCGAGGAGGAAAAACTGTTCATGGCATGGTAGACAGGAAGCCAGGTGAGCCATAAAGGGCAGAGTTAGCTCCTATCTTTCCAGATCTAGTAGTCCTAGGATGTGCTTCTTTTAGGTCAAGCCCCAGTTTTCCACCACTTCCAAACCAGGCTTTACCTCTGAACAACAGATGGTTCCATAGGTATTCCTTAACATCCCAATGCAGAAAGCTTTTGAGAGACATTCTAGATACAAACCATAACAATAGGACTTCCTGAGTTACTTCAGATATTTGCAAGAATGGTGGATGAGTGTATTTAGAGAAGAGATTATTTTGAAGAGAATTTAAAGCAACGTATCTTTCATTGCATGAATTTATTTAAACATTCACTGCATTTTTATCACACTTTGAATACCTGCCTACACAGTAAAAATAAATTCAAATTTAAATGACATTTTAAATGCCAGTTTTTTAATCACAGAAACATTACTGTATGTGGAATGCATGGGTTTTTTTACATTTTTAAATTAATTAGAAGTAGGAGATAAAAAATTAAGATTTCTAAATGAATACTGAGTTAGAAGATGCTTTTCTGTTTATTTGTACAATGCTGCTTTTTCCTTTGACATGTTTCATAAATATCAGAAAAGAATGGTCCGCTTAAATTTGCTTACATTTGGTCAGCTTAAATTTGACCACTGGGTAGAGTGGCATGTGCCTGTAATTCCAGCACTCAGAGAAGCTGAGACAGGAGGACTGTGAGCACAAGCCCTGGCTGGCAATTAAGCAAGACCCTGTTTCAATATATATATATAAAATTTAAAAAGGGCTGGAAGTATAGTTTCAGTGTGAAAGCCCCGGCCTCAATCTTTAGTGCTGTAAAAAATAATAAACTTAAGTTTCTGAAAAATTTGCTGTTTTCATTGGACAGAATTGCAAAAACACACACTTTTGTTTGCATAACATTAATACACTTACCGTTAATTTGAAGATTTCCAGAAAGCACAAGGCAGGGAATCAATATATTAGTAAGAACTAATACTTCCATGTAGGTGAGAAAACTAATTCTCAGTGTGGTTGTAATTAACTTACAAGGTGGCAGGTCTGAAGTATGAACTCTTTGCTGATTGTACAGACTCCTGGTATTTCTGATTTCACATGCAGTGTGCTAAACTAACAACTTTATCTATATTCCTTACTCCAGTTTTAATAAAGGTAATTTTGTCATTCCCTTTTTATGAATAAAGGAACAGAGGCTTAATAAGATGCAGTAGTATAAGTTATAAACCTGGCAATTTTTAAGTAATACAAGTCTTATAAATAGTGTACAACTAATAAGATGTCTTTTGTAAAATATTTATGGAGCTTAGTGTAAACTGATCTTGATAGGCATAATTACCATAAGACCATTAATGATAATTGAAAAATCTTACGATTTAAAATAAGGATTGATCTCAAAGTAACTTCTGTGGGATACCTTGTAGGAATTATTTCTAAAGTCTTTTGGGGGGAAATTTTTTAATCATGGTATTAAAAATATTTAAATATTTAAAATATTATTCATTATAGTAGACTGAAATAATACCTACTTTCTTGAAGTGGGATAATTGCCCTAAAGAATTAAATGTTTCACAAGTTATTTTATAATTTAATTGAAGATTAATTTTTATGCCTTAAGATTGCTTTAAATGGAGTCTAGTGCTAATGGGAGAAAAAAAAGGAATATGTGTGTATTCTATAGTACTTTGTGTGGTACTAAATAATGCTGAAGAATAACTGGTTAAAGACACAAACAGTGAAAAAAACAGTTCAACATTTACTGATCCTGTAGGTAATAGAGGTTATTGATTAGAGCTTTTAAAATATCTCTACTCTGGCTGTGACTTTTTTTAATGGTTCGGAATATTGGAGCCATCCTTTTTTGCCAGTGTTAATAAAAAGTGAAAAAGCACACTAAATGTACTAAATTTTCCCTAGACTGTCTTACCATTGGAACCATTTGTTCATTCTCACTATGTATATCTCTTGCATGGCGTCAGTCCTGGTGCTGTCTGTAAGAAACAGAGCCATCACAGGAAATGAACTGGCAGTGATCTAGTGGTGTAGTTCTTTCTTTTTGCTCACAGAGGAAGGAGAGCCTCAGGAAACACAATTCCTCCAGGCCATCTGGACACTCAGCTCCTAGCTTCTTTTTTTTTTTTTTTGATGTTGAGATTTTACACACATTGCTCATAACTTAGTAGGTTATTCCTGACCACAATTTTGGAACAGCGCACTTAAAGTAAGCGCTTCTTTGTATTTCAGTGACAGAAAAAGCTAGACCAGATTCTTCTGAACTTTTTTTTTCCATCTTATCATTTTCACATTGAAAATTATCCTTCTTAGACTCCCATTTTTTGTTACAATACTAGAAAATCAGTCTTGACAGGAGAGCTGGTATATTCAAGAGGCAAAAGAGAGACAGCTAAATGTTTTGTCCTCAAAAAGAAAATTAAATAAAGTATAATAACACCCAGACTCATTAGAGACCTTCTTTTTAATTAAAAATTACTGGTCCTCTCGTATATCCTCTTGATTTGCTTTATCTTTACTCAAGTAAGAGCTCATCTACCTTTAAACTTACGGCATAATAAACCTCTCCTAAAAAATGACTGTTGGATGTTAACATGGTTTTTCAAAACTCACTGCATATGCTAAGAATATACTGATTTAGTCTGTTTTGTACCTAAAAGCTTATTTTCATGGTATGTAGCAGGAATATATTATCATATTAACTGTATGGTATAACCTTTTCCTCTTTCTAATAAACTACATTAGAAGTGAAAGTGATACCCAGAAGTAAAATGTGTCATCACTGCGTTCAGCAGTACAGAGGAAGGGAAGGCAGAAGGGACATACCCTACACGGAAGTCCTAAGGGCAGCAGCAGAAGCAAGAATGAGATTGCTGTGCAAGAAAATTATGAAACATACTGGGAAAAAAAACCTTCACTCTCCTGCCCACTTTCTTTTTCATGCCTTTATTTGATTAGAATGATATATACTTTTTTCTTTAAGTACAGCTTTTCCAATCTGACTTACACTTTAATAATTTTTTTCACCTAAGGCTTCATTACTATTGGAAATCTTGTTGGAGTCACATACTTATATTTGTCACTATTTCTCTCTAGTTTGAATTTGAATTTTTTCAGAGACTTTGACAGGAATCGTTATACGTAGTAACCCACTGCATTACAATACATGGGAAGAACTGACATGGACAAGAAGCTGAGATGCTTCGCAGGGCTGAGAGCCTCGCTTCTGGAATACCGCTTGGAGGTTCAGTGATGACACAGAGAACACATTAGCCTGACTTAGCAGTATTCGACTGAAGATTAGGATTTGACCTTCTGAACAATGATTTATTTGAAGAATGTGAAAGCATTCACTTTCCAAAGGCAAAAAGAATGCAGTTTTCAGTATCTTCACCAAGCAGTTATAATTTAAATTACTAGATATGATACACAAGCCTACATTAGGGAAGATGGAAGAGTGCCCAAGAAAGCAGACCCTAGAAGAAGAGCTATTCAGAACGTCATTAGCAGCTTAAAGATATGTGGCAAATGTATTTACAGATATATAATATAGACAAAGAGATTGCATGTGTGTGTTTATATAGATTTTACAGCATTAGAGCCTTTTGTTTTACTAAGAATTTACCAAAAGGACATAAAATATGTTAAATCAGACACCACTGAACATTTGAATATTTTTATGAAGGGACCCAAGAGCAGCAACAAATGCAGCTTCTTTTCTTAGCATGCTTTGTGATCACGCTTCCTTAGACAGTTGTCGTTGGCGTGCATCTACATCCCCCTGTGCCATCAGTGGCTTCCCCGTGTTCATTACTCCGCCGCACCTCTTCTTAGGACTAACGGGAACTTCCAGCTGGGAAGGTAGTACTGTGGAATAAACTGAAGGTCCCGCCACTTGAGGAATGGCGCTGGTTGATTCATCATGCATACTTTAGCTTGTGGCCTACCAAGTAAGGGAACAACAGACATTTCTAGAATCAATGAAAGTGTACACAAAACACACAGCACTCTCTCCGTTTCACCGTTGTTGATACAGTGTGAGTAGTTCTGCTTATATGGAGGCAGTGTGACCCATTAAAGCATCATGCTAATTTGAAGAGATTAGAAAGTATCCAGTTAGTCGCTGGACACATCTTTTGGTGTGAATGATTGACCCATGAGCCTACAAATGAAGGGAGAAGAACTGAACAACAGACTTGCAGCTCGAAATAAATAGAACTGATGAAAGAAGAAAGATTATTAAAGTTTTCTGAGAGAGCTCCAGCCTTCACCCCGTCTCTAGACATTGATTCACTCCTGTCTTCTCATCGCTGACCTCCAGGGTAGGTTTACTCCAGGCTTCGGGTGTTTGCCGTCGTCTTTGGACATCCAGCCCAGCACAGACTTGCTCACCCCTAGTCTCAGGCTGGTGTTCTGAAATATGAGCAGCTACAGGACCCTTCAGGTCTTGCGTGTGCATGTGGCCATTTTTGACTCTCTCTTCAGACTTCTAAGCCATCCTAATAAATTCCCTTTATTTTATATGTATAACTTCTTCTATTATTGTTTTTCCAAGAACCCTAGCCAGTACAGGAAGGAAACAGCTGAGCCGGTGTTCTCAATGATCAGATCCTGAAGATGGCTTGAATTCTTCTTTCCATTCTCTACAGTTGAAAGCCACAAAGTTTGAGCTTAGAAAGGCAGACTGAAAACTCATGCTTACTCTGGCGCTACCTGGTTGCTGGTCTCGGCCAACCTGCATAACCTCTTTGTGCTTGCATTTCTTTACCTATAAAATGGTTCAGAAATATTTCTTTCAGAGACAGTTAATGAAGAGTTAATATATGTGCAATAAATACAAAAGTACCTGTTTTCTTAGATTCATAACCAAGTTTTCTTCTTTTTATTAGTGATTCAAATTGAGTTTTATGTTCAGTTAATTCATATGTCTACGGAAAGCATTGAAGAAATAGAATTAATAAGTGTATTTTGTATCATTATGACCTTGCTGATCTTGGTAGTAGTTACAAGAAATTCTGATTACTTTCATTGTGATTTTTCCATGTAAGCGATCGTGCTGTCTCCCAATACAATTTTATTTCTCTCTTTCCTCTCAGTATTTCTTTGATTCTCTTTCCTTATTTTTTTCTTTTGGATTTGATTTTTTAAAATTCAGTAAGATTTTGAATAAGAGTGTTGACTGCAGGTAACTGCTTTGTTCCCAATTATAGAGATAAAGTATTCATTCTTTCACCCTAAAATATAAAGTTGTTAGCTTAAGGATGCTTTTATCAAATTCAAAAAGTTGCCTCTCACTGCTCTTCTCCTGAATATTTTCATGCCATGAATGAGTGTTGAAGTTTTTCTTATCACGAGTGGGTGTTGAAGTTCTCTTCTGTTCTTTTTCTGATATTGATAATTTGTACCTCTTTCTTCTTTGTAGGACTTCCTAGTATATGTCAATGTTATTGATGTTTTTCAAATAAGTGACCCTTTGTATTGTTAATTTTTGCTATATTTCTGTTTTCAGTTTACCTTATTTTCATTGATTTGTGCCTTTTCTTCTGCTTGCTTTACTCTCCTTTTCCATGTTATTAAGGTAGGAATTTAGATTATTGAGATATTTGTTCTTCTCTGGTATTTGCACATATCATTAAAAATTTTCCCCATCAGTACTATGTTAATTGCATTAGACAAATGCTATTATTTTTACTGTCATCTTCATTTCATTCTGCTTAAAACTTCCTGGTGGTTACTCTAAGTATTGCACTCTTAGAGACTGTCACAATCTACCTGAGGGTATCCTTCTACCAGTTCATGTGAACAGTAGAAACTTTGCCTCCTTTCTTCTCCTTTCATCACCCCCTGTATATTTGTCTTAAATCATACCTCTCCTTACACTTAACACCACATCAGACAGTCTCACGATTTTTGTTTTAGTATTAAAGTCTATTATATTTACCTGTATTTTAATGTGTTCTTCCTTCGCTCCTGATGTTTTAATGCTTTTTCCTTAATCTCTTCCCTGTGTTTATAAAACCTCTCTTTAGGCTTCTATTAGAGTAGCTCTAATAATGGGTCAAAAATACATTGATTTTCTTTTGTCTAAAAATATCCTCAGTGTCCCTTTATTCTTGAAAGTATTTTGTACACTATAGGACTCTAAGCACCATTGCTCTTCAGTTTTTAAAAATGTGAATGAACTAAAGATTCAGTAACATGTTAATAATATACAGCTTGTTAATGTGTACCAGTATATTTTGCATTTCCCCACTTTTCCCTCTCTCTTGCCTTTCCCTCCGCTCCCACTCTCAGTGCCTTCCCTTTCCTATTAGTCCATCAGTCTTCTACCTACTCTCTCTCTCATTTTAGGATCTTCTTGTGCATGTACTTATGGCAGTCTCGTACGACAGACAATTTTAATAATCATTCTTCGGTGCCTGCTCCATTTCACTGAACATGATTGACTCGAGGTTGCTCATTTCCTTTCAAATGTTTCACGTCAGTCTTTATGACTACATAGTGCTCCACTGAATATAAGTAGCACATTTTCTTTATCGATTCCTCTTTTCATGAGCATGTAAGTTGTTTCCAGATTTAGCCGTTATGAATTGTGCTGCTATAAAGATGGATACGCATGTGTCTTTATCATAGGGTGACGTTAGGTCTTTTGGGAAAATGCCCAGGAAAGCAGTAGTTGGGTCAAATGGAATTTTTATTCTCAGCTTTTTAAGGAGTCTCCATACTGCTTTCCATAATAGGTGAATCAGACTATAGTCCTAGTAACAGTATAGAAGTGTTTCTTTTTCCCACAGCCTTTTTAACAATTGCTGTTTTGAGTTCTTAATGTAAACCATTTTCAGTGAAATAAGGTGGAGTGTTGGTATTGTTTTGATTTACATTGTTCTGATAGCCAAAGTTATTGAGCACTTTTTCATGTGCCGGTTGGCCTTCTGTATTTCCTCTCCTGAGAAGTTTTTTTTCACTTCAGTTGCACGTTTTTAACGGAGTCGTTTATTTGGGGGACTAATTTTTGAGTTATTTATATATTCTAGGTATTAATCCTCTAAGGCATCACTGGCAAAAATTTTCTCCTGTGGGGTGTCTCTACACCCTTTTAATTGTTTCTTTTGCTGTACAAATACTTTTCAGTTTGATGTAGTTCCATTTGTTGATTCTCACGTTTTTATTGTGTAGTTGGCATTCTCTTCATGAAATACTTTTCTGTCCCTGTGTTTCACAGTGTTTTGCCCACTTTGTCTTCCAGCAAATTCAGTGTTTCTTTATGATATCCAGATATTTGATCCATTTTGATTTTGACTTTAGTATATGATGACAGATAGGAGTCTAGTTTCATTCTCCAACATATGGATATATAGTTTTCTCAACTTCATTTGTTGAAGATGCTGTCTTCTCCAAAAAATCGATTAGACCCCTTTGTCGAGAACTAATGGCTGATGGTACTTAGGTTTGTATCTGTATCCTCAGTTCTGCTCCATATCTTCCGTTCTGTTTCTGTGCAGGTACCATGTGGATTTAATCACTGCTGCTTTGAAGTCTGTAACTGTTAATTCTTCCAGCTTTGCTCTTGTTGCTTATGGTTGCTTTACAAATTCTGGGTCTCTTCTGGCCCCAGATAAATGTTACAGTTGTTTTCTCTAGTTCTGTGAGGAATACTGTGGGCAATTTGATTGGGTATGGCTTGGCATTTGGAATATAGGCTGGTTCCCATTCTATAAGATTCTCTTCAATCTCTTTCTTTAGGGTTCTGTAGTTTGTACTGATATTCTCCTTCTTTGGTAATGTTAATTGCTAAAGTATTTTTTTTATTCCTATTGTGAATGAAGTTGATTTCCTTCTTGTTGAATTTATTGTTGGTGCATAAGAGTGCTATTGATTAGTGAGTGTTGATATTATAATCTGCTACCTTGCTGAATGTTTTTATTAATTTTAAGAGATTTTGTGGAAATTTTTTCGATCTTAAATGTACAGAACTGTGTCATCTTCAAATAAGGCAATCCTAACTCTTCTCTTCCATTTCATATTCCTTTTATTTCTTTCTTTGCATGATTGTTCTGACCAAAATTTCAAGGACTATGTTGAACTGTAGAGATGAAATTGGACATCTTTGTCTTTATTTTCCCCATTGTATTGATATGTCTAAGCACAAAATTTAAGGTTTACAATGAAGTTGAGCATTTTGTGCACATACGTATCTTGTCAAGGTGACAAGGACTTTCCCTCTCTCCTTTTGTCCCTCCCCCAACCCACTCCTCCCTCCCTCCTCCCCCACCCTACCCACCTGTTTCACTTTGTTTTTCGTTTTAAGTTCCATAAGAGTTGTGATCTGGGTTTCTCATATCAGTGAAGTGAGTCAGAAGCAGAAGGTGAGACATCCTTGTCTTTTTCCCTATTTTAGATTAAATGCTTTCAATATTTCTTCATTTAAAATAATTTTCACTGAGGTATCTTATGACGGCTTAGATCAGTTAAAGTTCCTTCTATTTCTAGGGTCTTTATCATAAATGGGTGTAGTATTTTGCCAAATGCTTTCTCTGGATCTATTACAATGATTGTATGATTTATATCTTTGCATCTGTTAATATGGTAGATTGCTTTTATTGATTTACATTTATTGGACCATTCCTGGATTGAAGGCTAGTTGGTTGTGTCATGTAATCTTTTTTATGATTTGTTGCATTCTGTTTGAGAGTGTTTTGTTGAGTGTTTTTGTATCTGTGTTAAGTAAGAGAATTGGTCTGTTCTTATTGGATCTTTGTTTTTGTTATTAAGGTGGTGCTGTCTTTTGATGAGTAACTTTGGCACCTTTCCTTTCTTTTTGGTTTCTTGAAGGAGGTTGCAATATACTGGAGTTAAATCTTCCCTGAAATATTGGTAGAATTCTGATGGATTCTGCAAATCCATTGAGTCCTGTATTCTTCTTAGTTGTATTTGTTTTGTTTCCTCACTTTTGTTGTTGGTTCTTCATCTATCCAGGTGTCTTGTTTCTTCTTGATCCAGTGTGGGAAGTTAATATATGTTAAGAAAGTTTTCTGATTCCTCTGGATTCTCAAATTTACTGAAATATAATTTTTAAAATGATATCCTAAAATCCTTTGTATTTTCAGAGCTTTCTGTTGTAATTTCACCCTTTTTGTTTTTAATTGTATTGATATAGGATTTCGCATTCTTTCTTTGAGTTTATCTAGGGTTTAATAAATCTTTTTTCTTTTCAAAGAACAAGTTTACTCTTTTATTGATCTTTTGTATTGTTTTATTAGTTTCAGTCATTAATTTCTGCCGTGAATTTTCCCATTTTGTTGATATGTAGAAGTGCAATAAATAAAATTTACATTGATCTTGAGTATTTTGTGCACTACGTATCATTGAAAAATTGCAAATCCTTCCCCTACTCACTTTTTAACCCTCCCAATCCATTATTATTCCCCACATTAAGTCCTATGAAAAAATTGTGATCTGCATTTCTCAACAGAGATTCCATTTGACATTTCACCTCCTGCTTCTGACTCACTTTACTAAGCATGGTGATCTCAGGTTGCCTCCATTTACCTACAAAAGCCTCACACCTATCTGTCTTTATAGAACAATAGTATTCCATTGTATATAAATAACACAATTTTTATATCCATTGGTCTGGTGATGGGTATTTTGGTGTCTTCCACACTGTAGTTATTAGTTGTGCTCCTACGAACATGAGTATACATGTATGTATCTCTTTTATATGTTGTTTTTGTCTTTAGGAAAATTCCCAGAAGAGATACTGCTGGATCAAAGGGAATATTTATTTCCAGTCTTTTGAGTCTTTTGAGAGACCTCCATACTGTTTTCCATAATGGTTGTACCACTTTACATTCCCACCAGCAGTGCGGGAGGGTTCCTCTTACCCCAGAGCCACACCAGCAATGATTTGTGTTTGTGTTCTTGTTATATGCCATTCTCTCTGGAGTCAGATGGTATGTTAGTGATGTGTTGATTTTCATTTCTGTAATGGTTAGAGATGTTGAACATCTTTTTATGCATTTATTGGCTACTTGAACTTCTTCATGTGGGAACTGCGTGTCCCTTTCTTTTGCCCATTTTTCAGTGTGATCTTTGATTTTGAGGGGCTTCCTTTTCTTCCATTTGCTGTGTATTCTGGTTATGAGCCTTCTGTCTGAGGTATTGGTGGTGAATATTTTCCCATTCTGTCAGTTCTCTTTTTTACACTTTTAATAATTTACTTTGCCATGCAGAAATTTTAAATTTGACATAATCCCATTTGTTAATTTGGGGGGGCTATTTCTTTTCTTTTGGTGCCTTATTAAGAAAATCCTTGCTTACACCTGATTTACACCTGATTCTTTTAGATATTTGTCTGATATGTCTTCGAGAACTTCAGTCTTTCAGTTTTAACATATAGTTCTTTGATCCACTTTAATTTGATTGTGGTGCGTGGTGACAAGTGTGTGTCTACATTCATTCTTCTGCATATGGATGTCCAATTTTCCCAGCTCCATTTGTTGAAGAGGCTATCCTTTTTTCCAGTGTATGCTTTTGACTCATTTATCGAAAATTAGGTAACTGGGGGTATTTGGGTTTTTCTCTGTGTCCTTAATTCTCTTCCACTGGTCTTCCTGTCTGTTTTTTGCCAATACCATATAATTTTTGCAACTATTGCTTTATAGTATAACTTGTCATCTCTAACTTCTTTCTTCAGTGTAAAGTAGTTTACTGTATATAGGTCCTTCACTTTCTTGGTTAGGTACACTTCTTGGTATTTATTTATTTATTTATTTATTTATTTATTTATTTTGCTGTGTTAATGAGAATGGAATTGTTTTTCTGAGCTCTTTCTCAGTGAGTTCATTGTCAGTGTAGAGAAAAACTATTGATTTTTTTATATTGATTTATAGCCTGCAATTTGGCTGAATTTATTATTTCCAAGAGTTTCATAGTGGAGTTTTGGGTGCCTTTTATGTAGATAACCGTATCATGTGAAATAAGGATAGTTTGATCTCCTCCTTTCCAATGCATATTCCTTTTATTTCATTTTCTCGCCGATTGCTATGGCAGATGTTTTAAAGCCTATGTTAAATAAGAGTGGTGAGAATGGACAGCCTTATCATGTTCCTGATTTAAGGGGAGACACTTGCAGGTTTTTTCCACGTACTGTGCTATTTGCAGTAGGTTTGGTTATATGGTTCCTATGAGGTTGAGATAAGGCCCTTCTCTACTTATTTTTCTGAGCCTTTTTATCATGAAAAGATGTTGAATTTTAACAAAGGCTCTTTCTGCATAAATTGAGATAATCATGTGGTTTTTGCTTTTGCTTTTGTTGATGTTATGTCTTACGTTGATTGATTTACATATGTTGAACCAGGCTTGTATCCCAGGAATGAGGCCCATTTGATCATGATTTTTCTCATTACTTCCTGGATTCTTTTGCCAGAATCTTACTATGAATTTTCGCACTTATACCCATTAAGAATATTGGTCTATAATTTTCCTTCGTGCTTAAGTCTGATTTTGGGACTAAGGTGATACTGGCCTCCAGAAGTGAGTTTGGTAGTGTTCCTTCTCTTTCAAGTTCATGGAACAATTTGAGAAGAACTGGAGTCAGTTCTTCCCTGAAGAACTGAAAAAATTCTGCTTTGAATCCATCTGGTCCCAGGCTTTTATTTATAGGTAGAGCTTTTATTACTGCCTCATTTTCTGTGTGTATAATTGGGTTATTCAAGATTTTTCTGTCTTCTTTGCTCAGTTTTGGTATTTCATATTTGTCTAGGAAGACATCCATTTCTTCCCAATTCTCTAACTTGTTAGAATATCGATGCTCAAAATAATTTCCCATAACATTGTAAATTTCTGCAGAGTCTGTTGTAATTCCATCGTTTTCATTTCTCTGTGTGCTAAACTGTACTTCTTTGTTTCTTTTTGTGAGTTTAGCTAGAAGCTTTTCAATCTTGTTTATTCTTTCCAACAATGAGCTCTTTGGCTCACTAATCGTTTATATTCTTTTTAATTTCAATTTCATTAATTTCAGGTCTAATCATTATAATTTATTTTCAGTCTGTGTGTTTCCTTGTGGATTAAGTGTGTCTCTTGTAATCAACGAATGGTGGGTTTTTGTTTTTTGAGTCAATCAGCCAGTCTGTGTATTTTAGTAGGTGGACTGATGCCATTCATGTTCAGAGTAATTGTCAAGATGTATTTGGTATGTCCCGCCATTGTTATAATTTTTCAGCATTATTTACTTAACTTACTCTCTTGTCAGCTCATTCTCCTACGTCTGTTGTCTCTTTCTCTGGGGTTTCTGGTGCCATTTGTCTCCCTTTCGCTTTCTAAGTTTTCTTTAAGTATTCTCTGCAGTGCTGGCTTAGTGGCTGCAAATTTCTTTAAGTTTTCTATATCATAGAAAGTCTTAATTTATCCCTGTAATATAAAAGATAATTTCGCTATATATAGCCATTTTGGTTGCCATTTATTTTCTCTTAGTGGTTGGATGATACTGCTCCATGATATCCTGGATTTTAGGAGTTGAGAAATCTGTATTATCCTGATGTGCTTATCTTTGCACCTCACCCTCTGTTTTTCTCTTACACTTTTTAATATACCTTCTTTATGCTGGGTCTCTAGTATTTTAATTTTGATGTGTCATGATGAGTTTCTCTTCTGATCAAAGTTGTTTGGTGTTGTGTATGTCTGCAGTAGTTCACTGTTCATTTCTTAGACTTGGGAAATTTTCTTCCATAATTTCATTGAACATCACCTTTAATCCTCTTGTTTTATCTTCAGTTTTCTGCTGCACTCCTGTAATTCTGAACTTTTCTTTGAGTCATCCATCTGCTGATGTAGCCATTGTCTTTCTTCCTTTTTTGTTTTGCTTTCTTTACTACCTGTACGTTTCAGCTCAGCCACATCATCTTCTGGGTCTGATACTCTATTTTCAGGACGTTCAAACTGGTTACTTAGTTTTTCCTGTTTGTCTTTCACATCGTGAAGGTCAGAGTTCATTATTTTTATATCTGTGCTAAACTCTTCCCTGATTTCTTGTTATCTGCTTGTCTGTATCCTCTTTATTTTCCTCTACAATCTTGTCAATGTTTGCTGATAGCACAGGTATGTCCCAGTGCAGCTCTTTCATTTCCTGTTTTAATTCGAAGAATTTCTGGTCCCAAAAATTATCATATTTTTGCCTTTTTCATCTTGAGTTATGCTATTTTAAGATTCCCTGGTATTGTTATTTGAGGTGTCAGGCCTTTTTGTTACAGTGAGTTGAGACTCTGGTATTGTTGATGGACTCTGTTTCTTTTCCTGAGATTCTTGAATTAGCTCTTTCTGTTTTAAGTTTTTCCTTAACAGAGAATTTGTTAATACAACTTAAATATGAAGATCATTAACCTATATATCTGTAATTTGAGTAAAAGTTTACCCTTACAATACCATCTAATATTAACAACTAATTAGCAGAGTTTAGTAACGTTATATATATTCTCCTCACAATAGTAATGGGTGCAGTCTACATTCACTATACATCTAATTGAACCTAGAGTTGACTTACTGAGTTGTACTGTTGATGTCAATAGTTTGATGCAGACCTTAAACTAATAATGTTCTGTATTGTTTTAGATCCACCCACTGTACTGTTTTTATTTTATTTACCTACTAGTTATATATTTATACTAACCCAGGATTAATATATACACCCAGTTCCCACTTAGCATACTAATTACCATACAAACTACTCAAGGTGATTTCTGTGTGCAGTTGTGATGACTATACTATAAAAGGAATTTACTCATGGTGCCACTATTTTATTAGTAGAAATACGTACACAGAACTGCGTTACTGATCTGTTTCTAGCCAAATAGTGTACAGATAATATATCTCTATTGGTCTTTCTCTATGGATGAGAGTCATTGATACTTAAGAGTTCAAATACTAGAGGAGCTAGAGTACAGAGGAGGCAAATTAGGATTATGAGTTAATTTTAGGTGGGACTTGAAAAGTAGCTATGTGTTTGTATGATAGAGAAAAGCCTAGAGATATCTCAGACCACAGTTGACGAAAAGAGAAAAGCCCTATAAGTAATAATACTGACACATAAGGGAATGACAGGGTGGGGGAGAAAAAGGGACAGAAGAAATACACAAGGAGAAGGGAAAAAAAGGTAAAAGAAAAAATTAATATAGTGGTGTAGCTAAGCTGTATCCCAGCCAGTCTGCAGGCTTCACTTTGCTCCCATTTCACTTGGTTTTGTCTGCACTGGGGTGAGCAGCTCTCCAGCCTCTGCTATGTGTTTCCACTATTGCCAGGCCGCCCCATCGAGAGCCGTACTGCCCCATCAATGGACTGTGTGTGAGAGAGACCTGAAACTGTCAGCTAAACAAATCTTTATTCTCTTAAATTGTAGATGTTGGGTATTTTGACACAGCAACAAATAAGTAACTGACGCAATTCTGTTCCCCTAACTTGCCAATGAGGTATTTATCACCTGATGTTTCATATTTTAAACCATTTAGCAAAAACTTCTTTAATTTCGCATTTTTTTCTCATTTTTATTAGTATATGTGTATGTGTGAGATAAACAATGGCTACATTAAGCTTGAGAATTTTGTGATATAGATAGATAGATAGATAGATAGATGTATATATAGTCAACTTCACAATCTTTTTTCTCCTATTTCACCCTCACATTCCTGACTCCAATTATCTCACCCATTTTAATTCTATTGTTTGCTTGTATTCTGGGTTTCTCATACTAGATAAACCATGCAGTATCTAACCTCTGAGTCTGACTCACTTCACCAAGCATAATGGTCTCAAGTTGTGTCTATTTACCTACAAACTCAAATCTATGTGTCTTAATGAAAGAGTATATATACCACTTTTTTTGTATCCATTGGTCTGTTGATGGCTATTTTGACATCTTCCACAATTTAGCTATTTTTAGTTGTGGTCTTATAAACATGGGTGCACATTCATATGTTGCTTTTAAGTCTTTTGGAAAGATGCCCAAAAAAAGGTATCACTGGGTCACATAGAATATTTATTTTTAGCTTTCTGAGAAATATCCATACTGTTTTCCATAGTAGGGGTACCAGTTTAAAGTCCTACCAGCAATGTAAAAATGTCCTTTGTTTCTCAACCTTGCCAGCATTCATTGCTATTTGAGTTCATCGGATATGCTGTTGTCACTGGGGTTTTGTGGTGTCTTAGTGTCGTTTTAATTTGTGTTTTTTTACTGCCTAAAGATGTTGAACATTTTTTCAAGCCAGCATGCTGGCCTGTTGGGGTCTTCAGGGCCCGAGACCCTCAGCCTCACTGACCTTGGCTGAGTTCCTTCCCACGGAGAAATGTTACTAATTGTAATTTAAGCAAGATGTTGTTTTGCTTAAACATGGAACTGCCGGTTTGGATAATTAAGAGGCTTAAAAAAAACAACTGGAGTATTCCATCCTCCTTCCTCTGCTCATTTCCTCCCCCTGGGCAACCCTCCCCCACCTCCACTGGTTGAGGCCTTGCTGATTGGCCCAAGATAGTTTCCTCAGTCTTTTTAAGCCCCTGTACTTTCTAAACAAAGGGAGACATCATTTGAAAAGACTGCTAGAGCGTGTTACTCTGTCCAGGACCTCTGTTCCGGGGCCCCCGTAGAACGGAGACCCCCCTACACTGCCCATTTTACTTTTTCATCTGAAAACTGTCTTTCTTTCTAAAAATCCATTCTTAATTGGGTCTTTATCTTTGAGTGGTCTATTTTTCTTCCATTCTTTGTATATTTTAGTTGTTAGCCTCCTGTCTGAGGTGTAAATGGTTTAAAAAAATCCTCGTTTTTCTGTTCTCTCTTAGCTCGCTTAATTAACCTCAAGTATCCTCAGCTATCCTATTTGACAAAAAGCCAAAAACATACACTGAGAAAAGGATAACATCTTCAATAAATGGTGCTGAAAGAACTGATTATCCATATACAGAAAAAAATGTATCTGTTTACCTAATTATTGCCATGGACCAAAATGAATCAAAATAGATCAAAGAAATAGATATTGAAACTGAAACACTGAACCTTCTGTAGGACAGTAGGCAAAACTCTTGAAGATACAAGCATGGGCAAAAGCTTTCTGAATAGGAAGCCTGATGCAAAAGAAAGAACCTCAGAATCAACAGATGGGTTTATATCTAATGTAACAGTTTGAGCACAGTAAAGGAAACAACCAAGTGATGTTCATTAATTATATTTAGTTTTGTAGGTCAGCCTTACATTAGTTTCCCTCTTGAGCTCTTTAGTTGTATCTTTTTAAAACACAGTAGGCATCTAGAGAAAGTTGTTGTTTGAATCTGCTTATATTCTTCCAGAAGAACTGATTATTCTTTTTCAAAGTTTTGGTGGCTTCGCTATTCCTCTAATCACATTGGAGCTCCCTTGGTGGGCCGGGGACTGTATGAGACTTCCTGTTCCTGTGCTTTCTCAGTGTACCTGTGGCTTAGTGGCATGTGGTAGTGGTTGTCGAGGTAATCTTGAGTTCTGTTGGACAGACACAAGATAATGTAGCTGCTGGCTCATACACCGCCCTTTGTATGTCCATTGAGGAGCTTGGGAAGCTGGGAGGCTCCCCATTAGGGCTCTGCTTCTGCACAAGCTGAGGCATACAAGTTGCCTCTAGACACCCGGATTTTCCACTAAGGCATCCACTGCAGGCAACTCCACCACTTTTCCCCTCTTCCATCTTTTTTGGGAACCACTAGACATCTGGTGTAGGTGTTGGCAGCAGTGGTGGCAGCTTAATCCCTTGCAGCCCTTCCTCCTGTCTGACCTACTTCACTAGCCCTGTCACCTGGATTTCAACCTGGTGCTAGGTTTCTTCTCACACAACTGAGATGAAGCAGCGGGTGAGGGCTGTGAAGCAGGGTGGGTGTATGCAGTGGGGGCATCACGTAGCTCTCCGCCTCCACTCAGTGGCACCCTGCTCCCTCAGTGCCTCCGGTGTGAGAATGCTGTCAGCCCAGCTGGCAGCAGCAAGTCAGTATATGAGCATGCTAGGAGCAGCAGCCCATCGCATTCCTGCCGGTCCTTCTCCTCGGCATGGATCAGCAGGCACGTGAGCAGGCAGGAGGCTCCCATCTCCCTGGTAAGCCCCTACCTTGGACTCCATCAGCAGGCTTTCAGCCACAGTGGCCAGCTTTTCTCTATGTCACAGGCTTCACGAGCTAGCAAGTGCTGACTGACAGTATGTCAGCCGCAGTGCAAGTGAAATCAGATGTGCATGGTGCAGATACCATGGCACCATCTACCTCTGCCTATGACAAGTAGTCACCCTGGAGCCTCGGAGTCAATGATTTTGTGGAAAAACAGCAGGAAACAGCATTAAGACAATATGTGGGTGCAGCAGGGACTACGTACTTCCCCCCTTTTTCCCTCCTGGGTACAGGAGCCCTGGAAATGCACATGTACAGCCTTGCATTGCCCCCTTTGCTCTGCACACATGATGAAATTCCACTTGTATCCCCAAAATACAGCCATGTACTTGTTTCTACCACCCCAACAGGCAATCATCAGGCACTCAGCAGGAGATGGGTCCCCATCTCAGCCTCTTCTGGCCTGACTCAACACCCAACTGCCAACCACTGCTGGAGAATTGGGCCTTCCCCAGCAGGGCTCTGTAATCCCAAATCCAGTTCTCCAAAACTGTCTTGCAGTTGGCCATTGTGGGCTCACCGATTCTCTGACCACCACCATGGGATGGGTGTTCATTAGCTAGTGAGATGGAGGGCGGGGTGGGGGCAGGGGGGATTATATTCTGGCACATATACTTGCTGTGGTGCCCCTCTGGTAGGCATTACCCTGTGAGTCCACTTTTTGTTTTACCTGGAATTCTAGAACAGCCCCAGGATGCCCTCTCCATTATCCCAGCTCAGATCATTCTAAGCAGCTTTTTCAGGGCTCCTACTCCATCCTCATCTTGACAGCACCTGGCCAAGAGTGGTCATGTTTTAAAACCAAAGAAATATTTAGCCACTTCCTCTGTCCATGACTGTTTCTGGTGTTAAATATACTGTCCTGATGGTTTTCTTCTAGGTGAGGTGCCATTTTGCCCCATCTGCTTTTTTTTCTTTGTCCTGAATATTCATATGACTAATGATGATGTATCTTGCCATGAATTTCTCTGTGTTTATCATACTATTAGTTTAGTCACCTGAATCTGTGTATTTATGGAGGGTTGCCAGATTTGGGGTATATTCAACCACGCTTTCTTCAGGTATTCTTTCAGTCCTGCCTGTTACCCTCTCCTAGGATTCTGATGACACAAATGTTAAATGTTTTAACTCCATAGATCCTGAAGCATTATTTTCTTTCTCTTTTAGTCAAGTCTGTTCTTTCTCTATTGTCTTGATGAAGTAACATACTTTGGTTCTGTCTTCTAACTGAATATTTTTTTCCTATTATTGACACCAGCCACTCATTTTTAGTAGTGGTTTTATCTGTGTGGTATAGAATTTCCATCTTTTTCTCCTTTACATTTTCCTTATCTTTGCTGAGATTTTCAGTTTCTTTTCTGAGACTTTAACATGGAAAGTTAGGGATCAGGACATTAGAATTTAACTAAACAAAATACCCAGTTAAACAGGCAGATTTCCCAAGCCATCAGAAAGGCAGAACTCTTGAGTTTAAATGCTGTTCTTGAGACCAATCAGGGTCCATATTTTCTAGCACCAGGGCATAACAGTCCCACGATTGGCCTCTGTGCCCCACCCATAGAGACAAAGCCAATCAGTACTTCCTGGAGGAGAGAGGTCAAAGGAGCCAGGGACTAAGAGAAACAAATCTTTCTAGACAGGTCTGGAACTGAGCTGTTTTTTGTTTCTTTGTTTTTTTGTTTGTTTGTTTGTTTGTTTTTCCTGAGACATACTAGCAAAGTGAAAAAGGGTTTGTTTTGTTTTGTTTTAATAATCTTGGACGCCTGAGGCACCTAATATTAGTAAGTGTCATTTAATATTTTTGCTGACATGCAAATGTCACCCTTAGGTGGCTGGCACATTTCTAAAAGAAGATTCCAAAACCCCAGCAAAAGCAGCAATTGATCTCACATGGCTGCACCAATACTTTGGGCGTTGGTACAGCTAACCTGGGAAGGACAAGGTGGTGCTTGTTGAAATTTTGTTTTGTTATTATTGTTGTTGTTTTATGACTGCTTTAAATTCCTAGCAAAAAATTCCAGAATCTCTGTCATCCATTGGTGTTCTTTTTTTCATTCTATTTGAGCTCTTAGAGATTCATGTGACAGGTGAGTTTTAGATTGAAACCTGAATATATTCTTACAGTGCTCTGAATTTTATCTCATCTAAACCTCATTTATTTGACTTTTTGTGATACTGCTCCATTAGAAGAACAAGAGAACTACCTCATTAATTAGAGAGGAAGTAGAACGTTCTCTACTGAGCTGCCTTAGAAAACCCAAACTATAGGGGACCTCTCATATTTCTTGAAGTAAGAGTTTCGCCTTTCTATTAGGTGTCTGCTTGGAGGAATAGCCTCATTCATCTCTGGTGGTTACCTGTGACATTTCTTATTCTCCATCACATCTTCTGTGTCATTACCCAGTAGGATTGAGGAGTGATTCCTCATTAGTCCTACAAGGACTGGAAGCCAGGATGTCTACATGATCTCCCATGACTGCATGTGGATGGGGCTTCTTGTTACCAGGTAGCAGAGATGAAAGTCCTGTTTCCATGTTTGTCTTCTCCGATGCCTACAATCCCAGCGGTGGTGCTGGGCTGCCTCAGTAGACTTTTTCATGAGAGTTTGTGTCTAAGTTTCCAATTCATCCTATTGATTGATTGATTGTTGTACGTTGAGTAAGGCCACACTTTTCTGTGCATTTTAGCCAGAGTATACCAGCTATTTTCTAAAAGTTTCTGCCGTATTGGGTTGCCCATTTTTTTTGGTGGACTGGCTAAAGAGAAAAAGAGGTTTTTCGAGACTGTCGTGCCTCTACCCACTGGCTTCTCTGAGTTACCTCATTGCCTTCAATTCCAAGATGTACAAAGTCATTCTTTTGGTACTCAGATGCTTAGACAGTCTATCTTCTCTTCATCTGTCAGTCTTCTTTGTGTTTGCTATTTATATAATGTCTAGAGTTGTTAAATTACACTTATGGGAGGAATAGGAAAAAAGTAGACATCTGCTGAAAATGGTTGTGATAACATCAGATCTCTGATTGTTTTTGTGTGTGTGTGTGAATTCAGTTACTTTAACAAAATCCTGAGGAAAAGCATTGTAGCAAAATTTTAACGTATCTTTCTTTCAACCACTGGGATTAGTCTACATTGTTAGAAATCAGTAAATTGTAATATTAGTCACATAGGTATTCTACTTATAATTGTTCACCAATAATTATTTTAACAGAAATATAAAGTTATAGTGACACAGAAAAATAAACATGAGATAATGCTGTAGATATTTATAATTTAATGTTTTTATTTGTTGCTTACATTATTGTGTTCTTTTACAATTAAGTTATATGTAACAAAATTATGTTTTCAAAAAAAGTAATTTTCCATGCTTTCAAAGCTGCAGGTTTTCAGGTTTAAAACATTTTAATAAACTCATTGAATATTTATTAAAATGTACTATGTACCAAACATTATGACAGAAATAAGATGATAAAAACAACATGTATAGGTACTGCTTTAATTGAACTTAAGTGGTTTTTCTGCAGTAAAATACCAAAAAAAATCAAATCAAATGGGAAGGTTTTATGTTTTAATGAATAATGCGTCTCAAAAAATTAAAGTATTTTAAGCATATTATTCCAAATACTATATTCAGAAACACCAATTTCTCAAGCAATGGTGTTCTATCATCATGATTATAGAAATTAAATTGAAAATAAATGATGTCATGAAATATTTCATTGGATATGCAATGAGCATATTCAAATAGGTTTCAAATGTCTTGTGGATATTTAATATTGCTCTACAGTATAAAAGGCAATGATAGCCATAGTTGTTAATGGTTTATATTAGCTGAAAGCTGTAAAATCATCCAAGGACTCTGTTCACATTAGAATAATAATTTACCAAGACAATTACCACATGCTGGAATTTTTGCAACTCTAATTCAGTATTATTAATAATGGATAAAATTGCACTTTTCTCAGGTTGCTGTAGGCAGGAGGGAATTATTTCAATGAATATTTCAGCACATTATTTTAATCATTGCTCCACCAAATTCAAGTGGGCAATATTTTATACTTTTTAATTCAGTCTTGTAAGAAATCACGCTCATTAAATTGCATGCTATTTGTAGTAAGGTCGTTCTATGATTTACAAGCCTTGTCAAAAACATTGTAAAAGAAAACAAACTGTGCCATTAATATTTGTAATTTGATGTTGGATTTGTTACTAAATTCACCACAATTAATTCTTTTAGTTGAGGGAGAAAACTTGTAAAAAAAGAAAAATAACAAAGCTGAATATTATTACTCCTAAAATACATTAAAGTTACTATTTGGGGTTTTGTTAATTTGTAGAGAAAACATACAAACACAAGTATAAAATATAAGTATCTCAAAAATCATAATAATTTTTCAGTGAGATCAAAACATAAATCTTTAATTTGTTTGAGAAAATAATTTTTCAAATTCTGCATTTTTATGAGTAGTAGTTAATACTGTTTCTTTCATTTCAATTTAGCCAATTGCATGATTTCTGGCGTTTGGATTACTGGGAAGATGATCTTCGTCGAAGGAGACGATTTGTTCGTAATGCCTTTGGCTCCACTCATGCAGAAGCATTGCTCAAGGCTGCTATAGAGTATGGTCAGTACTGCTGCCTCTTAAACAATTCTATTTTTAGATATGAGGTGATCTTTTATAGTTCAGATTTTTTTTCATTGGTATGTAATTTTCTGCATAATGTAAGTCAGAAATACTTTTTTTTCTTTATCCTTCAGCAGTATATATAGGTTATACTTAACCCAACAATTCTTATGATAGATATATATAAATGTATACAGTCTTTTTAAGAAACTAAAGGCTCCTCATAGTAACTACCCAACATCCCTTTCATACAGCCTAAAAGTAGAATAAAATCAATTTCTTTTTCAGTGCCTTTGAGGTTTTAGTAATCAATAACTATGGTGGAAAAAAATAATATGTTGTAATCTGTATGCAAAATTAAATACTTTTATGTAGAAGTTTGTGTGTATGTTACAATTTGCAAAATATAAATGACATAATATATACTCTATTTTATACATACATACATATATAAATGAAACAAATTCAGTACTAGTAAACTCTTTACATGATATTTTGTGAATTATTTTCATTCTTTTATTATTATGTTTGGTTGGTTTGATTTGTTTGAGGTAGGATATTGCTCTATACTCCAGGCTGGCCGTAGCTCACTCTGTCAGCCGGATGGGCCTTGAACCCACAGCAGTCTTTCTGCCTCAGCTTCTGTGGTGTGGGGAATCGAACCCAGAGTATTGCAGTTGCTTAGGTAAATGTTCTAACTGATGAAATACGCCCACATTGTGTTAAAATATACCAGTTTAATTCTTCATCCTCTAGTGGCTTGCAAATAAAGTTTAAAGTAAAGCATCACCTTCACAATACCATCATCGTGGCAATACAAGAAACTTATACCCTCAATTGCTTTTACAAATATCTGATAAATAGCAAATGTTAAAATATTTTTGTATTTTAATAATGTATTGCTACTTTAGGTTGGTGTACATTAGTAAGAAGTATGCTTAGAAACACTTTGTCTACTTATTGATTTTTTAAAAGCTCTAGCAAGTTTAACTTTGATTATACCAGAATTTTATAATCAACATATATTAAAGAAGTACCAATAATAAACAATGGCTGTACATGTTGGTCAGCCACTTTTCTTCTTACTATTAGTCAACTTTATTATATTAATTTTTATTTATTTGAGAGTAATAAATGAAGCATCTATTCTAAAATTTACCTTAATTAGTAAATAGTTTTAACATACCACAATTTTTGTTATTCAGGTTTTATAGTGAAAATATTCAATCCTAACATTAAAAATTATGCAAAAATGTTAATTTGTCATCCCAGAAATCTGTTAGTTGATGTCACTTAGTAAAGCTCAAAACATTATTTTTAAATTTTTTAATTTCACTAAAAGATTCACATGACATAAAATTTAACATTTTTTGTAAATATATGCATTCCAAATTCTGTAACACATTAGAGTTATGGGGTTTGGGAAGTTAGTGATTGTCTTTATTAAATATTATAGGTAAGGGTCTTATATGAAACTGTTATACTTAATGTTAAAAAAATAATTTTACACAGTAAAACAAATTTGGAAAATATGTTTGAAAACCTGTAGTTGGCTTATTGTCATTGTAGAGAAACTCTTTAGTCAACTGTAAAACTCACTTAGAAATTTTACCTCCTAAAGATATGATGCCAATTTAAAATGTTTATTTTTGCTTCCCTAGAGAAGATTCTTAGAAATATTGCCAACTTAGAAGCAGCACGTATTACAAATATGAACTTAAAGTTATTAAATCTTCATTTTCTTTACCTTTTGTTTCAGGCATTTTCACCAATTCACTACTAATTTTTCTTCTCTCAAATTAGAAATATCTACAGGCATTTTGTGCAGAGTAGTCTAGGTGACATTCATTTGCTAAACTTTTAATTGTGTATGAGGGGCCTCGTGACATTTTACATTCTACCACTTACTTTTAAAAATTCTCTTTTAGGAAAATATGTATTTTGTTTCTCCTAAAAATTGATACACTATATGTTAAAATTTAAACTATTTCCATTAGTAAGACACTGTTAAAACCATTCTGAAATAAACTTCTAAATATTTTACTTCAAAATCTTTTCAGACTGTTTGTCATATTTTAGTAGCATAGTAGCTATTGTGAACAAACTTAACCTAAAAGATAATAATCTCATTTTTCAGTAGATAAAAAGCAAATATATATGCACTACACATGTATTTTAAAATAAGTATTGTTCATTTCTTTATTTTCCTGTAGTGGGAATTGAAACCAGGACGTAAACCCTGCACTGCATCCCCAGCCTCTATGTATTCATTTCTTTATTCTTTATTTCCTTTTTTTATTCATTTATCTTCATTTGAGACAACGTCTAAGTTGCTAAATTGCCCAGGTGTCTTGGCCTTTCGGAGTACTCATACCTGGATGGTATTTTTTAAATATAGATTATGAACAACATTCAGCACCTGTTATACTTCTTCAGCTCATTTATCTGATAAAAACATAGAAGTTATGTTCTTATTTTATACATATTAAGAATAAAACCCCTGTATATGTCATGAAATATTCAGAAAGTCTGCATAGCACTTATCCTAGAGTTATTGCATGGTCCTTCTCCAAAGTTGTTTGTAGAGAACTAAGGAGTCTCACATAATTTAATTCTCAAACAGTTTTAGCGTACTCTGCTAGCCTTCAGTGCCGTTTTCATCTATGGAGCTTTGCAACTGAGGAGAGAGTTGGCAGTGAAATGCCGAGGCCAGGGGTGGTGGTGGTGGTGAGGGGGGGTGGTAGTGGAAACTGCTAGCTGAAGGGGCCTGGACGGAAAGCAGAGGGAGAAATTCCAGGCTTCTAGGGGAAGAGCGGGATGCATCTTCTTCCAACTTCATAGCATCCTAGTACACCTTCTAGCTTACTGTCAGGTATTTCCTCAGAACTAATAGGGAGGCAAATGTCAACAATTATTACAAAATAAATCCTACAGTTAAACTAGACGTTTAAATTTTAATTGAAAGCAGATCTTGCATATTTTAAAGAAAAGGTTTGTGTTCAGAACATCCATATATAAAGTAAAGAAAAAGCCAGCAGCAGAATATGAAAGCCATAAAAACTCATCCCATCACCTGAACACAGTCATTAAACCTTTGAATGTGGGTATGTCTGATCCTCTCTGGCCAAGTAGAGACTAAATAGTCCAAAGAATGAATGTTTTGATGTTCGAGTCTCATAGATACATTTGTAACATGAGCCTGCAAATTCTGAGTAAGCTTCCTGAAAATCTGAAATACAACACATTCCTTCACTATCTTTACTATATTTATGTTTTGAAAGTTAAGCATCAAGTATAAAGAATCTGTAATGTAAGCTTTGGTCAGAATCATTTTTATTTACCTACATGGTAAAAAAAAGATACTTCAGGAATTAAATGCTATTTTATGAATTAATTTTCAATCTGGCTAGGAGTATTAAAATCAATATTCAGAATATTCAGAGTTTTTTAAGAATTTGATGCTCTAGGAAAACAATATTAAGGGACTTCAACAGAGAATATTTACGAGGCTATGCAAACAATACCTGGGATGTGAATTACTGAGTTAGTGTCATCCATGAAGGAAGTATATAATTTTCAAAAATATGGACCTACATTAATATAATAGAAATGAAATAATGAGCTAACTTCATATTGTAATAAAAATGTTTTGATTATTCCTGATAGTCTAAATTCAGCTGAACATTTTAGATTAACTTGCATTAAACTTTCATGTGATGAGGATTTAGCCATAATTTGGATTTCATGACATTATTTTCTTTCAATCCTTTTAATTAGATCCTCAAAGAAAATACGTTAATTCTTTTAAATGAGCAAACAGAATTAGATACAATTCCAAAGAACAAAGGACAGTAATTACATTTCATATTTACTTTAGAAATCTTTCCCTTCCATTTCATTATTGAAACTTTGGGTTGACCTTTTTCGGTTAGAAAATATCCTTTACACTGATGGAGTTTTCTATGCCTTTTAGTAATACTAATGAGTTGAATAATTTATGAGATTGTCATGTGCAAAAGGTTTGGTGTGATTTGATATACTTTTGGCCTCTGGTGTTGGAATGTGATTAATAAAAACCTAGAGGCATATAATTTTTCCTTGATGTTTAATGCCCTAATTTTACATGTACTGAATGTGTTTTTTAGATACTTTCTAATAGTAAAATCTCATACAAGTGCAATAATTGATTACCAGGAATTATACAAATTATAGCAGTGGAAGAATATAATAAAAGTGAAAATATTTTAAGACTCATAAATCATTTTTACGTGTAGGAATTTTTTCAGGGCAAATTAGTTAATAGGCAAATGATTGAAAAGAGAAGGTTTGTAAGTTGTTTATATATTAAAGATAAACCTAAAGTAATCCACTTCCAGTACATTTCTGATGCTTGCATTGATAACTGGCAGGGAATAGTGAAAAAGTCTTAATAAGTTAGATTGTCTTTGTTGACTGTCAATTTTTCTTTTGACCTGTTTCCTTTCCATAAAATTACAGTGGAACAATGTTTCCTCAAAGCCTAGGATCTCAAGTGCCTCCGTGTATGTGATCAAAGACGTCATCTTAAATAGGTCTGATCAGGCGTCACACAAGAGAAAAGGCTGCTGCTGCCTGAGGAGGGAAAAAAACATGGAGCAGAGATGACAAAGTTAATCAGTCATTTCTTTGGCAATAAATAATAAAATATGCCGAGAACTGCAAATGAGAACATTCCTAGGTTCCTTAGAGATGTGTCTGCTTAACACCTGATTTATCTAAGCTTGTGAAGCCATCAAGATATGACCTTGATGAATAAAGAGCAGCTCTGTAATGAATCTGGAATTAAATTAGTTTTGATGATATATGCATGGTTACTGCAGCATGGTGCTTGCCGTCATCAAGAAATAAGTTACCAAGAATAGAAAATACAAATAATTGTTGTATACTAACAATGCATATTTTGAGCAAAAATCTTTCAAATTAGCTGATGTCATCTTTTCAGAAATTTGCACTGCAGTTACTGTAACATTTAGAAGTGATCATTTGGGTTTTTTGTCTAATAATCTACTGTTTGTGTAGTTATGTACATGCTCTAGTAAAATCTATTGTTGTAGATTCGTAACTCCATTTAATTGGTATATTACTAATTTATATTTTGAATGAAATAGAGGATCTGGTTATTATCCAAATAATTTTTGAGTAGCTAATGATGCGCATTTTTAAGAGAATGAGAGAAAGACACAAGGAAGGCGTCCATCAGCTCTTTCTGATGTCAGTGTCATGGTTTACTCACAAAGCCTTGTCTTCATATTGTCATTTTTATAGCCTCTTATAATAATTTAAACAGATTATGCTATTAGATGCTGTTAAAACATGCTTCTAAAGCGACATTGTACAAAAAATATACAGCCTTTTTTCATATCAACAAATATTCCACCACGCACTTTCATAAGCTAGCAGTCAACTTTTTTAAGCATTTATTGAGTAGCTTCTTCATGCCTCGCAGGTTCTAAATGCCAGGTTCAGAATTGAGGCAGTTTCTGCCTTCTAACAAAATTTCATTTACTGTAGTGATTTTCAATTGGGCTGGAATAGGGGGTGTAATCCTGGCTTGTGATTGTAGTCTTGAAGAACGTTGCTTAATTAAATATCGTCAGGCACCAGGCAGCGTCATAGAGCAATGACAAACAGTATCACCAAAAATCTAACCTAACATGTCTGTAAAACTAAAATATGAACCCCTGATCTAGTGAAAAGCCATAAACAGTCACCGTAGAGATAAATCGTAGTTTCTGAAGGAGCATGGTAAACTCACTGAGCCCATTGCCCGGTCAGCTTCATACAGGGAAGTACTTGTAAATTGTCTCAAGAAAAGATTGTGATTTACCAGATTTACAGTTGCAGATGGCAACAAACTTTACCAAACCATAAAGGGATAAAAACTATAACTTATTCCTTTGAGTGGCCTCAAAATTGTGCACTTATAACACATTACTTTGTAAAGTTTTCAGAAAAATATTTGATATTTATGTTTCATATTCTCAGATAAAACAAGAACCACTGGAAGATCAGAATCAAATCTTCTAAGTATTCCATTTCCAGTTCACACAATTCTGTATACTTTTTACTAGGCTGTTATTTTTTGTCTTTTTTTTTTAACTTGACTAATTTCAGGGTATACACATTATTTTAGGCATATTATTCATCAATTTGGATAGCAGCATTAAAGAATGTATTATCTATGCACTAGGCTAGTACTTTCAAATTCTGATTTTTTTAATACATATGTACTTTATTTTCACTTAGACTGTCTATTGGTGTTGAAGGCAATGACAAAATTGCATTAATTGATTTATTTCTCAGTGACATGAACTAATTTAGAATACTACTCATAATCTGTCTTATTTGAACTAATTTTTTGTAAAGTATACACATAATGTCTTTTTTTGTTAATACAAGATCTCACTCTGTAACCCAGGTTGCTCCTGAACTCACTATTGAGCCCAGGCTGGCCTTGGAATCATGGCAGTCCTCCTGCCTCAGCCTCTTGAGTGCTGGGATTAGGTTGTGTGCCACTAAGCTCAGTTTACGGGGTTCTGGAGGATCAAATTCAGGTACTTAACGCTTGACTTAGCACTCACTAGGCAAGCGCTTTAACCGCTGAACCATTCCTCCAGCCCCATACACACAATTTCATTTATAATAATTGTAATTCAATTTGATAAATATTTATATTAAAATATTATAAATGGAAAGAGAATTCAGTGAATGGTACCGTCTAACTACCAGTATATTTTGCCTGGAATTGGAAGGGTGGACAGCAATATTTCCAAACTAATGAGTGGGAGGTGGCACTCTGGAGAAAAGGCTCATATACATCATATAATGCATTTGAGGAATGAAAAATGGTACCATGTGATAGGGCAGAGGAGAGTGTGGGAAAATAGTGTAAATATAAGGCTAAAAATGTTGTTTAGGGTCACATTGAAAAAAATGATTTATCATTAGAGATACTAAAGGATATTTATTTGGAAAAATGAGAAGCCATAGAAACTAGATGGCATGCTAATGTATAGATAGAGTTAAAACTCAACCCAAATGTCACCACCTGACCCTGTTACTGTAAATACACTGTTACTGTAAATACAGTTGGAATTTTCTTAACTACAGGACATTATTGAACATATTCCACATAGGATTTACCTGCTAATTTTTGGCTGACTCACATAGCCTATTGTTTTGGCTTAGATCTGCAATGTCCCTTAAAAGCCTCGGGCATTTGGATGATGTGGAACATCTGCGGATTCCGAGGCTGTTAATAGGTAGGCCTGAAAGAAAAAAAATGGACATTGGACATTACGACAGATTTTAAAAAGGAAAAGCCAGGTATCATTCCAGAGTGTAAAGTCGCCCACTACTCAAGGAAATCACTCATCCTCTCAACATCCTTTTAGTTGTCGCATTTTCTGCTCTTTCATTACAAGGATTGTCAAGCTTCCCAACTTCTCTTCTGCCATTCGTCTGCCATCTGCTCCCCTTATTACGTGAGCCAGTTTTTTTTTTCTTTCTCCTTTCTTTCTCTGCTTCCCTCCCTTACCTCTTGCCTTGCAGAAAAGAAACATACATACGTTTATTATAGGAAATCTTAACAGTATCAAAAACTTTTAAAGAAAGGAAATGAGAAATGCCTATTTTTCCAGCAATACGAAGGCCCTTTTGCCATATGAATGTATTAGTCCACATACTAGTCTTTTCTAGCATGCATGTTTTATCATAGGAACTAACTACTATGTAGGGCACTCAGAAGATCACAAGATGAATAGTGCGTCGTCTCTGTGCTTCATGGGAGTTCCAGCTGACCCAACGTTTTCATTATGCATGGTCATCATTTTCTAACACTGAAATGTGCCATGTGATTTTTAATATAATGAAATCCTACTTTAAATAATTAAAAGCACCGTAACTTAATGGCTAATCAAAATCTTAATGAGTCATCTACAGTCTAAACCGAAGAGAGATTTGACACTTATCATCCTGTATACTCTGAAGTATATCTTAACTAAATTTCCTTTAAAAAGCATAGAATACAGTTTTCTACATGGACTCCATTAAAAATGTTATTCACGTTTTAAACTTACATAGGGCTTTACCTGAACTCAACAAGATTTTCTTGCACCTTTTTAATTGCATTTTGTTTAAAAATGCTGTTTATGACTATGCCCTTTGTTGATCTGTGTAAGAAATATTGCTTATATATGAATATTTTGAATTAGGGATAAATGAAATTCCTTTTTTGCTGTCAGAACCAAATTGTAAAAATACATTGCATGTCTTTGAAAATCAGTATACTCTATTAGCAGGCCTGTCAATATAAAAAGTGCATTCCATTTCCACCTCTTGCTCTAATAACCTTTTCTGTGTTACTCTGAGGCAGTTCGTATAATCAGAGTATATTGTCAGCTTACTGGAGTTGGGGAAGCATGAAATGAAAATCACGTTAATATTGATCCAATTCTCCTACTTGCAAGTGTCCTTGATGTCCTTTCCACTGAGCAATAACTGTTGGTGTTAAGATAGCCCATTTTGTTCTTTTCCTTCTTAAATTCCAGTGAATTGTTTACTAGTGTAAGTGATCTGAATAAAAATTTCATGTTTGAGATGCTGTCTATGAGCAGCGAATTTCAATTAATGTACATATTGCTAATACTAAGTGCTTTTACTATATCACTGAAATAATCTCCTTGAGCTTTTCTGAGAACAGTCTGCCTGAATGCATGATGTGTGTATAGTTTAAAACAAAAGTTTTTACACCTTCTTCTTGATAATACACAATGAATACTATAGTTATATGTAACAAGATGATATCCTAAAAAGAACCCTCAGTTTTACAAATTACTTTTTCAGCTAAGAATTGCCATTTCTGAATCAAGTTTATCATAAATTTGAAATTTGAAGCTGTTAGCTTGGATTTGCAAATGTTCTTTAGATTACTCAGTGTATTCTCTGTCAACAAAAATGAATTGAGGTTGGAATCATGTTTCATTCCAGTCCATTCAGTCCAGAATACCCACATCTGCGGAGAAACTGGATGTCTGAACTTCTAGATTTCATACCTGTATTTATTCGAATTTGCTCAATAACTACATAGATTTTTATTTATATTGGCAGCAATGAATAAAAATAGTCTGTTTGAAAAGAAATAGCATACTTTATTTGTGGAAATACTTGCTTTTGTATGTTTTTATGAATAAATTAAAGCTCCTGGGTCAGCTTCAGTTATACAAAAATACACGATATTTAATGATTCCAGTCATTTCTTTTTAATATAGTACTTTAATCAGTGTCAACACGTTTTTACTGGTAACTTTTCTGCTTAATGGTCTATCTTCTTTTTTAAAGAAAAGAATTTTTGTCATTAGTTTTCGGTCCAAAACTGTTCTTTTTCGTATACTTTTCATTTAGACTTCTTCAGGAAAGTAGTGCTTTGTTCTGTGCTATAAGGTCAAACACAAGAGTAAATCTAGAATTTAAATGGTTTATGAAGAAAAAATTTTACTTGATACTAAATGATAACAGTAAAGTACATCCCTTATGTATGTATTCATAATATTAGTTTTATCTATCAAATATTCTAAAGTAAGCATGAAGTTTTCTGAACAATAGCTTTTTCATTATAGAAAAAAGTTTTATCTTTTAAAAATGTTCAGAATTGCAAATGCCTCAGTAGTAGATTGATTCATATGTATTACTGCTTCCAATCATGTCACCATACCTAACATAATTGCTTGAAAGATATTTTTATGCTAAAATGTTTTCCATTTAATTGAAGTTAAATAATATGAGTTAGAATTACTAAATGCACTAGTCTGTAAAGGTATTTGTTGCTCTTTGAATTTTAAGGAAGAAAAGAAAAAAATTTTAAAACATTTTCTAAAGTATTTGTGTCATTAATACTTTCTTAAAATTTTAGGTCTGAAAATTAATTCCAGGATTTTTGTCTTACTCTCCTAAGGGTAGACTTTGTAAAAATGTATTGAACAAGCTAAATATTTTAAAATGCTGTATAATCAAAATAGTTTCTCCTCTGATAAAAGAGTACCATCCTGTGAAACTGATTTCCAGGTGTTTAGAAACATTAGGATTTCTAAGAGTCCATCCTATCAATCTTCTTTGAAAATGGAAAAGGAGTCTATGTTAAATATAGTAATGTTTTGTGAAAAATATTTATATTATGGGCTGGAGGATGGCACTATGGCTAAAGTGCTTGCCTAGTAATCGCAACACCCCGAGTTCAACTCTCCAGCACCACAAAAAGCCAGGCATGTTGGCACATGCCTGTAAATCCAGCACTCAGTGGGCTGAGGCAGGAGGATTGCTGTAGGTCCAATGCTACCCTGGGCTACATAGTGAGTTCAGGACCAGCCTGGGCTACAGAGAGAGACCCTGTCTCAAAAAGATAGATAGATAGATAGATAGATAGATAGATAGATAGATAGATAGATAGATATTAATGTCATTAACATATCGATATACAAGTTCAAGGTCAAAAATAGTAATGCTTTTGTATGTTTAAATATTTTAAATAAATGAAATTTATGATAAAATAGTTGTGAAATATATTTATATTTCTGTCAGGTTTACAAATACTTTATAAAATCTGTGCCGGTGTTCTTCTATCTTTAGGGAGCATTAAATCTGAGGACGTAAAGGCTCCTTTAAATTGCAGCAACTCTAAACAAACTCTTAGGACATCATGGTGGCAGGGACTAGCTCCAAAGGCAGGAAAGGAAAGCACTTGAGTATCTGATGGGGGTGTGCTCAAACCTTGGATTCATGCTGTATCTAACTTGAGGTTGTTGATCCTCACATTAGACTACTTTCGTATTCCACTTTGCATAAGCCGTGTGTAGCATTATAAACAGTAAAGTCCTGATTGTGTTCTGTATTGAATGTGTATGCTCAGTGTTTTAATAGCCTCTTTAATTGGCTTTATTTTGTCAGAAATTTGACAAACATATTTGAAAGTGTATTTAAATAATCACACATTTCAAATGTTTTATCATCTTTCATTTCATTTCAACTTTGCAGTAATCTTGTGAGAGTTAGGTTGAAAAAATGTGTCATTGCTCTTTTACAGGTTATAAAATGAAATTAAGACACTGGTCTATATTTCTTATAGAATATGTCTCTAATAGGTATTGGAGGAAACAATAATAGAGAGGTCAAGGCAGGTAAAATAATAGAATTCAGTAGATTGAAAAATGTATTCTTACATAGTTTATATAGATGCATTATACTTACTTGTACATAACAATTTAATAAATGGCCAGCATGGTTATACATACAAGATAAATAATAATAACATATACTATAATAACATATACTACACAAAAGTAGTTTATTACAAAGTCTATAACTTTTCTCTTGTGCATTAGTCACGTGTTTATGATTTATAGCTTATTTACTATTTATGAATTATTTTTATAAATTAGGAGGGTACAGAGGCTTTACATTTGACTATAGGGTAATTCCTTAAACAGAAATAATAGTTGTGTACCATATTCTCTATTTTAATTATTTATATTTTTCAACAAAAAGTAATGTAATGAGAAAATGTACTGATTTCTCAAACTTGATTTTTGAATATTTCAGGTCTTTGAAAACTCCTACATTTTTATGCTTATTTAAAATTATAATAAACTATTATTAAAGGAATATTTTCTTAGTAGCATGGTAATAATAAAAGAAACATTTTAATTTTCATGTTATTTCTGAAATATATTTTGCCTCTTGTGAATCTTTGGTTATTAAGAGAAAGTTTATGAGAGGAAATTTAAACTCAGGTAATGCAATGTTGTGTATTATATAACATTTTCATACACAGAGATTCAAATATGTGTCTTTACTACTGAGATTGTATAGAATGCTTTTATGTTTTTATTTGTAACATCAAAAAACAAACCTAATTTTGGATTTGGCTTCCCTCATCTCTAAAGTGTTGCAAACTTTTTACTATGAAACTTTAAATTTTTATGGTGCTTTAGTATTTTCACAGCAAATCAGCATAGATTTCTGTCCTCTTCAGATTTCTTCATTATTCACATTTTCGACTCTACAGTGTTCTGGTGGTTTGTGGTATCTGCTTGTTAATTTCTTGATGAATGGCTGTAGAGGCCAAAAAGTGCACTCGATCCAGCATGTCTTCTGAAGATAGATGATCTCAAATAATTTCTCTTCCCAATCAGATTGTGATTTGTTGGGTGAGAAACCAATTCCTTCTAAGGACAATGTTTATAAGCCTTGTAATGAGACAGCCCTCTGAGATCTTACTACCTTTTTCCCTGTAATTTTGATGAATTAAACTCTAATTCATAAAGGATATTGTAAATGAAAAGCTCCTTTATATTTCATACAGGTTAATTTAGATAAATGTTTGTTGAGTACCATAAAATCAAGTTTATTGAGCTTCTAACTGGTAACACTTACCAGTGTGAGTTCAGTGTGTTTATAATGGATTCATTTACTATGTATCTTTCAAATACATGATTCTTTTTACTGCTTTAAAACTAGAGAGGTTAAAATTGAATGAATAATAGACATTTCCAAGCTCATCTTCTCTCTTGTAAATTTATTTAACTTTTATTTTGGTAGCACAAAAATGACATAGGCTCTAAATTTTCTTCATATTTTTGAGACATAAGGAAAAGTTTGCTATTAAGCTGACATACACTGCAAGGGCTTTCCTGACTTTCATGAAAGAATTCTGTTAACTTTCATAAAAATACATAGCTTATCTCCAGTTTGCTCCAAATTGAGCCGAACCTAATGCAACTTTTGTATGTGTAAATATAAAACTTGTTTGCAGTTTATCAAATCTTAAATTCATTGCCAGAGTAGGCATTTGAATGTAAACATAGAAATAGTTATTGAGAATTCAGATCCATGAGATATTCAAAAGCATTAGTTTCTAACCTTTGTGTTGATTGACATATTAAGGCAGGGTCGAATTTTGCTCTGTTTCAATCTTGCCTTTATTTTTGTGTGTTTTGATTTTTTATATTACCTTATATTCCAAAATAAGGATATCATTTCAGAAGACAATATGTACTTCATTAAGTACTAACAAAGTAGTATTGTCCATTGCGAAGTATGTCAGTGTCAGCATCGATCTTAAACTCTACCTTTCTGTGGCTCCCAAATAGCAACCCTTCTCCCCCTTCTGAATGAATACTTGTTTTCTTTATACCTGTCTCATCTACTTTAAACAATGAGCTCATCTATTGGTCAGCTAATTCACACAAAAATACATTAAATTGTTTTTATCTATCAGAAAATCAAGTTTGAGATGAGATAGGTTTTTTCTGAAGAATGCCGATGTGAGTCCCTGGTCCCTTGGCAATGCATATAGCTTTCTCAACATGTTCGCTTATGTGTAAAACAAGGGTAGATGACTAAACCCCTGAAGCCTTTCTCGCAGAAGACCATATATGCTAAAGAAGTTAAAAATGTTCTGTAATTATAAGGTAATATATGAATATAGTATATAATTATAAGGCAGTAATAAGTTGTTTCAAATACTTACCAAAGGCAAAAATACAATTATAATGACCCGAAATTATTGTATTTTGGTTTTGTTTAGGCACTGAAGAAGATGTAGTAAAGTCAAAGCGAGCTTTCAGAAGTCAGGCGATAGTGAACCAGAATGCAGAGGCTGAGCTCATGCTGGAAGGAGACGATGATGCGGTCAGCCTGCTCCAGGAAAAAGAGATCGACAATCTTGCAGGTAAATTTTCTAAGTGTTTTGGTTCTGGGTGTTGTGGTAAATACACAAAAATTACTGAATTGAAAATTTATCTTCTGTGAATAAATGTGTGCTAGAACCTCCAAACAAATGTGCGTTCTGTGGACCAGTGAACAGCACCAATATTTTATGTAACTGAGAGCAATTTTTATGAAGGAAAACAAATGCATAGTATAAATTCTTCCCATGACCTACAGATGGCATTGGAGGTGGGACAAGATGACAAACCCCTTGTCTTTAATGTGCTCATGTTTGTCTTTAACTTGCTCAAAGCCCTGATAAATTGAGTCCCTTTAACCAGGTGACCATAGAATTTGCCATTTTTCTCTCTGCTGCACTTGAATGTCCCTCCCACACTGCTGATTTCCACAGTAGAGTTCTTCTCAGCCACACTCAGTTTCACCTTCTCTAAGGTCAGTTGAGGACAGCATCTGCGGTGGCCAGACTGAATATGCCTATCTTTGGGAATTGACTGATAACTCTTTTAGGGTTCCAAACCACTTTGAGAGTTTGATGAAAGCAGATCACTTCACAATGGGGCGCGCATTATTTTTGTGCATAATTTCAGAGCATTCACTGTACTCAAGAGACTAGTCTGTAGATCTAGAAATGTCTTGGGTCTCAGGTTAAACTTCTTTAAAGTTTTAGTGTGGCTAACACTAGCCTCAATTGTGTGCTGTCAATCCAAACAACATAGGGGTGGAAGGTGACAATATACAAGTGGATGTATGTTTATCTCTTCTGTTTTAAAAAGTGTACTTCTGTTTGTAGGAAGCGAGTGAAAACTATCTCGTGTGGCTATATTAAAACCTTGAGTGATTTTTTTTCTACCTATTAGAAATTCCTCTTTTTTCCAAAAGATGTTATAGTTAATGATAAAGTGGGGATGGCATCTTACTCTCCCTCTTCTGGATTAATAAAATATTTAGTGAGATATTCTAATGCAAATCCCTCAATATTTCTATGTTACTAGTATTTCAGTATTCTATTTAAAACTAAGCTTAAATACAATATGCAATTAATATTTGCCTCAGATTCCTAAGCAAATATTCAGCTCTTGGTTTACAGAGTTGTAAACAAAGGAAGCCTGGTGATTCTATAAGCTGATATGTGTGTTTCTCTTTTCCTGGACTCATCCTTGATCTCAAAGATCATAGGAAATTCACAAATATGTTCCCTGACTAGTTTAGAAAACATGCTTCCTTTTCTCACTCACATATGCTAACTCATATGTTTCATAAAAGTATAATTTATTTTAGACTCGCTGGTCCTTTGTTCCACTAAAGACTAATTAGTGGTATAGATTCTAAGCAAATTAAATAATGAGATCAATTTCTCATGTTTCTATCATTTTTGGAGGTTACTGATTTTAATAAAAATGAAATGTTCTGCTAAGTTCGATAGCTTTAAATGTTACACAATTTTCTGTTTTACTTTTAGTTCCCTTTCTTCCCAAGATGTTCTCCTCAAGAGGCAAGTTAAATGTGTGTGATTACTAATTACTCCATTTATTATGTATCATGGCAAATGGCTAATACGATTATAATATAGAAGTGTGCCAAGCAACTAAGTAATTATTGTATTAATAACACCTAACTTATTTTACTTTAATTGCTTTTATAGTTTGTAGTTATTCACCAAGAAGACTTAGGAATTACAATTCTATATGTGTCTAAAAGATTTCAATTTACATATTATATTTTTACTTAATATAATGAAAGTAAGTGGTATAACTATTTCAATCTGAAATTTAGCAAGCTGTGTCTTCAAATTACTGTTGAGCCACTGAAATTTAAGATTAACTCAAATTTATGTGAATAGACAAATGAACAATTTAATTTACCTGATGAAATGCATTTTATTTCTCTAAGAATGTCACATAGACTCATTGACAGAAATTGTTTATGCAACAGAATTGGAATGCCTACATATTCCTTAGTTGTTACTTCCAAAGTTTTTAACTTTACTAATTTATGGAACTCTAAATTTATGACTTTGATAACAATGATGATCATTTATGCTTTATTATCAGTTCTATAAATTGTAAAATTTCTTTTTTTTTGTAGCTTACATATATAAGCCATTATTGCCAACTGTTCGCCCAATTGTTTAAAGTCCAGTAACTCAAAAGATTTACCACAGGCCCAATGTCCAAACTTCATTCTTCACCAACAGTACCCTTACATCTCTCTGTTCTACACCCTGTCCCATCTCTTCCTATAAAAACTCTACCCATTTTTAGTGTTCATTTAGAACACCATAAAATGCTCACTGGACAATCCTGTAACCTCCATAACATTTTTGGTAATTTTTTTTGAAAATAGCCTTATTGATACATAACTCACTTGCCAAAAATTGACTCATGTACAGTAAGCAAATCAATAATTTTTAGTATATTCACAGTTACACCATCATGAGGACAATCAATTTTAGATCGGCGCATCTCCCTACTAAGAAACCTTGTACGCTTGATATCTCCCTGCACAATTCGCCTGTACCCTCGCTGCAGCCCTCACGGCTGTTAATCTGCATTCTATCTCTGTAGATTTGTCTTGTATCAGTGGGATCCTGTGTCAGTCTTTTGTGCCTGGTTGTTTCACTTAGCATGTTTTCAGAGTTATCCCTTCTCATAGCCAGTTGTGTTCCACTTGCACATGTACTTACTGCCTTTTGTATATTGATGCATTGGTTGATGGACATTTGTGTTATTTTCACCTTTCAGTTGTTACAAGTAATGAGGCTATAATCATACTTGCACAGATTTAGATGGATTCAAGCTTTCATTATTGCAGGATATATACCAAAGTGGGGAATTGTAACTCGGTGTTTAATTTTTTTTAAGGAATTACCACATTCTTACTAAAGTGTGTGTCACATTTTACTTTTCTATCAGTTTTTCTCCTTCCTCCCAAATACTTGGCATTTACTGCCTTTTTATGGTAGTCAGCTCTTAACGTTCTCATTATATCATTCTTGTATTGATTACACATAACGCCTCATAATAAAGGTTTATTCTTTTGTTTTCTCTTTCCTTCAGACTGTTGACTTCTTAAGTAAATGTTTTAGCAATTTATTTTATTTTGGAACCATGAAAAAATATTTAAATATAATACTTTCAAGATTTACTTTAACCTTTGATGAACGTTAGTAAAATAAATGGAATTAATTACCTATATTGTACCAAATTAAAACTTATTTTGAGCTACTGAGATAAATTATTAGAACTATGAGATTTTCTGCTTGCCAGGACCAGTGGCACAGGCCTATAATTCCCACACTCTGGATGCTACAGGCAAGAGGATCAAAAGTTCGAGCTCAACCTGGGCAGTTTAGTACTTGGTGAGAGATAACGTGTCTTGAAATAAAAAAAATATAATGGGGTAAGAGGAGTAGCTCAGAGTGGAGGCCCTATGTTTGACCTTCATTATCACAAAAAAAAAGAATATTATCTGCTCATTTTAACTGTACCATTCAAATAAATTACTCCATCCATCACTTGACTTTTTCATGATAGGGACACGTAAAGTTAAGCTGATCTTCACTCCATTCGTATGTCTGCTAAATGGGTCATTTTAACTACATTTCTCTCATAGCTCCTATTTATAATGTCTAGATACCCCTGGTACTCTAACTCAAACCTTTTTGATCACAAAGAAAAATTGTTATATAACCAATGAATTTTAATATTACTTTGGAATTTAGAAAGAAATAGCAGTGCAAAAAAATAAATGTTAGAATATAAGAGTTGGATTTTTTATATTGGTTTTTGAAAGTGGTAGATTTATAGTTACACACACACACACACACACACACACACACACATATACACACTGCAGATGCACACAAATGCATTTGTGTAGGTCAAGAACTGAAACCCAGAGAAAATGAATTATATGAATTAGGAATGAGAAAAAAAGCTACAGATAATGGAAAAAGCATACAAATAAGGAAGAGGTCTTTTAGGAAGCTTTTCTAAGTGCCAGCCTCTGCCTCATGACTCTTCCCAGGTGAAGTCTCACACTGATGTTGAGCAACAATGTGTTTACATATCGTTTTTTGTAACTGTGAACTGATCAAATTCTTTCCTATGGTTTACATTCTACTCACTTACAGTGAAATCAGGTATCAAAGGATGAAAAAACGGGGGAAGGTAAACTATTCCTTGGAATTTTTCTAAAGGGTGCCTATGTCTGCTTCCCTAACCCTCTCTTTGTCTGCACTAATCTGTTCTTCTGTTGCTGGCTGACATCTCATGACTATCTCCCAAGGGTGAGGAAGTATCCAAATCACTTTATTTTTTTGGCCAGGGCTATTTGGATATTTATGACATTGTTCCTGGATCTTACAAAATTATTAACATATGAGTTACCATGCTATATTTGGGAAACATTTAATGGACTCATCCATAAGGCGATGGTTATGTTGGCCAGGCAAAAATGATATGGCCTGTGGATCTAGTTGTTATATAAAGAATGCTGTTAGTCAGGCCAGTTGGCCCAGTCCTGTAATCCTAACACTGTGTTAGGCAGAGGCAGGAGTATTGCAAGTTCAAGTTCAGCCAAGGCAATCAGGCAACTTACCAACTTGGTGACACTGTGTCTCAAAATCAAAAATCAGATATGTGCTGGGGATATAACTCAGTGTGGAGGTTTTGTGCTCAGTCCCCAGAACCAGACACACACACACACACACACACACACACACACACACATACACACACACACACACGTACATGTGTGCGCGTGCGCGCGCTAATACTTTTACTTTGTGGTAAAGGAAAAAAAAACCTCCAGAATTAGCTCTGTTACTATTACTCCCCAGTATCTTAAATAACTAAGAAATTATATCACATGGTATGTCTGGTATGTAGTCCCTAATCAGTGAAAGTACACAGTGGAGGTGGTCAGCCGACAAATTAGACCTTTGGTGTTATAAACAGAATATTCACACACTGAAGGCAAAGTTAGTTACATGTAGACTAAATCCAATGACAAACTGAGCTACAACAGAGGCTATAGCGAAGTATGGTACACAGGAGACAAAAGAAAACTCAAGATTTTGAGGAAAGTATATTAAAACAAAATGTTAAAACCTAAGGATTTTTTCAGAGAAATATTTTTTAACAAGGAACATTCACCAGAAGCATAGAAAGTTTTTTTGTGGAATAAGGACAAATACTATAGAAGAAGGTATGTTAATGGTTACCTGCATGAATGCAGTGAACTATGTCTCTGTTTAGTGTGCTTGGGCCTTACTACTCCACACTACAAAATTCCAATATGTGGATATAATATCCTCTAAAGAAAGTGGTATTTTGTAAAGATGCTTGCATACTTATTTTTATTCTTCAGTCACAGAATATAACTAGAATAAACTCAACCTGATACTTGTATTTAAGGTAAAAATATCTTTTAAACATTCTGGGTCCTCTGAAGAGCACTTTCTCGGCATTTCCCCACCATGTTAAGATCATGGTTATTCCAAGGGAAATGCAATCTGTGTGGCGCCCAAGTCATTCACACTTAACTCATCAGAGTGTTGTTTAGTAAAAGCTATTTGTTTTTTAAAATCTTATGAATCTTTATAGGTCTTTTTTCTCTCTTTGAATTAGCAAGTTGCATTGCCATTCATAAATAGTATATACAAAAGGTTCCCATTGAGCTTCAAACACAGAACTCATGAAGTTCTTACATTAACACATACTATTTCCTTTTTTTAAAAAAGCTAAAATATTTAAAGGTCTAAATTCTTTTTTAAAATAAGTCCAAGAGTTGTAAAAATGGAAGCTGTGCTTTGAGTAACTATTAATTATCTAGCCTTTTCTTTTTATTATTCTTACAAAGTCTGCAGAGCCATTTTAAGCCTGCAGGTATTTTACTGTAGCCATATTTCGGTGTTTCCAAAAATGCATGTTCTCCTCAGCCATGGATTCGCCGCAGCATTCTTTAAACTGTGCAAATTAAAAATACAGTAAGAGAACATAAGTCAACTATATTTATAAGACACCAACCATGATTCAAGACGTCTGTAACATTCTTATATCTTCTTTAAAAATAAATCACCCCTTGTTGTGGACAAGTATTTTACAAACTACAATGATTAAGTCTTTTCTTTTTCATACAGGGTTTTAGTCAAAAACATTTTTATCTCTATATGAGAACTTCTGTAGGAAGTGATTTCTTTGCACATTTCTGGTCATACTGCCAGTGTAAAGAGTAGGGACAGTACGCAGCCATCCTCTCAACAGATCACACCTTTCTCTTTGCAGGGAACTAAGCTTTCATACATTGTAATATTTAGAAAGTAGATGAATGAGGGTATTAATCACCTTTGGAAAAAATTATCTTGTTTATTACACTTGGAGGAAAAGCATGAGATGATAAAACAGCTTTCCTACCAGCAAATTGTGGGTGACAGCAGCTTGGGGAGAGGAGGAGATGAGCCTGCCGGAGCCGCACACCACATCACGGCTCCTCTCGGACAGACTGTGGCTCTGACACAGTGATTCAGTGAAAATGAATTTTACCCACCACATTTAGAGCCATGCTGGACAAAGGAACTAATATGTATTTCTCTCCACAAAAAGATGTTTTTAATTAATTTATTTCCATGATTTTGTTTTGCAGAGCAAAGTAGTAGCATGCAATACTTAAACAGCCATATGCACAAAATTTTATATAGAAATCAGTTAGGCCTAGTTACTCAAGTAGAATAGGCTTTATCATTTCGTATTTTATCGGTCCAATACAAGAAGCCTGGATTTTTTAATCAACAAAAGAGAAGATAAGTAGGCTGAGTTATTGTTTTTCTCCATTTTGTTGATATGTTTAAGTGCCAAATTTAAGGTTTACAATGAAATTGAGCATTTTATGCACATACGTATCTTGTCAAGGTGACAAGGACTTTCCCACTATCCTTTTGTTCCTCCCCTTACCCACCTCTCCCTCCCTCCCTGCCCTACCCCCCTGTTTCATTTTGTTTTTCATTTTAAGTTCCATGAGATAGTTGTGGTCTGGGTCTCTCATATCAGAGAGACCATTCGATGTTTCACCTTCTGCTTCTGACTCACTTCACTAAGCATGACATTCTCAAGTTTCTTCCATTTACCTGTAAAAGCCTCCACTCTGTTGGACTTTATAGATGCATGGTATTCCATTGTGTATAAATACCACAGTTTGTGTATCCACTGGTCTGTTGATGGGTATTTTGGTGACTTCCATGTTTTAGCTATTGTTAGTTGTGCTGCTATGAACATGGGTATACATATATCTCTGTTATGTGTTGTTTTGGCCTCTCTTGGGTATACTCCCAGGAGGGGTGTCGCTGGATTGGATGGGATATTTATATCCATTCATTTGAGAGCTCTCCATACTACTTTCCAGAGTGGTTGTACGAATTTACATTCCCACCAGCAGTGCAGGAGGGTTCCTTTCTCCCCACAGCCTCGCCAGCAAGATTACTATCTGACTTGTTGGTATAGGTCATTCTCTCTGGAGTGAGGTGGTGTCTTAGCATTGTTTTGATTTGCATCTCTCTTATGGCTATAGATGTTGGTTATCTTTTCATTTATCTATTGACCACTTGTACTTCTTCTTGAGTGAACTGCCTCCTCATTTCTTTTACCCACTTTTCAATAGGATCCTTTATTTTGGTAGGCTTACTTTTCAAGGCTGAGTTATTGTTAAATGAGTATTTTAAGTATCTTTTCTCCAGACAAAATATTTAAACAGTTTCACTGCTCAGGGAATTACTGTTTTCAAGTTTTATATTCTTTTTATTAAGAGTTCTTTTGATTTTTTTTTTCAAATATTAACTTATAAAAGAGTTTAATATAGCCACATTATTCTTTTAGTTCAGTGGTATATGAAATAGTAATGCTTCAAAAATTCTTGCATTTAAGATTGGGGTGTGAGGATGTGTCCATTTATTAACTAAAATTTTGTGGCAGAAAAATGAGCTAGATAAGTAGTAAAGAGGTGAATGTATGGGGCGAATGAATTTGGAAGAGATGGTTGACATTTGTTAGGGGAAAACAATAGTACAAACTGATTCCTATACAACTCTTTGACTTAGGTAGTATACATCATTTTGACATGCGGAAGAAAGGTTCCCACAGTGATCACGTGCTAAAGAGATGAGCCAAGATTTAAATCTGGTTGTCTTTCCTGTTTCCTAAAGCCCTTCTTTTCATCATTTCACTACATCTATGTGCATGTGTTTATTCCAAGCTGGGACCAGTGGTGAGTTAGCAAATCATTTAAATGAGTTTGGACCAACATTTATTTTCCCCAATATTTTATTAATATTCATATGCAATACATAATGTTTACAATGAACTTGAGTATTTTGTGCACATACATATCACATCAACTTCACAATCCCTGCCCATTTTCAACCCTCCCACCCCCTTCACATCCTTATCCCTCAGCTTGGGCTATCACATCATGTGGTTCTGAAGAATGCTTGTATTCTATGTTTCCCAAGTCTGAGAGACTATACAGTACTTAACATATTTAATCTTCTACATCTGAATCGTTTCACTTAAATCACCACTCTTTAGCTCTGCTTCCTATTCTTCGAATGGGCTGCAGTGTCAAATCTTTATGCCTCTTCTCTGAGTCCAGTCAGTCTCTTTATTGGGATATTTGCCAAAAGTTCTTTTTTATTTTTTCTATATTTTGCTATATCTTTGTTGAAATTTTATACCTGGCCTCTCCCACCAGTACCCATAAGAAAAGAACTACAACCATGTAATTCAGAAGGCTAGTAAATATAAGAAGAAGAAAAGTTAAATTTCAAATGCCTTAGCTGAATACTGGAAGGTACATGTTTGTACATTCAAAGGGTTATCTTTACATCAGTCAGTTTTCTTAGGAAAAACTTATATCAAAGACCTAATAAGTGAATTGCTACAATAAATGAACTTAAAACTATATCACATTGCTACATTAAATAAGCTTAAATTTATGTCATATAAGTATACTTAAAATAACAGATGTGAAGCCAAATTTAGATATTCCAGAATTTTTTAAATTTCATGACTTATTTACTTGCATTTCACTGATTACTGATGTGCTAGATTTGGTTTATAATTTTTTCTGCCTACCCATCCATATATTCATGCATACATATTTTCAAAAGATTTTATGTCAATTCTGCATGTTGCATGTAATTGCTCTGTTTTGCATACCACTATACTATTACTAATAATAATGATATGGGGAGATCTCACAGATTTTATATAATAGCTGGTACTGTTTTAGAAGTATATCAATCAGATGATTTAAATACCAATCTAATTTTTATTACATTTCCTCTTTAGATGTTACCTTTCCTCCAAGTTGTTTTGGTGCTGCTTGTCTTTCTTCCTCCCTCAAAGAGGATAAACTCAGACTCAACATCAAAAATTGCTGCATTAAACAAGCTTAAGATTTTATCAACTTGCTACATTATGTGAACTTAAATCTGTATCACATAGGTATACTATAGTTAAAGCAATAGATAGGTATGTTTAGTTATTTCAGATTTTTTAAACTTTCATATATTGTTTACTTATATTTCACTAATTATCAACATTTTGCCCGATTTGGTTTATCCTTTTACTTACCAATTCATCCCTAATTCCATGCATGCATATCTTTAAAGATTTTATACCGATTGTCCATATTGATCAGATGTTCCCTATCCTTCATGGTTTTTCAATGCTGCCTGCTTCTCTGCTTCTCTCAAAGATTCCTCCAAGTAAGATCTGCAATGCTGGGGTAGTTGTTGCAAATTTCTTAAGGGATTCTTGGTCATTAAAGTTTTTTTCTTCTTCAGTTTTCAAGGATAATTTTACTGGATATACCAACCTGGTTTGATACTTGCTGTCTTTTAAATCTTGAAGGATCCTGCTCCAGGGTCTCCTCGCCCTTAAAGTTTGTCTTGAGAAATCTGCAGTATTTCGAATGGGTTTGCCTTGGTAGAATAATGTCTGTTTTTTGTCTTGCTGCTTTTAATATTCTCTTTTTATGCTGTATTCCTGAGGTTTTGATTATGATATGTCGTGGTGAGTCTCATTGCTACTTGCAGTTATTTGGTGTTCTATAAGCTTCCTGTATCTGAAAGCTAATTTCTTGTCCTAGATTAGGGAAATTTTCTTGCACTATTGCCGTGAATAAATTCTTTATACCTTTGGTGCTGTCTTCGCGCTTTCTCCAACACCCATAAATCTGAGATTGGTTCCCTTTGAATCATTCACCAGCTGGTGTATCCAGCTACTTTGCTCATTTCTAACTTTGGAGTTACGCCTAATTACATCTTTTGTTTCCTCAGCCCTGTCGTCACAATATCTGAGTTGTCTTTCCCTGTTGTTACATGTAATTTTCATGTCCTCAACTTCATCTAGATTTCTTTTTTGATTTTCCACTTTTCTATTGAAATGTCTCTTCATATTTTGTATTTCTTTATTTACCTCAGCCAACTTTTCATTTGTGGCTTCAATATGCTCAGTGAGCTTTGTCTCCACTGGGACCATTATTTGCTTAGTAAGATGCTCTTTAAGCCTGCTGATCAGTACTTGCATTTCTTTGAGAATATCTTGTTTGAACAGGCTGTTTGATTCACTTATTTGCTTTTTGACTTCCTTCCCTACAAGTTCCACTATTTCAGGGCCCATGACATTAGTATCTGGAGTCTCAGTCATCTCTGTGGTTTTCCTGCTGTTTCTAGTGTAGAGGGATTTCACGTTAAAGGCTTAGCGAAGAGGTTCTTTTGAACAGCTATGATGGTGTGTAGCCACAGTTCTTAGCTCTGTACTGAGAGTAGGCAGTGAAGGGGACCTGCGTCACCCCTGGCCCCCTTCAGCAAACCTCTTCCGCCAGTCCTGGCTTCCCTCCCCGGGGCAGGACTCTCCACCCTTGGAGGTGAGCCCACTACACTGAGCTGTTCAGGAGATCAGCGGCCTTTTCCCCCCTCTTTTCTCCTCTCTCTGCCACTTGTGCCAGTTTCTTCCGAGACACTGATTAAGTGTGTCCCCAAACCCCTGGTGTGCTCTTCTTAGCTTTCTTTTACTCTAATGGGTTCAGTCCTGGACTTTTTTTCCCCTTCTTTTTAACGTACGCTCCTGCTTACATTTTTGCCTGTTATGGCTGCCGAATGCTGTTTCTGATCTGGGCCCCTGGGGGCTTTTTCTAGGAGGAGCGCACATTGCATTTGTAGTATACACTACCTGTGGGTTCTTTTTTTAGAGGCTGGGGCTGCCAGCAGCTGCAGTTCTCACTTCTCCAGGATTCACGCTGACCTCAGACTGAGGTTCTCGCCTCTTGGCTTTCCTCCACCTATGATCCTTGGGTGCCAGCAGCTCAGGACTTCCCCCGAGTCATCTGCTGTTTTCCTCCACTTCCAATATGACTTAAGGATTTCTGATCTTTCCCATAGACTTATTGGAGTGCACCTTCCTCTCCCACCTCCGTCAGATGTCCCAGGCTCCTGGCAGGCCTTCCTCCATCTGCAGATGTCTGCAGCTCCACCCATTTGCAGCTGGCGTGGGGCAGCTTCCTGGGATGCTGGGTTTTTTTCCTTCACTTTCGATGTTCTTTCGAAATTTCTGACCTTCCTCTGGCCTCCATTCAGTTGTTGTGGTGGTCCTCTCTGTCCTGGCTACATTTAACATGCGTTTTATGACTAAATTCTTGACTTTTTAAGTGGGTCAGTGAGGAGACTTGTGCAGCTGTGTTACTCAACTGCCATCTTGACCTGGGAGCCCCCAGTATTATTTTTTAATGAGACAGAAAAATATAGATTAGCATAGAAAATGCCAGAATTTACATATAGTAAAATCAAGTTTTGGAAGTACCTGTTGGGCCCCTATTCCCCAGTCAGACCCCAGTTTTAGTCCAGTTGGATGTGATTAACCAAGCAAAATAAACACTTACTGTATCCAAAACATGGAGGTTGGCTACCTGGAATAAAAATGCATACATGATAAAAGTTTTTACTCTCAGTGATCTATTCTACTAGATTTGTTGGATATGCACAAATTTTGGAAGAATATCAAGGTTGTATTTTGAAAGCCAAGTGGATTCAGAGTTTGTAATTAAAATCACTGACATAGCCTTAGGAAACTGTCAGTATAGACAGCAAAGACCAATAAACTAACGTCAGATTCCCTGTGGAACAGCAAAATTTTAAAGATAGCCAAGAGAGTTCCTCCAGGGTACCAAGAAAGAATCAAACATAAGACAACAAGAAACTCTGGGTCAGTGTTTTCAACCCGATTATTTCTCGGAACACAGGTATTTGAAAGAATGTAATGAGAAAATATTCTGTAGTTAAATGAGCTCTAATTTTCTGAATTTAAAGATGGCATGTTACAGGGTTTTTAAATTTTTAATTGAAGGACTTTAACTCATTAATTAGTATGGGTTTCCTAAAGGCAGTCACTTCAGAAGAAGACCAGAGTGAAGGGAGAGGTGTGAGGAACTAGAGGATAGAAACTGGTATTCACATGATTAACAAAGAAGGGGAAAAGGGAGACACGGTGAAAAAAGTGCTGGAGATGACAGGGAAGGAAGGACAGAAGCATAGAGGCAGGGGCAGCAGGTGAATGATGATGGTGTTAATCACTTTCCAAAAAGAAGGATATATTTTCTGAAATTGGAGAAAAAGAGATAAGGAGAAATGTAGATGCTGAGGTACTTTTAGAGAAAGACTTCAGAACAAATGACAAAATTTAATTTTCCCATTCACGTTTTTTCATTTACTATATCACTAGGATGAACAACTGTACACAGATGGCTTTTACACTGTAAACCCTGAGCTGTGATTTTTTGTACCTCAGCCTAAAAAGTCTGACATTCACAGCTACAAAATTTACTCAGGGTCACACCCATAATTCTGATATTGGTTCTCTTTGAATCATCCATCAACTGTTGTATTCAGCTACTTTGCTCATTTCTAGTTCTGGGGTTGTGTCTAAATATAGCATTTGTTTCCTTAGTCTTGTCTTCAAGGTCTGAAATTCTGACATCACAGTTTTTGTGTCAACTTTTCCTGCTTTCAAATATATTTTTCACATCTTGACTTTCAGCTGCATTTCTTTTCAACATTTTCTCTTTTCTATTAAAGTGTTTCTTTATATCTTGGCAATTTCTTATTTACCTCAGCCCACTTTTAGTTTGTGGCTTCTATATACACAGTAAGCTTTGTATCCTTTAAGACCACTATTTGATTTCTGAGTTCCTCTTTAAGCCCGCTGATCATTGGCTTGCATTTCCTTGAGAATATCTTGTTTGAACTACTTGCTTTACTCATTTTTTAGCCTTTTTACTTCCTTCCCTATATGAATTTCACTATTTCGGGGTCCATGACCTTAGTTTATGGGTTCTCAGACATCTCTGTGTATCTCGTGTTGCCTTGTTGTCTTCCCATGTTTTCTGTTGTTGAGGGAATTCAAAGTGGAGAGGTTTCTTTGAATGAGCATGAAGGTGTTGGAGGTGAGGGGAGGGAGTTGATATTCATCTGAGTTCTGTGCTGGAGAAGGTAGTGAGGGAGGACCTAACAGCCCAGTGGCCTCTTAGGCATCTTGATCATACCCAGTTCCCTCAGCAAAGCTCTCCCACCTGCCTTGGCTTCCCTCCCCTCATGGTGGGGCTCTCCACCCTCTGAGGTGCTTCACCTGAGCCTTTCAGGGATTTGATGGCCTTTCTCTCCTCTTCAAAACTATGTGTTGTGCCAGTTCCTTTCTAGGCACTGCTGAACAGTGACTCCAAAAGCTCTTAATGTGCTCCTCTTTTGAGCTTTCTTTTTTTTTTTCTTTTAAGCTTTTTTCCGTTGGGCTCTTTGTTTTTTTTTTAAGTGACTCCTGCTTATGTCACTGCCTGTTATGGCTGCCGAGCACTGCTTCTGATCTAGGTTCTGAGAGGTTTGTTCTAAGGGGAGCTTGCATTGCATTTGCAGGTTGCACTACCCACAGGCTTGTTTGGGGAGGCCAGGGCTACCAGCTGCTGGCATCTCCCACTTCTCCAGGATCCACGCTTACCTGCATCAGAGGTTCTGGCTGGCTTTCCTCCTTCTGAAGATGCTAGGGGTTCCCAGCCATTAGACCTTGGGCAGATGTTTCTTTGGGATTTCTGATCTTCCCGTGGCCTCCTTTTAGTTGTGGTGCTCCTCCCTGTCCTAGCTATGTTGGACAGCTGGATTTTGATTATATTCTCAACTTTGTAAGTGGATCCAATGAAAAGACATTGTACAGCTCTGTCCTGGACCGCCAGCTTGACCAGAAGCCAACCTTGCAACTGTCTTTACTGTTAACTAATCTATGGCCTTCCTTGAATCATCCTGTTTCATTTTTGCTTCTGGATAGCAATAGGTTTACATATGCTGATGAAGAAGAGTAGATGAGATTTAATTCATATAGAGTGCTTTACATAATATTTAGTTAAGTCTTTTCTCTGTGTCATAATTATTCCTGTGTAGTTCTTAATTTTACCCTATTATACTATTATATAAGGTGTTTGTCTATAATGTCCGTATCGTAATTTATTTCCAGTACTGAGAATTGAACCCAGGGCCTCGCATGTGGCAGGAAACACTCTAGTACTGAGATATCTCCCCATGCATTTCTATTTTATTTTGATACAGCGTCCAAATTGTGTAGGTTGGCCTCAAACTCTTGATTCTTCCGCCTCAGCCTTAGTAAGTAGAATCTACTGGTATGTGCCCCACTGGAATTCATGTCTTACATATCACAGCATTCTCTCCTACTCCCTCAAACAATATAATAATGGTCAGTGATTTTTGCTGAGTATGTGAATAAATGAATGCTAAAATAAATGCATCCCTATTGCATTGAGTTTACAAAGAGGGAACAACTTATACACTTGTAAAAATATGGTAGTTACAAAATTATTTTAAAATACTATCCAAGTAATATAGCCAGAATAATGAGTTATTTTGTAACACTCACTGATTTTAGTAATTTTTAAATTTACATTCTCCCAAAAATGTACTGACCTTCGTATATTCAAAGAACAAATTGAAATGGATTGATTTCCATAGAGTATAAAAGGTTTACTTGTTATTTTAAGTTTCTTTTTAGTATGACTTTTAAATGCAACAGTGGTGTATATATCACAGTCTGTATTCAACTTTGTAAACACGGACTGCATACTCTGTGACATAAGGTGTGCTTGGTAAAGAAGATTATGTCCCTGTCTTCATACAGCTTGTACCAAGTGGGAGACACAGACTTCAATATGAAGTCCCACAGCAGAGATGTACCCAAGAAACTGTGGGAGTAGACAGGCAAGCACTTAACCCAACCAAGGGTGCAATCACTTAAACCTTCTACTCCTGCCCATTTAAATCGTATTCTCTGGTGTATTCACTGATCTAGTCCAGTAAGAATTTACTCTTCTGATCATTAAATGACATCCTAATGCCATAAAGGAGTCCTACTCTTCCAGAAAGTGAAAAATGTACTCCATATGTTGAACTAAATATAACTAGAAACAGAAGTCTCAACTAGTTTACCTATTTAACCAAAACGTACAGGCAAATTTTCACCCTGAACATTAAGTGTTGCAATTTTTTGGTATATTTATGCTAAAAGTAGCTCACTGTTACAGTGCTTAGATTTTATTTTTTCATAATTTTTCCCTCTATATTATCACTCATTATCTTTTCAGAAAATGCACAAATTTTTGTTGGCCTTTTCTCAATGATGGTAGAAGTTAGAGCTTATCAGATTTGCCTCTTACTCCTTTAAGAATTATTATAAACACATTAAATTAGATGGGGTTTTAGACGATAACAGTATTAAAATACATGTTCTACCATGATGAACAAAACATTGTGATGACTTGGGTAGCTCAGTTGCCCATATAAGAGATTTCCATGCTTTCCATGCCTTTTTCGTACTATAGTCAGTTGAGTTTTTTCAGAGATAAGTTTACTCAGATTTTAGAATGTATGTTCTTAAGCAGAACTTTTCTCATTTTATATAATAATAATTTCAGGAAACTAGCAAACCATGGGGATAACTGGTTATTCGTAATCTCAATCTTAAGAATATATAGTACACAAGAAATTGTCAAAAGTATCACAGCTGGACACAGTGAGCTTTTATTTAAAAATTGGATATTTGTTAAGGAGGGAGCAGTGTTGAAATATAAATGCATGACCCTTGAGAAATATATCCTATGAGCTGTTCAAGTTTTCTTCTTTTAACTCAAGCAAAGCATTTAGTAATTGTTTCTTTGCAAGTTTGTGAAAAATTCAGATCTTCATCCTAGTAATTTATTTGAACAACTGTCAGTGTTCTTTATACATAAACAAAAAGGTCACCCCAAGGATTTTGTTGCTATGAGTTTTCTCCCTTTGAGGCATTTAAAATGCCTCAAATCCAGGAGCCTACCCTAGAAAATAGAAATCTGAGATTTTTTTTTTTTTGCAATATTTGCCAAACTCTTCCCTCTTCCCAGATACACATGCAGATATCTATGCTTTCTCAATGCTTAAAGTTTTCCTAGGATTACAAAACAAAAGCTCCACTTTCTCATATCTTTCAGTAATGTATATAACTTGTTTTCAGATTAAGGAATTTTATTCTAATTCTATGAGGAAAACATTTTCTTGAAATTGGTATTGCTATTCTTAAACATAGTATGACTCCAAGGCAGTGACAGATATTTAGCTCTGTTTGGTCACTCAGGCTGTGAGTTATTTTTCCACAAATGTTATCATTATAGAAATCATTGTAAAAAAAAATACTTCTCAATCACAATTTGAATCTTAATTTTGGGAATAATGTCTTTCTACATGGAATGTAAAGACTTTCAGATTAGTCTTTGTTCCTCTAAATAATGTTAAGATTTTAAGTTTAACAATTTTACCAAGATTAGCCAGTTTATTATTCCCCCAAAAATGGTCTTTTATACATTGTAGAAGAAAATTAAACATGTGGTTTCAAAGTAATTGGAAGTTGGAGAAAGCCTATAGAACTAACAAAGCTTATATAAATATCAAGCTAAGTTTAGAAAAAATATTCAGGTGATTCTAAAATATAAGTTTATGTGCCCTAAATATAGTTTTTGCCAATGACATACCTTCAAATAATCCTATCAGTGCCTGTGTTAAGTAAGCTTCAGTTCTTTTGTCCATATTTATTCTTTACTGTTTTAACTTGCAGAGAAGCTTAGCACTGTTCAAAAACTAGAATGCTACTGTGTTGATCCTTACCACCACCACCCTCCCCCCCCCCCAAAAAAAAAATCAATAATTTCTGCAGAAGAAAATATGTCAGCAAAGTAGCATCCCTGACCTTAGGGAACTGGCCTGACCTACATGTAGACTTTAAAGGTGTTCAGAACTAGCTTGGAAGTCACAGGTTAACCCTAGTCTTCTCGTTATTGAATGTAAACAACCTCATGGAACATAATAGCCTCAGAAGAGGACGTAGGATGATGAGGTGAAACAAAGCAACTTCATAATTTTGTCTAAGCACAAACAAAAACAAGGTCACTTTGCACCCACAAAATACCAAACATCTCCCTCTCCTGGCTAATATGAGTAACTGCTACTTTCTAATGACAATGTTAACCTATTTCTTGCTCCTTAGAATAACATTTGTTAAAATATCTAGTCTATTTTGAATTTCGTAAAAGGGACACCCATCTATAGTCAGTCTTTGGTATTTGGACCATTTTACTGAGCATTATTGACTCAAATTGGCCTCAAAAATAATGGCATAAAAAGGCCCCAATGTGAGTGACAGGGTAGAAAGAGAGGCAATGATCAGTGAGGGAAAGGGTGAACCTCTGAAAAAGTGGTGGGCGTAGATAGATGCTCATTGATTCCCCAAATCCAATATCTCTAATGTGTTACAGAATTTGGAATTCACGTATTTACAATTTTTTTAAATAATAATAAAAAATAAAAAGATATCTATCTTTGCTCAGTGAAAAGCTCTGCCATGAACCCTTTCTAAAAATCACTTAATCAAAGTCTAGATCCTACACTAAAACCCCTGGCACTATGGTTCTCAAGGGTGTCTGTCTTCCTAATTGAAAACAATATGCTTAGGCCTACATGTGTTTCTGGTGGCTCTTTGGCAGAACAACATTGACACATTTAGAGTCTAACATTTTTGAACAGGGGCTTTGTGATAGTGTTAAATAAAAATGTAAGAGAACTTTGTAAACTGTAAAGTCCCATTAAAATGTCAAAATATTGACATTTGAGTCTTGGAGTTTAGATTTTCAGCATTTTCAGCCCCACAAAATTTTAATGTTCTATTTTTAAAATAGATTTAATGGATAGTTCCCTTATATATAAAACGTGTGTACTTTCTACTTTGAGAACACAGAGAAGTTTGTCATCTCAACTGATTACAGATCCCATGGCCTGAAGAGGATTCTTTTCAGGGTTCCTTTCATTATACTTGGGTGAACTTTGCTCCACTCCAGATTTTAAATTAATATTTAAATAAGTGGCAAACAATATCTCTGTCTTCTAAATGTAGTGAGATCAATTTTTTGACAGTGATGTTTTTCATTGCCACTTTGCCATTTCAAATGATGGGTTTTAAATTTTTGTGTACATCACAACGATCGAATTTTTCCTATCCATTTTCTTAGCAACTTTCTTTCTTTTTCTTTTCCTTTTTCTTTTTCTTTTTCTTTTTCTTTTTTTTCTTTTTTTTTTTTTTTTTTTTTTTTTTTTTTTTTTTTTTTTTTTTTTTTTTTTTTTTTTTTTTTTTTTTTTTTTTTTTTTTTTTTTTTTTTTTTTTTTTTTTTGAGACAGGGTCTTGCTCCCTAGCCCAGGCTGTTCCTGAACTCACTGTGTGACCCAGCTTGGCCTGGACTCATGGCAGTCCTCCTGCCTCAGCCTCCAGAGTGCTGGGATTAAAGGCATGCGCCACCATGCCCAGTTTAGCAATTCCTTATTTCTATGGGTGCTGAGAACATGATTATAATGTCCTTTTTTTTACTAGAGTAGTGAATAGAATAGTGTGTGTAGTCTGTCTCTGGATCACTGTAGAAAGCATAGTGTAAGAGGTCAATTTGCAGTTGTCCTGGAGATCAGGTAAACCCCCATCTCACTGACATCTCAAGATGCTGCCCTTTTAAAACTGCTTAGAAAGAGGTTTTCAAATAACCAGGTACCATATGGCAAATCTGCTAGTTTGTGATTATATCTTACATAAACATTTTAATATTATATCCCTAAAATTCAGACCCCCTCCTCAAGGGGGATTAGCACATAACCCCTCTCTGTTGTGGTGGTGGGTTAACTCTGTATTTGTTCTCTGGCTGGTTTGCTCCCTGACTACACGACAAAGCTACTCGGTGCTCCCTCAACATGTTGTGGACTCTGAAGTCGTAATTGGAGATTTCCAAAGGAACAGGGAGAAAAATGACACACTAGTAAGGCTGAATGTGTCATGATGAGTTTTTTCTTAGAGACCAGCTTGAAAGCCTTCTCAACACACCCCAAACCCTAACTTACTGAAAGGACACTGAGGAGGACAGCACAGTCCTCTCAGAACGTGGAGAAATAAGTACAGAAAATGTGTTCCCTGTTAAAAGTCATAGACTGTACTTAAAATTCTTAATAGTTTTCAGTAAATCAGTGAGTATGGTTTTGATAATTCATTTCTTGATTTTTTTTTCACTTTCTCCAATTCAGTTGTTTGGATGTGTTAGTTTACTCCTAAAAGAAATAAGTGGTTCCCCATTTTTAATGTTCTTGACCATTCTATGTCTCCAAGTACCAGAAACCTCTATTAAACCAGAAATCTCTAGACCCCTTTAGAATGAAGGCTGTCCTGAGATTTCAGCGAACCCGGTCATGTTGAAGAGGACGCTTGGTTTCTAATGTGAATCACAGCCCTTTCTTTCTCCTCTCTCCTTAACCGAGAGTAAACCGCATGGATTTCTCCAAAGGAGAGAAAAGGAGAGCAGCCTGGGAAGCAGGGCCGCGGTCACGGAAGGGTTAAGGGAGCGGCTGGAACCGGCCTGGGCGCAGGGGACTCGCGGCGTCGGAAACCGCGCGGCTGAGGCGCCGCCGAGCGCAGCCCCTCCAATAAACACAAAGGAGGGCCTGGGGAATAGAAACCCAAATCCACTTGTAATCGTACAAGAGATTCGAGCATAATTACTTGAGCAACCTAGATTAAGATTGATGAGCCTTTAAAGTGGCGCTTCAGATCGACCGCCTGGCCCTTGGAAAGGAAAGCCCCTTGGAGCCGAAGCGGACCCGACTCCCCCGGGCTGCGGCGGAAACGCCACCCCGACCGGACCGGAGTCCCCCGGGCCCGGCGGGCGGGCAGCCTTGCGTGGAGGCCGGGGCGCCGCGACGGTCCCGGGCTCACCGCCGGCCGATCGCCAGCCCGGCCGCTTGCCCAGCCTCCCGCCCTGCCGTGAGCGAGGCCGAAGCGGCCCAGTCCTCTGCTGCTTCAGCCGCACCGAGGGCGCGCTTTGTGCCAGAGGGTCGCCCACGCCCCGCCGGGCGTGCCGCTCCAGGGCACGCGAACTCGCCCCGCCGGTGTCCCGCGCCGGCCGCACCGGGTCTGCGGGCAGGGCCCTGCGGCCAGCCGAGGCCTGCGTGGCCGCGGGGGACCTGGCTGCTGTTGTCCTTCGCCTACTGATACTGTGACTCCTTGGACCATCCGCGTTTTTTGAGGGAGGAAATGGCAGATTCTGTTGCGCTCTTGGACAAAAGAAGCGGGAGGGGGCAGCGTTCTCATTTCCAGTCGTGAGACCGGCACAGACAACTGTGCCTCCTTTTTTGGGCGATTTTAACGGGAATATTTAAATACTCCCCTTGAACCAATATTCTTATACGTGAATTCAAATTGAGAGAACTCTGAATAACCACCCTAGCAGGAACACTTTCCAAACATCTTTTCCTGAAGCCTAGTTCTCTCATTTTCAAAAGTTGAGAAATAGCGCTTTTTGGACGTTTGTCTTTTTTCTGAGAATCACTCTGTTTAAGCGTCCTAAGTTTGCATCACTTTGGGCCGATTTTGTTAGTACACGACTAAGATTTTCTACATGAGCACTTTAATGTCCGTGAGCAAGCATGGATGCGGCGCTCCTTGGGAGGAGATTATAATAAAATAACCTTCCTTCAAGATGCTGACCCTTTAGAATTAGGAATGTATATCTTTGGATACTTTCCCGCTTCACCTCCTCTCGCATCTCCTTGGGGAGCGTGGGGTGGCTTTCTGGATGGGTGGTCTTTGGGGACTGTGCTGACTGCTTAGGGTCTCCAGAAAAGCCAGAGGTGCTCAGTGGCGAATCGGGCATGCGAGAGTCCGTTCTGCACTTTTAAGGTAGTGATGGCATCACCTTGCCAACGCGCTAGGATTTCTAGGCAGAGGTCAAAAGCCTATGTATTATGGGTCTCTATTAGTCATCCTGAGTGCTTGCCTTTTTTATGGAATTATTTGCCTTTGGTCTCGTTGTATGGTTATGAATAAAAGCTAGGCAGATGTCACCTAATGTGAAAAGACCTTGCCGCATAGGCATCTTTTTTTGGAGGGGAGATCTGTAAAAATAAAAATCTGTAGTACCTTCTGGGAGGGAGCGGGAAAGGGTCAGAGAGGGCTCAGCCTGACTTGCACCCGGTGTCTTACAGGCCCAGTGGTTCTCAGTACCCCCGCCCAGCTCATCGCTCCAGTGGTGGTGGCCAAAGGGACTCTCTCCATCACAACCACAGAAATCTACTTTGAGGTAGATGAAGATGATCCTGCCTTCAAAAAGATCGACACAAAAGTGAGTTAAATCTGATTCCATGGTGTACTATGCTGATGGCTTTGTGTCAGGAAGTAGTTTTCAGTTTTGCTTAGTTTTAAATGACAGTGGGGGAAGGGACAGCATTCTCCTCTTTTCGTAGAAATAAAATGAATGAAAGAATATTGCTGTCTTCTATAGAACTGAAGAATATAGTAATGAGTTTAAATGCTGTGTTACCAGAGCACACGCATTTTAACAGTCTTTCTCTGTGTGCCTTTTGTGTACTTTTGCTCACATTTGGTACTTAAGCCAATTGTCCTAAGTCCCTGGAGTGCTGTGTCACAGTCTCTCTGGGAAGACTAGGAACAGTCTTATGATATTTTTTATTAAGATCACTTTTAATTTCCGGAAGTATAGATTGCAATGTGAGTTATTATCTATTGAAAGGTTATAAGGAAACTGGGGTAAGAGCTAGATATAGTTTCATCTTCATTATTACATCCATTTTTCATCTCCTGAACTAAGAATGGGTTTTACATGTGGATTTAAGAGGAGGAGAAAGGATTCTTTGAAAGCTTTGATTTTTAATGTACATATAATATATACTAATACTTAGATGTTTAAAGGTTGTCTTCCTCTTTGGATGTAAAGTCACAAAATACATACTTCGATTATATTAAATGCTCAAATATTTATTTAATCTTCTCTGTCGATTGGAAACACCTGAGCATTAGAGTAGCTCTACACCTCAGCACTGTCTTTTGAAGTCTTTTTAAATGTTTTAATAATCTCATGTTACCATGCAATTTACCAACTTTTCTCCTGAGACTGATTCAAGATTATTATGTCATGCTAGATATCCTAACATCATTTTAAAGATCTTCCTCTAAATGACTTCAGAAGTAGTTATTTTTACTCAGTTTACTTATAGGTCATAATCTTTATTACATTATCAAGTTAACATAGAGAAATAGAGCAATATAAAATGATTAATAAACTAGCAATTTTAATTCTAAAGTTTACCTCCACCTAAACTAATGGTCCCTCCATAACCAGTCTTTTCAACACTTGTTGACTCGGAAAATACTACAAGACCTCCCTGATTTCTAGCTCCAAATGTAGTCAGTTTTTAAAAAGGAGCTTAAATGCACTGTACTTGATTATAAATAAGCAAAAGCTTGAATGTATGTTTTATCATGAGTTCACCCTATGAAATCAAAAGGAATTTTGCTTTTCCGATACTTTATTCTGCTAATGGAACTCTCACTGCATAAAATATGATTTGACATGAAGTATATGTTGGAACTGATGTTATTTTATTAACTTAGTTTGCATATACAAATTTCAAAATTTTTGTTATGAATTTAAGTACGTTTTTCTCTGAATTAGCCTGATTTTAACTCAGTAACCTCTAGCAACATGACGGTTTTTCCTTATTGTATCAAAAAATGTTATAGAAATACCAGAAGGACAAGTAGGTAGATTTAAATTCTGTCTGCTGCAGAAAGGAAGACTTATAAGTAAGCTAGAAACTGAGAGGAGATGGTCATCTTCTCCAGCCATATAAAAAGAGCTTTTCTGCCTTGTTTTAACATTTATTTCTCATTGTTGCATTAACATATTTCTCAGAATGTTTAACATATTCAAGTGCAATTGATTTTCAAAATGAAGCAGTTTGAATAGAAAAACAATTTAAAGTGAGACACAACTTGTAGTTTACTTCATTTATTAGCCTCTAATTAAATAATACCAGCAACAGAAATTAAAATCTAAATCACAAAATTATCCAGTGTATTTCAAGTGCATTTTTCAAATATATAATTCAGATATTCAAGCGTTATTATATAAGCTGAATTCAAATTTCTTTGAATATATTTAAATAATATTTCAAGTATATTTATGGAATGTTAGAAATAGAACAAGCAATATATTTGAAACAAAATGTAAACTTTTTAAAGTTCAGATACTTTCAGAGACAGAGTAAAGTACCAGGAGGAAATCTACCTTTAAGTGGTATCTTTGTTATTGGAAAATGTCTGGAAGTATCAAAATGGCAATTTAAGTTCTTTTCACCAAATCACAAAACATTGACATCCACACTTGCAAAGACAATGTGAGATCACAATATTTGTTACACGTCAAAATATACATTACACTTTCCTTCAGATGGCATATCCAAATCTTGTTTACTCACAGACAGATGCACCTAAATCACCAGGATTGCTATAATCCTTTGATAGGCAGAAAGTTCGCTGTGGCCTTGCCTAACCGTTGTGGCTGTGTTGTGCTCTGGGTGTTACCTTGTATTTTTCGAGGAAGATATGAAATCATGTGGAAAGAAGTCTTCTTGTAAGATTCACGGATTTGGGTTTTTCTCATACTTCTGTTTCTCCCGTTGGAAGATGAGTGAGATGGTGCCGAAACTTCGCGTTATTGTTCCTTTTTAAGGAAGAGATCCTTTGCACAGTCGAGTGGATTATTAGGAATTGAACAGCAAGTTTTCCTTTATGTAGACTTTGAGAAGTGTAATCTTTTAGGCTGTTGATTAGATCATCCTCTAAAGTTTTTCCAAACTTTTAGGATTGGTCAGGATCTCTCTTGCCAATCGCCACGTTTGTTTGGCCGCATTTTCCAGAGCCGAGTGGGGTTTGCCTTGAAACAGGTCTAAGTTGGGTAGGAAGTAGTGGGGACACCGCCGGCACTGCAGGCAGGAGATGAGTTGCAGCAAAATCCCATTCAGCCGGTCGCCCAGGCAAGACTCGTCCCAGTCCGACTCGCGAGGATGCTTCTCGCACTCATAGGAAACCAGAGTCTTCATGTGGTAATTGTTCAGGGGCTGGCCCGGCAGTTCGAGGTGACGATCCCGCAGGGTTTTGAGGATGGAGAGGCATTTCTTTCTGCAGCCCCCCATCTGCAGTCTGTTCTCTGCTTCCGCGAACTGCAGTACCCAGGCGTCGCTCTCCGCCGAGCTCTGCTTGCCGGCCAGGGAGTGGCACTCCTTGGACAAGAGATTGAACCCTTCCGCCTTGACCTCTGCCACCCGGTTGGGTCCCGGCCAGGGGATGTGGGGAAGTGGCCAGTGGGCTGCGCTCCGCGGCCAGATCCCGGTGCATTTAAATGCTGGGGTGATCTGCACCACGTACCTATCGCGGATTCTCAGTTTCACTTCGCTGGTGTCAGCCACCATCTTGACCACATCCCTGTAGCTACATTTGTCTACCGCCTGAGCCACCAGCGTCTGAAACCTGGAGCGGATTTTGCGCGCGGAGAGGTAGCCGGAGGCGGTGATGAATTCCACCCAGAGGGACATGCTCCTCTTGCGCCCGTCGCTCAACTTCAGCACCGCGCAGCCAGGCAGGGAGCCGTCGTCCACGAAGTTGAACACCCCCATTTGGTTGAGATAAAGCACCACTTCGAATTCGGTGGGGGAGATGACCTCCAGGCCCTCGTAGCGGTTGTCCATCTCGTTGAGAGAGCTGATGAACCGCGGTTCCTGCACTTCCACCTCTTTCAATACGTCGGAAACTACTTTGCAGACTTCCCGGATAGTTTTGGCGATGGCGGCTTTCCTGGCTTGGCATTTTTCGTTGTAGTACTTGTTCAGATGGTAGACCAGCTTGGCCTGAGCCGCGATCATGTTGGGACAGAGATCCGGATTGTATACCGGAGTCTCGCAGTAAGCTGTGGGATCCAATGCGGCTGCTGGAGCTGGAGCCAACTTCGGTGCAGAAACGGGCCGCCGCGCTCAAAAATGTACCAGAAAGTGGCTTTCCGATGTGCCGCGGCGGTGGCTGCCCGCCCGCGGCCGCTGCGTTCCCCTTCCTTTTATCTTTGAGCCCAGCCGGTCTTAAAGTGAAAGATTGTTCTCCCCCCCCCCCCCCCTTCTCTGTCTCTCTTCCTCTTTTAAAGAATCCGTGTATGAGAGAAACGCATGGAGAGATCACCTTCTCAGTAATAAAAACAAAAGTTGCGCTGAGACCCAGCAAAGCTCTTGCAGTAGTCAAAATAATCACCCCTTTCTGTATTTATTTACGTTTTCCTGTGATGATTGTGTATGCCGGACTGTTAATGAGAAGGAGGAAAAGTGTGCTGAGTGTGCATCGGGGTGAGTGTGTGCGTGTGTATATGTCAGAAGAAGCTGCTGTTGGTTTGTCTAAGAGCCCAGATGCACTCGTGTGGAAATTATAAAGGCAGGGCCAGGCAGGCGGGCGGCCAATCGCCACTGGGCTCGTCACGACAGCCTCCTTCAGCTCCTACCCGGCTAATTAATCCCCCTTATGGGTACAGGCACACAAACTAAAGGTAGGGGCTGCTGCCGCAGAAAACCGCCCAGGCCACCTAGGCGGTTGGATACGGAGAAGAATCTCTGCGCTTTGGTATTGCTTGAAGCATATTGACATTTTGAAAAGGCTTGGCAAAAAAGGCTCTCCTCCTTGCTGAAAACCCTGCTTGTCTTTTTACCGCTAAATGTAAATACAGGTGTATTAATTGTCATCCACCAATTAATGAACTAGATGGGGGTTTCTAAAACAAAGTCACTAACTTGCATTTAGAGTAAGATAATGTCTCGCAATCCCGGAGGTCTTTTGTAGGGCAGATTTAAAGTTCTGTCTTTCCTGCACAGATTAGCAGCACATGGAAGTTGGCTGTAGATAGAATAATACTTGAGTATTATTCCCACTCTTAATGTTCCTGTACATTAGAATGATTTTAAAACCTTAGGCAGGTACTGTGCTCTTTTCACCTACTTCTCCCTCTCTGGCTGCACTTGTTGAAAGGAAACTGAAAATTCTTGCTGAATGTGATAGGTGTTACCAGCTTGTAATTGTGTAGTACTCTCCCTCCCCCGTGCACAGTTCTTGCACATTGGTAGAGCTGCCCAGTGTAACAAGCGGAACACAAAGGCGTGTGTACACTAAAGAAAAATTGAAAAGAAATTATCTCTAGGATTGGGGTACAGTTTTAGTGTGATTTTATACTGAGCTGTATTTAAATACATGAAATTCAAGGAGAAACCATAGAGATCAAACAGATAATGACTCTGAAGATATTATTTCCTAACTGTCCATAGGGTGACCTGAAAGTACACTCCTAATCTTATAATATTTATGTGATTTGATTAAGGGAACATTGTCAATCATTACAAAGAAAGCTAATTTGAAGTCATGCACAGTTTTTGGATTTAGCATCATTTTGGAAATTTTGAAAAATTAGTATTTCTAAATTTTGGAACCTTAAAAAAAGAAGATGGAATTTTGGTTGTTGTTTTCTTGGAGAACTTTTTTTTTTTCCTTAGTTGTACTAGTTGTGTACTGATGGGCGGGAACTGAAGTAGAACTATTTAGGAGTAGCAGAGTAGATTTTTTTAAAAATACACGGATTATTAATTGGCTACTTGTTAATTAGATGCCTTCTATTTTACATGAAAAAAAAATTGTTGGAAATCCTGTAACTCCAGATAACAGGTATGTATGCATTTTTTCAGAGCGACTTTTAACGAATTCATGTTAGGGACTCCTCCCACTTTTCCCTTGTCCCCTGGCTGGCTTTGATTTCGTACTTATTTTTTGCTCAGGTAGGGAATCACAAAGCCGCTTGTAATTTACTTTTTCGTTATCTGTGAGTGATAGATTCCGATTTAGATTAAAATAGCAGGTTACATTTGGGGCGCATGACTTCCATCTGCTCCATTCCCCCAAGGTACTTCCTTTCCCCGAGGCGCAGGTCCTGGGAACCCAAAAAGCCCCTCCGCCCTTGGCGGCATCCGAGTGAACGCACTGCTACCTTTTGGCGTTTGAAACGGAGGATAGCAGAGGTACACAGCCCTAGGGCGCGGAGGCGAAGGGGCTGTGCGGGGCCTCTGGGGATGCACTCTGCCCGTGCCCGGCGCGGGTACCGGCGCCCGCAGAGCTGGCCCGTCCGTTGCTCGCAGCCCACCGCCCGCCGGTGTACTTATGCTGGTGCCCAGCGGACGCCTCCTGCCCGGCCAGGCCAGGGGCTTGCCATCCCCACCGCTATCCCTGAAGCCCAGGGCCTGGGTGTCAGGGCAGGCTGACAGCCCGCCCGAGACTTCGGCCACCTGCCGGCGTCCCCGCGGTGGCAGCGACCTGCGGCGCGGGGCCTCGAGGCCCAGGCCTCGCGGGTGGGTCGCCGCGGGCCGCGGGAGCCTGGCGCGCAGGTGGCGCATCTCTGGACTCTGCGGCTTAATTGGGTTCAAGCGAAAGCCGGACGCCGAAGCACTTTTTGCAGACCAATGGGTATAACCAGCGTCTTTGCGCTAACGATATATACTTTAGAAAGAAAAAAATGGATTTTAAGGAAAGAAGTAAGAAACGCTAGTCCTCGAGTGTGTCGGGGAAGTGAAGTCAGTGGGGGGCCTGGAGGCCAGGCCCGACGGCTTGGAGCCGCCTCCGCGAGCCTGGTTCACCGCCCGCGGCGCTGACTGTGATTTACATGATGCCGCTGCGGCCAGAACTTCCCCTGCTTGGGAGCTGGGCGCCGCCGGGATGGCCCTGTGCCGGGAGTACTTGTCGCCACGACTTGGTGGGTGATACTCTCTGACACCGAACCTGGGAACAGAACCACCTTCCTGAGCTGAGCCTTTGCAGTTTTTCTAACACCACTTACTGTTAAGGGGAAAATTCCAATATTTTCCATCGTTCTTTTTAAGTTTTACTGAGGTGACCTACCTATGAAGAAGAATTTAAAATAATAGTATATTTTATATGTCAGCTCATTTTAGTCTGGGTTTTGGGGGACATACTTGTTTAAAAGGAACAATGCATTTAGCTACTTTTAAGTTTTTTTAAAAAAATCACTTGACCTATTTACTAAACTGGTTATTTTAAATAATGTTGGCCTGAAATTTTACGCATAAGAAAAGTTTATAAGATAAGTCTAACAGTACCAGATTCCTACTGTTTTTTCAGTACAAGTATAATTTTAGTAGTTAGCTTTAGACTAAATCTTCTGTGTGTCACATACTTGAGCCTGAATGCCTAATTGTTGCCAGTGGTATGCATGTAGACATCTTGGACATGGGCTAATAACAGAAGGGTAATTGTAGAAAACTGATCTGATTGAGAGAAAAACACCTCAAGAATCTCATGATTTTGAGATTGCAGTGCTTATGTTTGAATGGTATTTGGACTAAGGCCGCTCCACACTGGGATTTTTAACTGACCCTTTCATTCCATTCTCTTAGTTTAGAATTCAGTCTTGATTTAAAATGTAACAGGAAAGAAATCCATTACCTACATAAGTAACCATTGTCATAAATGTTAGGAGTATTGAGCACAGAAAACAATGTCATTGGGATGTTTAACACTTCAAAACATTCAGATGACAATGGCAAAATGGCTTTTCCTGAGGTACTATGTCCTGAGCAACTTAACCTTCAGCATATCTGCTTGTGCATGTGATGTTCACAGAGCAATGTGTAAACCGTCTCTTCTAGGTTTGAGAAATACACTGTTTATGTTTGCAAATATAGGAATGCAAGGTTTCAGTGTTTTTAACTAATTTAAATGTGATTTGCATGACTTATTTCTGCAGTTTTAGCCTTCAAAGTTATCTGTTAGAGGAAGTGCACATGTCATGTGCTCCTCCAGGTGTTGTTTTGTATTTTTCTTATCCACTGGCTGCTACTTTACTCACAAGTATTCATGAGTTTAAAGTTTTATTTTTTAATATGCTCTTATTACTCTGGGGAGATAAAAAGAATATGAATTTGAGCTTATTAAATTATTTATCCCTATTGCTAGAGTGGCTGTGAAGGCTCATTGTACACATCTGATGTCTTCCCTACCTCTCTCTTTTTTTTAACTATTTCAACTGTTTCATCCTGCCACACACAATATACTCCTTTTTTTTTTTTTACACTAGAGAAATTAAAGGCAGATATTTGTGCAGGGTTTTCTTTGTGTGTCATGTTAAATAAAGTAAACCAAAGAAAGTTTTCCTCGCAGTCTAATTTGATGGCATCTATGCTTTATTCCTGTTGTGACTCCTGATATAAAAACGCTGGAAACAAAACAGCTTGAGTGCTTCAAAAGTTTCAGTGATTTCTTAAAATAATTATTTCACATTTTAAGTCTGGTTCATTACAAAGACAACAAGAATGAAGTCAGTGTTTTTACAGTTCAGACCTTATTTTGTTTCTTATATCTGGAAATCATAATTAGTTTTAAAAAGTATGTATTCTTCACTTCAGTGATGAAGGTCATTGCCTCAGTCTAGTTTATCACAGTCATAATCACATTGTGCAGACATGTACATTTTACAGGGCTGCTCAGTAAACTTGATATTGGTTATTATAGATGTTGAAAAGTAACTTTGAGATTAAGGATGACAGTAGGAAGTGTATCTTACCGCCTCTGCTTGATTTTCAGACCTGAAATAATTCTCAGTAAATATGGACAAACATTTCTGTTCATAAAAAAAGAAATTTAAAGCTCAGCTTTTTTATATGATTATTCTTTTTTCACTTTATTTGCATATATACACAAAGGTGTAAAATATCTTCAGTTGCATCTGTAAAATGAAAAAAAAAATGTAGCAGAGGTTATCAATCAAAGTGAATTATAACCTTAACATCTATCAAATGTTATATTCATTCTTGAGTGTGACAGAAGAAATGTACATTGCACTATTTAAGTTCTTCCTAGGCCTATCATAATGTTGCTATTGTCTTTATAATTGGTAAACTAAATTCTTCCTGTTAGATGTCAGTTTAGCTTTTTATTTAGACATCATTGAAATAATCGGATAGGATAAATGGGTTCGTGGGATTCTTCCCTATATAAATAAATAAAAATTCAGCATTACTTAACTCATAACGAATGTGGGTTTACATATGTTTGCATATCTGGCTACAACTGTAGCACACTTAATGTGCTACATTTTTCTTACACATAGAAAAAACACTAGAATGAGATGTGATTAGTCTGTTAATATGTACGTCTGTGGTAGGTCATCCAGGACTGCACTGCTCTCATTACTGTACCATCCTGCATGTGATTAAGCCACTGAAAATATTTAACATGACCTTGAGACTTGAATATAGAACATAGATAATCAAATTTCAGTGACTGCGCGTCTAAAATAACCTTTCCTATTTCTAACTTATATTTCTGAAGCTGATTTTTAATGAAGAAAGTAATTTCTCTAAACTACTATGAATTTTTTAATAATCAACAACAACAGTAATAATTTAAATGATAATTGCACTAAGCAAATGTGATTAACTCTGATATATTTAATAACATAAATGGTTTATAGAAAGAAGTAAGTTAATTTATAAACAGAATTTTTAAATATATTTACATAGAGGTATAGATGTATACATCTGAGAATCGACTACCTAGATGACATTTCATTTCCACTTATATAGGATTATTTTTACTGATTTAATAATATATTTAGTAGCATACCAATATGTACTATTTCTAAAAAGCACAATGCTTTATACAGCGATTTGTCAGAAATATCAAGTCAAAAATAGTATTAATGAGTAATATTTTAATTCATTCTAAGTACCTAAGTCAGATTGCAAGCAAGGCTTGCATACTTTGTAATATACAGTGGTTCTAAAGATGAATTGAGAACCCATTAAATATGAAATTTCATTTTATTTGTATATGAACTTTACTTTTAAGTTAGATATATTATTGCCTACTTTTCATATAGTAGTATTTCATTTTTTTCACATGAATGTGCCATTCTTTGAATTCCTCAACGAAATTATCCAAGTTTAAGGCAATTTTTTATAGTTATTAACTTTAATGACATCAGAAAAAGAACTCTCAGAATCATTCAGTACTGATAATTTGCTTTACATTTTCAGTGAAGTTTTTCTTCTTCTCAAAGGTAATGACATGATGGAGCTGAAGAGTTAACTTATGCACACTCTTGGAACATACGCTTCTGATCCAGATTTGGTATAAATATACATTGCCATTTAAATTGAGATGGTTACAGATACTCAAAACAAACAGTTACTAAATTGCAAAGGTGCAGAAGTTTTCATGAAAAGTGATGGTGTTGCAAGTGCTTGCCTTTTTACAACTTGAAATACTGCAAGTAGTTTTCTACTTTTTCCCCCAAGATATACAAATTATTTAAATGTTTTCTGTTTTATATGTTTATTTGGCAATTACAATAGAACTTTTTAATGTTATGTATGTTTACAGGCCTATTAAGAAAGAAGTTACTACTTTCTAAATATTCTTCAACTGTTTTTAGGAAATATAATCTTTTTATGGTGTGCTAAGTAGCCTATATGTATGCGCGTGCACACGCACACACACACACACACACACACACACACACACACACACACAAACACACACACACACAGAATAAAGAGAGGAAGAGAGAGATAACCACAATATTTCAGACACCAAAAATCAAATTAGCTGCTATGCATTTTCTGTTAATCTGTTCAAAGGAAACAGCTACAAAGTGTACAATCTTTGTTGCTGCCAGGATGTAATATCACATTTGTGAGACTGCTTCGTAACACCTCCATCAGTTTTCAGTGTTACCTTGAAAGATTGCTTCTAAATGGATTTTAAAAAATAATAACAACTGAAGATTCCAGCAGTATTTATCCAGTCACATATATGTTGGCAGTTTCAGTGTCATAAGCCTTTGATTCTGAAATGAAGAACTGTAAACATTTCTAGCCATTCTGTACGTAAAAAATTACTTAAATATTCACCAACATAAATGTGTATTGATCAATTTTTAAAACCCTTCACAAATTTAAAGTTGTTTTCCATTTTTTTTATCGCAAACAAATGTTAAATTATTTGCAATGTTGAACTGTATTTTATAAGGAAAGTACATAACTCATCAGTAGGAAGAGTGGGTCTTGGTTTTTCGTTTTGGGTTTTTTGACTAGCAAATTCAGTCCTTCATTTGCTTTGCTCTCCACGCTGCATTAGCTCAGTTTTCCCCTGTGTGCATCTGCCAGTGTACAATTTAGCCACGGGCATCTGTAGACCTTGTGGTGATCAGTATTGCAGGCAAAAGCCATATGTGTTTAAATAAAAAAAAATCTCTTTATTTCATTTGCTGTTTTAACTGGATGGATAACTTTTGTGCCTCAAGACAGAAGAAGCAAAAATACAGAAATAATTAATTGCCTCTATTCTTGAGGCAGTTTCATTTTCCCTTCCAATATGGAATGCTTGTCAGCTTTCCTGATAAATGACTGCATGTATTTGCATAGATTTTACATTAACACAAAAATTAGTTTTATTTGTGGAAAACTACTTTACATAATAATATAAAACCTAGTGTTATTGATTATGTTTCTAAGCATTGATGACTTTAGAGGGGTTGTAACATTCTTAATCTTGAAAGGTCTTATCAACCAATTTCCTAAACTCTTTTATTTATATAATATTGTTATTTACTAGATGTAAAAAGATGTTTATAAAATTTTAAAGTTTAAAAAACTCTCTTAACCACAAGCATGTCATCTTATAGTTGATAACACTCATTTGATGAGGAAGTTCTGATTTTTAAACTTTTGTCAGGAAAATATTTTTATATACTCATCAATTAAGTACAATTCTAGCAATTAGAGGAGTGCATCTGTGGAAACTAGTAGTGTCATAGTCGTCTTATTAAAAGGAAAGGTCCTGTATTGGGTATGTGCTGATGAGTTCACAACTGAGTATTGTTTACAGTCTAATTTAAAATATATCTGAAACAGTCTTTCTCCCTTCAGTTTCTTTGAATATACTTGAATATATTTAATTGATCACTCTAACCTAGCCCTGAAAAAAAAAAAAACCCTGCTGGAGCTGCTGGGATGTGGAAAACAATTCTCCCTCTCCAAGTGGCAGGCAATAGATGTTTATTCATACTGTAATCTGGCATCTTGTTGTCTAGAGGCAACCTGCTAATTATGTGCTATCATTGTATTATCCATGTTATGGAAAATTCAAATATGTTCACTGCTGTTAGTTATATCACAGTGTTTTACATAAAATATACTTGATCCTCAAGAAACCTACTGTACTTAATGGCAACCTAAACCAGGAGTGTCTCTGCCACTTCTTGATTCTGGGACACCCTGGGTGCCAGCTGTCACAGCTGAGCTAATGATGACAAATGCCCCTCTCTATGCAGATTGCAGAGTTTGCAGGCTGCTGTGAAAGGCAACTAGATTACCTTTCCTCAGATAGTAACTTAACCTTTTAAACTCATGTCAGAATGAAATAATCAGCTGTGATGGATTTAAAATCTGTATGTTTGAAAACAAAAATCAGAAAAATATCAAGTACCCCTTTTTTATTTTTCAGTATTTGTGTGACTTGCAATGCCTTGTCCTTTGAATTCTACATTTTTTTAAATGAGAAATTAAGGAGACCATACTTCACAACCACCCTAGAGTGTATTTAAATTCTTTTAATTGTTTAAGAGGAAAAAGTTAATGAAATTTTCAGGGAAAAAAAATACGTTTTCTTCTCTTCCGTCTAAGCGGCAATGCTTTCGTTCCCTTTGTGTGTATAAACTCGGCTTATTCCAGATACACATATATGTGTGGGTGCTGTTTGTTCATATGTGGGTATATAAGCTGTGATTGAAAAATACACTATGCTAAACGTTTACATTTTTAAATGACAGGGAAAGGCCCCTCACCATTAGTGCCCCTCAGAGTGCCCCCTTCATTTCAGTCACATGTACTCGATCGCACCCTGCAGCGTCTTATCCTCCCCAAAGTCAGTCACCGTGAAATGTAAGTGTCTAGACCAACTGAGGACACCAGATCAGCCAGTGCAAAGTGTCTAAAGGCACTCACCAAATAAGACTACGGAGTGGCTGCAGAAAGTGGCAGCAGTGACAGGACAGCTGTGTTTGCAGCAAGAGGGAGTGTTTGGGGGTGAGGTAAAAGGTGATGACAGTGTGTCTACTTTGATAATAAATTTTATTAAGCATGTGCCATTTTTACCACACATTCTGCGCCTGCATGTATTTTTTTATTTGTCCATTCACTCATTTATTTAAGCCCGTGACCACTGATATATATTGCCTTGGATACGTTATTTTTGAAAATTCAGACAATTTTCCAAAATTAGCTAGAGAGTAATTATTGGACATGTTTTCTCTCTGGATATTTTCAAACCTTGGCTATTTAAATTTTTAAATCATTCTATAGACTTTTTATTATATATGTTACATCTTCCCAGATAGGTTATCTAAAACAATACTGAGCATCATTGACCATAGTAAGACCCAGAGGGAAAACTACCTAATTAAAAGAGGTGATCCTTTTTCATTATAACGTTCCTTAGTTTACAAAGGACTCACATGCATTTACTTGTCTGATACTTAAAATATAATTCTAGCAGTTGGGAGAGAGGCTGGCAATAAGAAACAGAAACCAACTCTTAGTGAGTATTTAAACTTATTTATTCTTCACAGCAAATAATAGTTCCTATTTACAAATAAAGAGAATGAGATTTAGAAAAGGTAAAATGTCTTGTCAAGAGTCAAGCAAGTAATTGCAGAGCCATGTCCGTCTGACTGGGGCTCCTTTTAACATTACAGTACCTGGACTATGTGTTACAGAGATATGTGTGTACATAATTATGTATTTCCTGTCTGTAACCAGATACAATTTAGAGAAATTGCTGCTCTGATATTAGGATTATTTTAAAAGAAGGCTATAGGCTTACATTGTATTAATACAAGTATTTGAGAGGTTTAAAGGTCAGTTGGTGTATAGCAGCATTTTAATTAGGCAAATAGTGAGACATTTTATGTTTTGAATTTTTGTTTTATGAGTATAATGTCTTTATCTGTCACTTAGGGAGGAACTATTTAGTAAAGATGTATACTCTTTAATGAGTATCAAATTGGACTAATTCACCTAAAGATCCACTTCATTGTAAAGCCTATTAAGGTTAATAGGATTACCTTTATAAAATGATGTAGAGAAACAATTACTTTAATAATTATGAGTAATGTATCTATATAAGTTTTATAAAAGTTTGCCTATATAGTGTTACTCTAGGATATCACTGAACTAAGAAATGCATAAACTACAATGTGATATATCTTTCTAAAACATATTAAATCTCTTTTATTATCAGTTTAAAAAGGTTATTTCTAATACAGTCATTTCCAAGTTATCTTTGGAAATTCCAATTGTCTTCAATTATTAGTAAATTTTTTATACAGAGAATACAATGTAAAGACTTTGGGGAATGTCTATTATGTTGTTCCACTTACAATTACTACTAGTAATAATGCTTACCAATTTGTATTTTGCTGTCTTTACTATGTATGAAAACCTTATAGTTAACTTACTAAAATCAGGAATAAACTAGTTCTTTATTGTAAATTAGACATTTTATAGCATGGCAGGAAAACTCTAGGGGAGAAGCCAATGCGGCTGCCATGCTGTCTGTGAGCTCTCTCTACACGTAGCCGCAGTGCTCATCAGTTCTGCTCTTCCCTTCACGGATGGGAAATGCACTACCTATTCAGATAGCTACTTGTACCTAGAAGCCATTCTGATTGTTAGGAAGCCCTTCCTATGAATGGGCCAGAATCTTTCTCCTTGAAACTTTCACCATTATCTTCGAATTTTCCATTCTGTATAATCTTTTATCTAACAGAAATATGCCCTTTGAATTCGGGAACAGTCCACTTTATAACCATGGGAAAGCCATATCCGTTCGTTGGATACCATGTGCCAAATACTGAATTGTGATCTTTTACCCTGCTCTAGTAATATGAAGTGCTGTCCTCTCCGGAGATGCTGCAGTGGCAGTGACCAGTAACACCAGCAGGGAAACAGCTCATAGTTTGCATATTGTAGTGCTGAACTGTGATGTTTGGTAGATGAAGTGCATGAAATGCATTTTGAAGGTTATTTTCAATTTATGATGAGTTTATTGGGGTATACCCAAATCGAGAATGAAGGAATATTAATATCTGAGGCATCACTTTGAATATACTCAGTGATTTTACTGATAGCATATTTCAGGCTGCCGCACTATTCGGGACACATTGTAGTACATGGTATTTGTCAAGCAGTGGGCCCAGAATACATTACTCTCAGAATAGATGAGTCCTGGAAGGGAGTCTTCTATTAAGTGAAGTGTAGTCATATTAGCATTTAGGTACCAGCATAAGCCCGTTGAAAAAATGCTGTGAGTCAACATGTAACTCATTTTTTATAAAGGCTTGTTACTTATATTCTAAATCCATGACATGAATTTTTCCAACTCATTATATCTTTCGTATTGTAGTGCTATTATTCCCCGTGAATTGGCCTTTAATAACAGTTATATATTATCATTTTAGGTAAGAATAAACATAACAGTTATTTCTAAAAATACATTGTAATCTACATATAGATTTTCATAACAAAATAGAATTAATGTAAATTAATTTAATGTTTTTTGCTCATCCTAGGTATCAAAAGTGACCAAATTGGGGATAAATTCACTAAACATTTCTAATGTTTTTTTCTGTTTTTGCCAAATGATTAAAAGCCTAGTAGTAGTTATTCATAGCTTCATCAAAATATACAACTGAAGAGACCCATTTGGGATAAAATATATTTGGCGTAACTTGATATTCATCAGTATTGGTCTGTGAATAAAATTCTCACCTGCAAATGGAATCTGCAAGCTTCCCACATGCTTGATTAATGCACAGAAAAGCTAATAAACTTTAAATGCAATTAATGTGTTCCTTGGACTTACAGAAATCATTTTTGTATTGATGTATTAACATTTTAATATTTTGAAAATAAGTTTTCTAATTATCATTAGCAGAGAGAAATGCTTTTTTTTAAAGCGATATATTTTCTAAGTTGAAGTCAATGTGAATTTAAGCTAAAATGCTGCCACCAATCAGCAACCACTGCATTCAAGTTTTATTTTCCATGTGTAGTACCTAAAATATCCAGGATGCCAGAGTAAGTTGGTAAATATAAACTCATGTATAAAGGGCTCTGTTATTTACTGAACACTTTGTTGGAAAATGCATTTCAGAATTAAGTACTAAAATGTAACTAATATTAAGTAAATATTTAGTAAAATACAAAATCCCTTCCTGAGGTTTCAGCACAACAAAAAGATCCACATTTTGCAGCTTTTTGTATCATTTATTTCAAAGTACTAAGTTTCTGTAAGCGCAGGCCATGTTTTTGTCAATTTTTCCCCTAGATGAATATATTACATTCGTACTTTGTTCTTGCTGTGACACGTAGGCAGTAAAGCCCATGGACGATCTGCCTAGGGTTTGCTTTCTTGCAGTTTGTGTGTTGAATGGAGAATAAAGAAGTCCAGTGCTTTTACAAAAGAAACCTTCTCATGAACAGCTGCCCCATCTGTTTCATCTGGTGGCTTATGCAATAAGAGGTGTTATCACATGAATCTAAATGCACAAGCAGTTGTTTTATGAACTCTCTCTGTGCTTTGAGAAGTTTATAAGTTGCCCACTCTATTGTTTGGCAGTCCCAGCTGACCCACATGCATTCTGCTGAGCATATTTGGGGGATAATTAGAACTAATGAAGCTTGGAACACAGCTAATTCTCTCAGTGATTTATTCTCGTGCTCTTGTCTGATTCCTGAGAATTCTCCAAGTCCTGATCTACACCACTTAATTTTTTCCTAGCTCCACACTAACACAGCTCCTCTGTTTTTTATGTTTGATGGGCATTAGAAATTAGATCTTTGAAAAACTGAAAAACATTTCAAAGTAAATGTTTATATTATTTTTAGTCCTCGGGGTTGTGAACACCAATTTCATTTTTTGTTTCGTTTGTATCACAAAATATTCATGACACCTCTGAGTAGATAATGGGATAGAAACATCAAATGAGAAGATAGTCTTAAAAATGTGCCACTAGGAAGTAAGTCCTTCTAGGAAAACAGTTGAAAATTATTAATGATTACTATTTATGAATTCAGTTTCTTAGAGAAATGGAAGATTTTTGAAAATCTTTATGAATATCCATCATATTTTAAAGCTCTGTTTCATTAATATGTCTTCATAATACTAGCAGTGTTGAGAGTGACATTTCTGTACATGTGCTTACCAAGTTGTCAGTGGTACGGAGGCCTGTAGCACTTTAAATCCCATCAGCTAGCTTTCCTTTCCCGTTGTAAAGGTTTCATTGAATGGCACTTCTGTTGCAAAGGTTAAGATCTGGTAGCTTCCTAGAATGAGGACAGCCACAATTGCTCACATATAACTTTATTAAAGCCTTACACTTAGTAAATAAGATACTGAAGACTCCTCAGGTAGGTTGTTTTGTTGCCTAGGTCCTATTTGTTCTTCTTTTCTCTAGAAACTATGGCAGAATTTATTGTTAAAAACTGTTAGTTGTATGTATTGATCAGTAGTTCATATCTGCCATACTCTGGATCTGAGATAATAAATCTTGAATAACAAGCAGCACTTGAGTTGATACACTGAAAACCTACATGGGTGTGGATTCTACTGAAGCTAAGAATTGACTGAGGGGCCAATTAGAAATTCTTTCTCATTGCAAAATACTTGGTTGCTGTCCCAGACAAATTCTAATCATATAAATACACCGAGGTGAGGTGCTTATCTCTTTGTGTGCCATTCTCTACCTGAAAGTCAAACTCAGCTAAACAGTAAAATAACCTGTCTTAGGACCTTAATGGAAAAAATAGTCTTCAAATTCTTGCATTCTTAAGAGAGAGAAAGAATGAACAGGAAAAATAGTTCCTAGAATAGTCTAGTTACTGTGTTGTGTGCTTGGTCTGTGTTACTGTGCCTCTCACCAAAGCTACAAAGTAGACATTGCTGCTTTCACTCAACCACGGAGTTGAGGAGTGCATCCAGCTGTACGTATCTAAGAGTGTACAGAGTAAGGTGTTCAGCTGCGCCATCTGGATCTCCCAGAACCCAGGGTCTGCCTCCTACTTCATCACACCAAATCTCTCTAGGTTTGCTTCTTCGTCTCTAAAAATAAAGATAATAATACTTGTGTCATAAAAGTTTTTATGTGGATTTTTAAAAAGCACATAAATGCTTAGAATTTTTTTTATCTATGTTAGCCCAAATCCACACAGTGTGTAATTAGAGCTAGATCTCTGCCCAATTCTTTCTGACTCTAGTGCCCTGAGTTTGTTTAGTATAGTTCTGAGGTGAATATTTGTTGAAGGAATAATAAAATACCATCAATCTTGTCCTTTCCATGGAAATATTTTGTTAATTTTGAGAGTAACTTTGATAACATTCTGCTTATAGAATATATGAATGTCTTTTCATTCTTTTGTCCAGTAAAATACATACTATATACATTAATCACTATCACATTTCTCTCTACAGCCAAGACTTTTCCCCTCAATGCTGACCTCATATGTTTAGTGATCTGTGCCTCTTCATGTTCATAAAAAAAAATACATTTTAAAATTACACCCAGACTGGGTAACTCACTTCACTGCTGTCACTCTTACCTCAGTAGTTTCTTTTACTTGTTTAGACCAACAGCTTGACTGGGCTGTCTGTCTCTTCTCTTGTTTTCATGCCCCATATCCAAAGAAGAAGCAAATCCTGCAGAATCTGACAACTTCTCACCAGCCTTAAGGGTTACATGCCTATCAAGCCACCACCATCTCTAATGTCTGCTAGTTATTTCAAATCGCCTTGGCTTCCTTGTGTTCTGTCTCTTACACTCTTTTCTAAACATAAGCAGCCAGAGGATTTATTAAGAGCAAAAGGGAGTCAGATCATGCCACTCTTAACCTCATATTTCACCCAATGACTTCCTAACTCAACGTCTGAATTCCTAAAACGATCTGTTACCCCTCAACATCAGCACCTTCTCACTTTCCCGCCCCTTTACCCTGTGCCCTTATCATTAACTACTGTCACCATTGCTGTCTCATCACCAAGCATACTGACACACCCATTCACTTTAGGACCTATGTATATTGGCTGGTTTCTCTCTATAGAAATCTGCTTCTTGTATCTCTATGACTTGGTCCCTCACCTCCTGCAGCTCTTTGCATTCTAAAATTAACCTTTTGGTCTCCCTCTGGCCATTTATGCCTTCTCTTTCCTCCTTCCACAATCACTGACTAACATGTATTCTGGCTTATTTATCATGTTAAATATGCTTCTCTCTTCATTTAAATCCTTACTGAGGGCAAAAGAACTTATTCTTGCCATTGCCACATACTCAGAATCTAAAATAGTTTCTGAGTGTTCAAGAAATATATGTTGAAAAGAAAACGTGAAGGGAGGGAAGGAAAAGAGAGAAGGAAGGACAGAGGGAGACAGGTTGATTCTGCTGAATATTATATCTGTAATAATGCTGTTGGAGCTATAATTAAAGGCTGTGATAACTTCTTAATTGGTAAATTCTCATGGTTTGATATTGTTGGCCTCTTTATTTAATGTTCTTCTTTGACAAAAGTAATACTATTAGCTATTGAGTACTTACTGTAAGGAAGACTATGCTAAACGTGTGTGTTTGTGTGTGAAGGAGATTTTTCCTTTGACCCCAGAATTAGCATCTGGTACATAGAGCCAAGAGCAAAGGACCATCTGATATCCCACCAGGCTGAGTCAGTGGAAATTACATACTAGTGAGGAGATATTCAGTTCAAAGACAAATAGATAAAGTAGGTAGAGATTTTTCATGGTAGGTAGTCATAAATTCTGTGATAGGTAGATATGACTCTCTTACTTTTGAAAATAAGAAAACTAAAGTTCAAAAAAGTCACTTAAGGTCCTGTAGCTAGAACTGAGTCTTGAATCATTGAAATAATAATGCTAAACGAAATAAATCAGACACAGACGGTTAAATACCACAAAGATTCCCTATGCAAAAAAAAATGTAAAACATAAATAATTTTAAAAGCAAAATAAAAGATGGTAGAAAACAAGGAGCTGGCTTTTGATATGGTAGGAGAATTGGAGAGTGTCAGGAGATGGCAGATTTGGGGGGAAGGGCGAGGGAGAATGATGGACATGCCACCTGTATGTACACCAGTTCCTCAAGGTAGATGTAATTAAGAAATGTTGGAAACATACACTGATACAGACAATAATTATGAAGATCTGTATAGCCATCTCAAATTGTCACTGTCATCTCACTGTTATAAAACTATACTGCAAAGCAATATCTGGATCTTTTTTCCTGCCTTATATGTACACAAGTGGCAGTTCTGAACATCTTTTGTCACTAATGGTCCCTGAAAACTTTACTCCTCGACATAATTCAGGTAAGTGTCTTCATTCAGGGGTATCAAGAGATTCCTAAATGCCTAATTACTCCAGTATTCACAAATTATGAAAATCTCAGCATTAAATATGTGTTTAAGTAACATTGAAATTATAATCATCAATCTCCTAGAAATAAATGGACATCAAAATTTTTCACATGAATATGGAACTGTAGAGGCTTTCACTCTTTGAAGAACTCTATATTTACTAGTTCAGGAATGTGGAAAAATTTTTCTCCGAAGTTCCTTGTGGGATACTTGGTCAAAGACATTCTTTAGTCATTCAGTTGTCAGGTATTTATTGAACATGTCTGTGCTCTCCACCGTTACCTAGAAACATGTCTGGCTTCATGCAACTTCCAGGCCAGGAAGAGACAACGCACCACAGAGTAGTATCCACTACAGTCCCAGGGGCTCAGCACCAAGCGACAAGAGCTGGAGGGACTGCAGTCCTCATAACAGAGGGTCCTGTAAGCATAATCCAAGACTGTCTTCTAAATGAAGACCTCAAGACTGTATACATAATTCCTGTAGCAAACGTTTTGTTATCCATGATTTCCCTAGCTAATATAGAAAATATGTAGCTCATAACTTCCACCAGAAAAGCAACTATCATACATGAGAAAGGGAAATCACGCAAAGTGTCAGGGTATGCATAAGATGATTCATACACTTTCAATTAGGGCAACTGATCTAACCTATTTGGAAGTATTGGAACAAAAACACACTTTCAGAGAAGATGATGAGCTCAGTGTTAATCACCATTTGTTGGGTTAACCACATGGAAAGTTCAAGAAGAAAGCTGGCGTAGCATTAAAATCTTTTCCTGAGGAGATGTCAACTTCAACATCTTTTGACCCCAGGTAGGGCACAGCAGATGGGCCAAAGTAACAATTCTACCAACCTCCAGTTTGGTGAACCAGTGATTTTATTGGGGTGACTTACAGGAGTTGCCTACAGAAGTATAGGTAAGGTACTATCTACAGGAGCATGGATGAGGGGAGGAGCCACATACAGGCCTATCGATGACTCAAAGGCAGTTGTATCACTGAGAAGCCCACCACAGCATAGATGGCAATTGATGGAAACTGCCTGCTCCCTCCCAGGACCCGACTTCCTGCTCAGCTTCTGCTTTACTGTTGGGACCACCTTTTCTTGCTCACTCTTGTATACTTTCTGGTCTTTTTACTTGCTTCTCTTTCTATAGCCCCTTGGCCTCAGAGCCTTAAATATGCCTATGCAGGCCGGAGAACATGCACCACATGCTGAAAGGCACATATTGGGAACCAGAAAAAAAATGATTTTAGGGTGCACGCCAGGAACCAAGGGCATATGCCAGGAGCCACACCCGTGAATAGTGACCCTGTGGCTGTAGGCCTAGTACTCCCCGTACCCTGTCCCTCAGCACTGAGGGTTCCACCTAGCCACTCTGTGAATTTTCTCACATCTGATTTGTCCTTCCTGTCTCCAGGACTTTCTGTATACCAAGTAAATATATGACTCTACATTTTTTATTATGTTTTTTTTTTTTGGTTGATTGGTTGGTTTGTTGGGGTTTTTTTTGTTTGTTTGTTTGTTTTGAGACAGGGTCCACTCTGTAGCCCAGGCTGGTCCTGAACTGACTATGGAGCCCAGGCTCTAAAGCTTAAAAGAAAGACTTAAAATGTGTCATGATATTTTCAATGTCATAGTGATAAATGGTTTCAGTGATAGTACCTAAACTCTAGGAGACAGTGCAGAATAAGAAAAAGTACAGGACATGATCCTCAGGACACCAATAGGATATGGTCCAAGAGGGATAAAACAGAAGGAATATTCAGAGACGTAAGGAGGAAAACCAACAGATCTGTTGTAAAGCCAAACACAAGAGAGTATTAATAAACAGTGTATAGCCCTAGCCACCATGTAAACTTCAGATAACATGAATTCTTTGTTTGTTTGTTTGTTTGTTTGTTTGTTTGTTTTTCCCATCTGCATCAGAAGAACTCTAGAGACTCAGGAAAGTCACAGTGGGACTTGAGTAAATGGAGGTAGAAAATTAAATGGACGGTACATTTTCAAGGGAAATGGGTCTGAAAGAGATGTGAGATATTATGGCAATTATGGAATGATGCAGGATAAAATGTAATGGATATTTGAATAGATTTTGAGCATAGGGCAAGATTGATAGAAGAGAGACTAAAATTAACATTTGTTGTATTTAGTGTGTACCAACAAAAATGGAGGAGGGCTGTTGGTTTGGGTTACATAGGTAGAGGTCTGGAAATGTAGCACCAGTCACTGTGTTACATAGGTTGGCCATGCATACAGATAAGTTTGTAGCTAATAATTTTTTAAATTGATGGTATTTATGACTCAGCCTCATTTTTGTCCTGATAATAAGATCACTGGCACTTAGTTGAGGGCTAAGGAGAGACTTGGATATTTTAAACAATCACTTGAAACAATAGAAGGTAGAAATTCTGATCAAAATTAAGAAAAAGGATTAAGGAGTAACAGTAGATACCTCCATTATAGAAACCACCAACTTGTACTGGCAATGGTTTACATAAATCCACATTACTGACTATATCAAGGGTTCAAAATTTGTAGAGAACTTGTGACAGATGGCTAATGAAGTGAAAGAATCACAGGTCCTTGTAAGAATGATTAGGTGAATCGATTGCTGACTTCAACCTGGAAGGAATAAAATATGTTCAGGTTGCCAACCTGGAATTAAATAGGATGACAAAGAAACTTCAGGTCTTGCTTAAAGTTGTCAGACTCAGCAACAGAACATACAGTTAAATTTGAATTTCAAGCATTTCATTATTAAATTCAAACTTAACTAGGAATCCTATACTTTACCTGAAACCTTTGATGTGGCTGAAAAGTACTTGTAGTAAAACTTCTAAATTTAAAGATAGCTTAACCACAGGAGATAGAAAAGATCATAAAAATCAAGACTTGGTTAGACATAGACTGCTAGAACAAAGAAGTCAAGTTAGTTAGTTAGTTAGTTAGTTAGTTAGTTAGTATAGTTTCTGTAGTCCAGACTGCTACTGAATGAATTGTATAGCCAAGGCTGGCCTAGAAATGAGGACAATCTTTCTGCCTCAGCCTCCTGAGTGCTGAAATTATAGGCATACACCACCACGCCCGGCTATTTATTAATATGTTGCTGTGGGATTAAGCCTGGGGCTTTGGGTATCCTAATCACTGAGCTATGCCCCTAGCCAAAGGAATTTTAACATTAAGATATAGAATCAACTTTCTGTGGATATTGAAGTTTTCTAAGAATATAGATAAAGTTTTTGGACAGAGAAAGAAGAAATTTTAGGAAAGAACTACAAGAATAGGGTGAGTCATATGTGAATGGTGAGACGAGGCTCACTCGTGAGAGCCTGGGACTTTGGAAGTCAAAAGATGCTTTAGAAAATTACATGTAGTCTAGGGCTTTGAGTGCTTCTCAGATAGTTAATAAAATAAAACACATACCTAAAATTAATAATACTGGAGTTTATTTAAATTTATTCCTTCCAGAATAATTATAAGCCTTTGTGAAAGACCCTGGTACTATATATGAGTATTTTTAGGGGTCAGCCTAAGCATGAGTCAACTTGGTGCATTCATTTCCAGTTATGACTCAGCATTCTCACTTAGGAGACAGTGATATCTGTTGTATTTGAGGAATGGAAAAATGACAAAAGTTTTCCCTGAAATATTCACATAATCACTTAACTTTCTTTAATTTCACAGTTGAGTATAAAGAACAAACTTTAGGAAGCAGAAAGCCTTGGATATCAGCCGTTGTACCTTTAAAAGTTTGTTTCATCATGTGTACCATATACGTTCTTGAAAAGCTAGCGGTAAATAACTTATGATTTGAATTACAATTAAATATGTGTTTCGGTTTATTTTTTAAAAACTTTGTTGAGTCTACTTTACAATTTAATGATTTCTTTGTAATGTATAATTTTAATTTAAATATTTAGTGATAAAATATTTTTGAAAATACAACCTGCTGTGGATTAAATATGGCTTGTCTCCACCAAAAGTCACCTTAAAGTTTAATGCCTCAATAAGGCAGTGCTCTGAGGTGGTGTCTAGGGGAATGTGTGCGCCTGTGGGATGGAACCCTTAGGAATGGATTAATACCTTTCTCATGGAAATGGGCAAGCTATGGTAGGAGTCCAGACTTGTTCTTACTCTTCCACGGGTACTCTTTTCCCTTCTTCTTCCTGCATTAGTCAAGCAATATGAGGGCCTCTCAAGCTAAGAGGATGTGTCTATGCTATCTTCAGCACACATCGTCCAGAACTATGAACTAATTTTTTTTCTTATACATTACTTGGTCTCAGGTATTCTTTTACAGCAATAAAAATAGACTGACACACAGCTTTATATGTCTGTATATAACCTTAAAACCTAGTGAATATAATTAATAGAAAAATAAAATCAGCAAGAATAAGAAAATAGGAAAAATAATGACTTTAAATCAGTTCATGATTTAGGATGCTAAAAAAGTAGTACTTAATTGAATCGTTGATGAGGAATTACAGATAAAAAGGCATATGTTCGAAAACAACATAAGAGCAAAATATTAGGAGAATTTTGTATTTGGAAGCATCTTATTCAACTTTATTAGCAAAGATGTGATGAAAACGTGATGAAACTTGAAGATTACCTCGAATCTTTTTAGATGAACAATAGGGTGCAATAAAAATAAGTCTATGTTCTGATAAATTAAGATGTATATGATAATCCCTAGAGAAACCTGTGAGAAAATAATTTATATACAGTTGCTTCTTAATGTCTATGAGAAATTGGTTCCATTACCCTCCTGCAACTATCAAAATGTACACATGTCCGTGTTCTTAGAAAAAATGACAGGATTTTCATATAAACATGCATTTTCCACATGCTTTAAGTTATTTCTAATTATTCATAATGGTAATACAATGTTAATAGTTATTGTTTAGGGTTAATGATAGGAACTAAGTCTATACATTTTCAGGTGTATTTTGTTTGATCTTCATTTGGATGAATTTATTCATGTAGAACACATGCACTTAGAATTCACAGATACAGAGCATTAAGTATGTAGTATTTTAAAATTATTAAAGGAGTGACAGTAGTACAGTAGAAAATAATCACTTTGTGAAAAAAGCAGTGAAAGGACAATAGACAAAAACTCCATGAGAGACAGAGAAAATTTTAAGAATAGCAGTTCTATATCCACCCCATCAAAATAGTATTAAATGTTAATGGCTTAAACAAACCAAACAAAAACAGTGTGTTAGGCTGAATTAAAACGAGATCCAACTATACCTGTAACAATATGCTGCCAACCATATCCTTTGCCCGAGATTAGATTTAAAGATAGAGATGGTTTACAAATAAGAGGATGAAAAAATACGCCTTGCCAACAGTATATATAAAAGTTGAAATGACTGCACTATTATGAGACAAGAGAGACTTTATACTAAAAAAGTCACTAAACAGGAAAATTCTGTAATGAGAAAAGGATTAATCTCTCAGGAAGATATAACAATTATGAACGTTTGCACATTTCAGAATAGAACCCAGTGTTTGTGAAACAAAACTGACAACTGAAAAGTCAAATATATGGTTTTTGAATAAGAAATGGAGACGTCAATTGCCCCACATTCAATAATGGATAAAATGATCAGATAGATGATAACAAATACATAGAGAACTCTGGCAGCAGACAGAAGGCTAAACCAAGCAGATTCGTGTGCATCTGTGGAGCACTCCACCAGAAGTAGCAGAATTCTTCTGTCATACTCATAGAGCACTGTCTGGGATGTCAAGCCATGAAACAGTCTTCAAAAAAAATTTATAAGGAGGCATCAAGATGTGGCCACTGCATCCCATTCTAGGGGTGAGAAACTGAGCTGATAAGGGGTGATTTGAGTAGTAAAGTGAGTCAGATGCAGAAGATTAAATGTTTGGGCATTCTGTAGAACCAAATGAGTGTGATAATGGGAGTTACAGGGGGTGGGGGGCACAGGGAGGGCCAAGAGCGGAAGGGATCGTAATATTGATGTCATACATGTGTGCACAAAATACTCAAGTTCATTGTAAACATTATGTATTGCTAATATATTAATAAAACTGGTGGGGAAATGAAATGCAAACATTTTCAGGGCAATAAAATTAATAAGGACTGAAGTGTTTCAGATAATTTTATCTGGCACAGAAGAATTAAATTAAAAATTAACATATAAATGTCACAAATTAAATGAGTAAATTAGCAAACTTTGGATGGTAGGAGAGATTTGTATGTTAGAAGTATTCGTATTTGATCTTCAGAGGACAACAGTAAGACCAATGGATGAATGTTATGGCAGTAAATAAGAGTATTGTAGTAGCACTTTCCAGTAAGATACAGGCAGCATTGAACTTTCAAATGTAATGTCCCTTAAAGTAGATTTCCAAAGTTCTATCTAAGAAAGTCAAGCAATAATTTGTAAAGAGGGTTCCATTTTTAGGAGCAAGAAAGAATGATAGAGACAGACAGAAAGAAAGAGGGGAGTTATACTTTGTTTTCTATAAAATTTCTTTTCCCCAATTGTACAGGAGAAGCTTGTGTATATTATTTATGGATGGTGCAGGCCACCTCTCCTATTCTCTGGGCAAAGCAGGGTAGGGCATACATGCTGAGCCATATCTTGTAAGACGTGTGTGTGTGTGTGTGTGTGTGTGTGTGTGTGTGTGTGTGTGTGTGTGTGTGTGTGTGTCCTCCCACCCGTAACAAATTTATTGAAGCTCTAGTTAAATTCTTGTGTAACTTTCTTATGTTTGGGGGATTTTTCCCTAACTTTATCAAACCAATCCTTAATTGCCTAATTTCCTAGAGTGTCATAGAACACCTCTTTTCCCAAGTCTGTGTAGCAGGCATACAAATTGTGAGTTATGCAAACAGCTAATTCAGATGTTTAATGATGTTAAAATAGAGTCTGAAAAATGAAGATTCTACAGAAGTTAAGTAGATGATCCTAGTCCAGGATCAACATGCAGAGCCTGAAGATTCTTCTTGGAGGAAATATAGCACGTGCTTTTACTGCAGATAATTTTGAAGAAACACAAGTTATTTTGAATAAACACACAGCAGCGAACCGGAAATATCTTTTTTGCCACTTGTTCTAAACTTCTCTATTTCTCTGCTTTAAAACACTGTTTTTATTATTAGGCAGAGAATTGAATTTTCAAAAGATTTTAAAAGAAATGATATTTTGTTTTATTCCCTCAGAATATAAATTACACTTTTAGCATAAATTAGGGTTAGTTTAGGTCCTGAAAGTTTGGTTAACATATTATTCCTTCATTGACCGAACTGATATTCTTAGAGTGATGAAGAAGTTCACATCTGGCTTATCTGATTTATTTATGGGAGGATAACTTTGCATTTCAGGAAGATCTGTGCAGACCTGGACACAGCAACCTTCAGGTATATGTGGGCAAACTGAGACCTCTAAAGTGTTACAGATGTCTAAAAGACTTCAGATTACCTATTTATATTAATATTACATAGCTAAATATTCGTATGCCTTTTGCCCATTTTTTTACCAAATTCTTAAAAGGAGTTCTATTTAGAATAAAATTACTTAAGATGAGTATTTATGTTTACGGCTTACTAAAATTTCTTTGTAGGGTCAGCAGTTCTTTATTTTGAGAAAGTTTTATTTTTGTACACTTTCACAAATTATTTTTAGAAGCAAATTAATGATGTGACATTGATAATCTTAGCATATTTAATATGTTCAAAAACTTTTTTTTAAAGGTGGTATCATTTCACTGGACAATAAAAAATACTTGCTTAGGACCTGCTTACTGTTTATGTATAATTTAGACAGTTAACCTGTAACATCTTTCTTCTAAAAAAGAAAATGTTTCTTGGAATGCAAATCTTTCATGGAACTTGTCATTATACATGTCTAGTGAGAGTTATCAACATGTTTCTTTGAGACCTGTCAAGTGATTGATCAGTTTCTCATCCCAGCCAAGTTGGCTGCTGTCTAGTACCCACAGCAAGGGGGACCAAAGGAAAGATGCCTGGTCTTTTTGCCTGGTAGAAAAAGCCAGAGTGACAAACACAGCCCATATGATGACATCATAATTTATTTATTTTAGAGAAGGTTATAATATCAGATAGAAAAAGTATTTTTCTTAAAGCACCAAAAGAGCAGGGATTAGATTATACTTAACATCATATAGAAAGCTTCTCCAGGCTAGCTTGAAGAAAAGATAATCAAAAACAAAGTTCTGGAATCTCCTGAATGAACTGTATATTTTTTTGCTTCTACAATTTATGAAAATATATCCTGAAAATATCTTCACTTCAAATCTGAAATTTATTTTAAATACAAGATTATATTTTTATATAATCTAAAATAAGTACTCAGTTCTCTTTATTGTTTGATTAAATGATACCTATCCTCACCTTGGAAATGTGATGTGTTGAATATTGCACTAAGGGTCTCCCTGTGGACGTACCGTTGAATTTCCCCTGAAGTGAGCCAGCCTAATCCTAGTGACATACACATTTTTATATTATTTATGAATATTCATAACCTTTTCATTGAGAATTGCGTGGTGATATTTAAAGAAAGAGTATTTGGTGGAATTTGTGCAGTCACACCAGGCACTGGTAGAGTAGGGATTATTTCTGGTCTTGGATCTGTTAGCCAAGTTAGTCACTATCACTTGTAGAAGAAAATAGTCTTGCCGTAGCAAGCAGTTCTAGGTTTTCTTTCTCCAAATGAGGGAAAATTGATGTACTGCTCCTTACATTGCATTTTACAGAAAAGCATTAGATGTGTTTACCTGGTTGAAATTCAAATTGTTTTATTATGGTGTCAATTCTTTGGTTTTGGCAGCACTTCTAAGGTGTCTGTTCGCAAAAAGACGCCCCTAGTGAATGAATGCTAGTGTTGACACCACCTAACAAGCAGGGATTATGTGTTTACAGAAGAAGTAATATGATAGGTCAAGTCTAAGAGGCACTTCTCAAGAGCACTTCAGCACATAATGAGTGACTGACTAGAAAGTGCAGAGCTGCCACTCTGGCTTCCAGTGTGTGCTGATGCCTGCCTCTCCTCTCCAAAGCTCTCTTGATCACATTCAGCTGCTTCTGTTCTCATGTGGGGAATAATAGTAGAGTAAAGCTGCTTTTCTGTCTCATTTTTCTTGCTAATTTACACATTCAAGCCATTTTTTGTTTGCTACCCTTATTTGCTATTCCCTTTTGTCAAGGCACTGTTCTCTTTTTTGCCTCAGGCCTAGGAACTAATTTGAGCTTCTATAATTACTTCATGTTTTACACCTGTCTGCTTATCACGAAGCCCCTTGTCTCTGAACTTAAGCTGTATATTTCCTTGCAGAAAAGCTAGTTTTCATATACAAGGACTCCTCAGTTTCTCCCCCTGACTTCTGCAGAAGAAACACAATTAAACTGTTGCCATATCCTCAGCAATGCAGCTGACCTTTGCAGTTCATGAAGGACAAATGAATGCTGTCTGCTCAGACAGTTTGTGTTAAGACATTGTGGAGCGGAGAGCCTGAGCTTTGTTCTTCATGAATGAAGCAATGGTTGTAGTCATTTTAAAATCATTAAGACTCTGAATGCACCGTCTCATTCTCTAGTGTTTGCTCTACGGCTGCTCTTCTGCTTTAATAGCAGCTTATTAAATTTGGGTCAAGCATACTCTGAAGAGTATCACAATGAAGAAACTGTTCTAAAAGTTACCTGTTTAAAGAGGCAATTGATTAGATTTTTAACTTAAGTGACAGCTGCAATTCATTGCCTATTCTTTGTGATGTCCTGCAGCCCAAGCCGCCTTTTGTAATTTGGGCTGCGTTTTGTAAGAGCTTTCCTGAATAATCCAGGGTTGCTCTCCTCTCAGAGCCCGCTCCAATCCAATTAGGAGTTTAACAAGGGTCAAATTAAGGAGACGTTGCACTTTGTGTTTGCATCATTAGCCATGAGACTGGTATGTGAGTGTGTGACTGTGTCAGGGAAGAGGGGAAAGGCTGCAGGATGGGACAGACCCAAAGCTGCCATCTCCCGTGCACGGCGCCCTTTGCTGATGCGGGCTCAGCGGGCTAGCAGCAACATTTCCCATGGCCTTTGGGGGCCGTTGCCTTGTCAGGTGCTGGTATATCGTTATTGGGAGGTTGGTTACAGGTGCTAGCTGGGCGATGGAGGCTGTGTCTTTTGCCTACTCTTTCTCTTCTGGTAGCCTGTTGTGATTGGACAAACCACAGGGGAGACACGAACTTGAACCCTCCTGAGCATTCATTATATTTGATAAGATGACAACTATCTAGTCCCCTGTTCTCACTCCTCATGCTCTTTCCTGCTTTTTTTGAAAACATAATTGTTCATTCTGTAAAATACTATTATAGGGGCAGAAACTAATTTTTTAGAGGAATAGTTGAGTAGAGGCCTAGCAGAGATGACTTACTTTATTAAGAAAAGCAGAGTTTATGATACTCTTCAGAATGTGTTATTAGGATCCTATGTGATTTTGTTTTTACCATCAAGTCATATTTATGTATGTTAATGAGCTTTCCCTCCATTATGTCACTGTTTAAAGAAAATGACCTATTTGAGAAAGGAAAGACAACAGAATTCTCCTACTCAGCAGTTGCCTGCGTGGGATATTGCCGGAGAACTGTTGGTGTGCCCTGAGAGCAACCTTTGTGCTGCTACGTACAAAGTAAAGATTTATCTAAAAATAACACTGTCATTGTCCTTTCTTACCTCTTCAACCCATTAATAGGTACTTTAGTATCATGAGAGTTTTCATAGTTTAATCCTATTTCAAAAGCTTCTCTGAATAAAAGCTCTAAATGGTCCTCAGTATTAATTTGATGTGACTTCTGTACAATATGGTTTAAAACTCTCAGGAGCATATTTTAACGCTTACCCTTTTTCACTAGAGCAGCGGGTGGAAAATACCGGCTAAATGTTTTGTGTCATTTCTAATGTGCATTATTTTTGTGACTTTTTATATACTTTGCTAACTTAAAAATGATTGCCTGGGTAATAGAATTGTTAATCCTCAAGCAGTTATTCTTTGTTGTTTATTCATTCCTATTTTAAAAATACAAGTGCCTTAAATCTAGTGATATTTTTTCAAAGCTGTTTTAATCTTGGATTTGCCAGGAATTAAGAGGCACTAATGAGGTCAGCCTGGCAAATAGCAATCAGGCTTGATTATGTGCACTCGGTTACATCTTTGTTTATATTTAGACCTCTTTGGCTTCAAACACAAAGCTTCCAGTCTAATAACCCACTTCACCTTTTTCACGTCTTCTGTTGTTTTTGGATATACACCTGTTATTATGACTGTACATCTAAAAATTAATAGTGATAATTGTAATCTTTGCTGTGATTTATTTAATAGTGGACCTGTGCATTCCATGCTGAATTCTAGTTTCTTTAATTTCTCGTATGTTTCACAAATTCCAATGTGGGGAGAAAGGGAATAAAACCCTATTAATTTTTTTGAATTCCACATTCTATCAAGCAGTTTTAATGTTAACATTTTCAAAGTGTGTTTGTGTGTGTGTGTGTGCGGTGTGTGTGTGTGTGTGTGTGTGTGTGTGTGTGTGTGTGTGTACACAAATGAGTATGGACTGTCAATCTCTTTCCATAATGATAAATATTTTAAATATTTTTGAATCACCTCCCAGTGCCAGGGACCAAGCCAGTGAAAGAGAAGAGAGAGTTCAAATCATATATGAAAAAGCATCTGGAAAGGGATGTAAATAGTTGTAATTTCAAATGAAAGTTTTAGGGTAGTTTGGTGAAGGAAAATAAACAAGTTATTTTTAAAGCTGTTTTTTTTTCTTGGTTATATCCTTTCTGGTCCTGCCTTTCCAAAAAGCTTACTTTATGATCTCTCTGATTACCATATGGTCACAGACTGGAATTAGCTAGAGCTGAATCAATACTGTGCTGTAGCCCGCTTCTGGAGGATGCATATTCAGAGCACTCCACATGGCCAGCCTAAATTCAATATGCTGGGAAGATTCATACGACAAAAATTGATAAATCCTAAAAGTCAGCTTCTGACTCGTCCTCACCCAGGTTGTCAAAACACTCTTGGCTGTGTCTGATACAATTCACCGATTCAGGCTTATTATAGATGCTCACAACTTCCTTCTATTTATCTATAGGATTTGGGAATGAAAATTAGGAAAATGCAAATTCAAGTACTAGCTTGGTTTTCTACTAATTTCAAGTTTCCGGAGCATATAAAACTTACAATGAAGTGTTAGTTTCCCAGTGTATAGAACTTTAGCTAATAATCTCATTTACCTTTGATTCAGTAGTAACAACTGTTCCACATAAAGTAACTGCAGTTCCCTTTTTAAAATGATTCTTTGGCATGGCAATGTTCAGTAGGTAGTAAACAGTCCAGTGTAATTATAAACAGTATAAATCTGTAGGTATATTTATGAACCACACATTAATGACCTGCATCAGTTGGTCTTTATTTTTCCCATGTAGTGAAGCAAATTTTTGTTATGCTTTCAAATTAAATACATTTAATGTTTTCTCTTGATGTAAATATAATATTGTTAAATATCAAAAGATAGTATAATCTGACTGCCCACAGGTAAGAATTATTGGCATCTAAAATATACTTTTGCAATGTATGTATTTATATATCTAGGTGCATTTTTATGCATCATAATTTATATAGATATATTATGTATGAACTTTCAATTAATTTTCTGTAGAGTATGCATATGGATTAGCCTCATAATATTCTTATAGCAGAAATACAAGTAGGGCTGCACACATGGTAATCTGTAGGTATTTGAATTTGTTATTACATGTTAGAAAGAGTAACTGGAATACAGTTTTGAAGAGCCAGGTTAAAAGTGCACTCTTTCAATGTCTACATTTTTCCCACCAAAGGGTTAATGTAGTGAAATATTTTCAGAAGCACTCATGAGTTTCAGTATCTAGAAATTTTTGTGATGGAGGGTTTTTAATTTGTTTGTTTTTTAGCCAGGTGTGGTGGCACATACCCATAATCCTAGCTACTGGGAGGCTGAAGAAGAGGATGGCTATTTGAGGCCAGCTTTGACAACTTAGGGATACCTTACATCATCAAAATACAAAGGGCTGGAAACAGCTTAAAGTTAGAGCGCTTGCTTCTCATGCAGTAAAATCCTGGGTTTAATCCCCAGTAACACAAGAAAAAAAAAGTGTTTTGTTCAATTTTAATGAATTGATCTTAAAACAATTCATTTTAAAAGTAGAAAACTTTGTACTTTAGTTCATAATTCACACTTAATTTGAATAAAAAGATAACATTTACTTTTGAATTGCTCTTTATTCAAAGGGTAAGTGGGTAAGTTTGAGAAATAAATTTCTGTAGCATTGAACAGCAGTCCCTCACTAATTCATGAGATGTCTATTACACTTACAGTCTCATCTGTTAGGTTTATATTTATTTATTCTTTATGGAAATTATGTAAATGTTGAGAAAGATTTTAAATATATTCACCTGGTTCATTTTTGAGTTGTCTGAGAAGTTAGATCTATTAATTTAGTAATCGTTTGAAAACCTCTCATAGGACTATAATATTAATGAGATATTTCAAACAGAACAGGCTTCAGAATTGGCCAAACTCAAATATAAAGCCACTTTTCAGATTTTCAGTTTCCTCCTCAAAAAAATTGGAACCATTAGAAACTCTGTGTCCTTGGATCTTTTCTTTGGAAGGTTTAAATCATTTTCAGGGGTTAGAAACGCCTGGGATCCACTAAGCTTGATTGCCTCGAAACCTCCCCACTCGTTCCCTGCAACAAAGTCAAAAGATAAATCCTAGGTGAATTATTGCACAAATGTGTAGAGTTGATATTTGAGAACGGCTTATTGCTGGTCATATAACTAAACTGAACAAAAGCAGTCCAGCTCCTTGGTACTGGGGATCTAGCTCAGTGAGCTCTTATCTGCAGTTTAAGTTCCCACCTCCTTTTTAATTTTACTTAGAAACAACATTTCACTTAGTTATCCCCAGTAACTTTGAGCCTTCAGTTCTTAATCTTTCTGCTTCAATAGCTGGGACTACTGGAATGCATCCAGTCTGCCCAAATCAGCCTAATTTTTCGCTCCCCAGGTCAGCATTTTTAGCTCCAAATCATTCCTCAATTTACAGTGTGTAATTTCTCATTGAAGAATTTTTTTTTCCTTGAATATCCTTCTAATGTTCAGCCAGTGGAAGGTCGTGGCCCTAAGAATCTCTTAGAAATTCTTCCTTTTTGTGTCATCTCCACTATTTCCTCCTGCCACTGTAAATGACTTTGTTCTCTCCTCTGTCCACTCATTCAGGCTTTTGTGTCACCACTTCTCTGAAATCTCTGAGGTTACTGAAGACCTCCATTTGGATAAGCTGAATGAATTTCTAACTATGTCCCCATTAGTAAGTAACACACATGACTGATTTACCAGAGATCAGAGAGACAGTCTCTGTTATATTTACATAAGTTATCATACTCCATCCTGAGTCACTCTCTGACCATCCCTCTAGGGCACCACACTTTTTTTTCTATTTTGCTTCTCTCTCCTTTCCGTCCCTTTCACTGTTTCCTTTTCTTCTCACCAAACTGAAATGGGAGTACTCTAAAACTCAGTCCTTAAAACTGTATTATGGAATTTTGTTCAGTCTCATGGTTTTAATTTTTCTCAAACTGAAAACCCTAAACCATATTTCTCCAGTAACTCTTCAGGTTTTATATTCAAACACTTGCCTTACGTTTCCGCTTAAGTGTCTAATAGGTGAATCTAAGCTATAATATCCAGTTCCAAATGCTTAGGTTTCTTTCTCACCCAACCCAACTGCCCAATCTTTTTTTTTAAATCACAATTTCCTGCAACTATATCAGTCCATTTGCAAACCCATCCCCCTCAAAAAAGGTGGGATCGTACTTCATTCCTCTTTGACTTATACCCCACATATATGGACCTTTAGCAAATCATAGTGCATTTATTTCAGAATATATCTAGATGTTTACTAATTTTCACCATCTCTGTAGCTACCACGTGGGTCAGTATCTTCTGGATACTCTTTAATTTTAATTTTAAATTTGCCTGACATGGTATAATCACACTCAGAAATGGACTGATGAACATGCTAGACTAAGTTTGGTATATCCTTTTCTCATCATAGTAATCCATCCAAGGACTGCAAGGACCATTTGGTGATTACATTGATTACAGTGTAAGAGGAATCTATGAAAACTCCAATATTTTAAATCAATTGTTCCTAAAGTATTTTCACATCAAATAATGAAATGACTATCACCTGTTGAGCATGTGCATACACAATCTTATTTCGTTGTCAACACAATACTTGAAGATAGGTAATTATCATTTAATTGATAGATGAAGAAAGAGAGGTTCGCAAAGATAAAGAGCAACCATTTGCCACAGAAAAACACTGATTCTACCATATATATAAAATGTTTCCATAAGATTATATTGCCTCAGTATGTCTTAGCCATCTTAGTGTATGTAAGTATACTCCATTATGGTCGCTCAAGGACAAAAGTTGTTTAAAGACGAGTTTCTGTGTTCCCATTATCAAGTAACATACGTGATTGTTTTACCAGAGATCATCGAGCTATGAATTAGTGGAACTGGCAGTAGAATTCAGAGCTGTCTAATTCAGAAGCCTAGAGGTAGAAGAGAAAGTGATACATTCAAGAATTTGAAACTAGTTCTGAATGTTGGGGGGGGTGCAAAGGGCAAAAATCAGGTTGGAGAGAGTAGTGCCCAGTTTTGAGGGATGTCGAAGAGTTTTTATTTTAACATTAGGCATTGGAAAAGAGAACATGCAATACTTTAGGTAAATTCGGTTTTCTAAATAGTGTTTACTCTGAATTTTGATGAAGAATGAATTGGAGGACAACAATGCTAGATGAATTTTTGGTAGCCTAGAATAGTGGCAGGGAAAAAAAGCAAGAATGGATGGACTTGTGAGATTTTCAGAGTAGAGTGGATAGAACTTGAAAACTGATTGGACATGGGAGATGAAGGAAATAATTCTCATGTGTCTGGCTAGGTGCCTGATGGCATTCATTGACGATGAACGTAAGTGTGTTCTGAAGTTGAGAATAGGTCTAGGAGGAATGGTTACTTTTGGAAATATTAAAAGGTACATGAGAGACATTTAAGTGATAATACTGAGATGACATTAAATCTGTGAATCTAGATTCAAAAGATTGATGGTCTTAGCTGTGGTTAAATCTGTAAGACATCAGAGTATGGGTGGCAGCGGAGTCATAGAACTGTGTGAGCTAAGTCAAGGATTGTTTTTGAGAACTGACTAAATTGAGTTTCCAGTATCAGAACACCTAGAAGCTCTGACCAAACAGTAAACGAATGAATGGAATCTGAGAATGAGTTTATACAGTGTACTGTTCATTGCAGGATACTTATCTGGTGAATGGCCTAATGCCTTCGTTTGTAACCTATGACCAGGTCACCCTTACACAGGAAACTTGTTTATACTCGCAGTTGTTCTTGGTCGCCCTTGTAGCCGTTTGACTTTTGTTTGACCTGTGTTCCACCTCACTATCACGGATCAGCCTAACTTGTGTTCTTCCTGTAGTCTTAAGGAGAAAACCTGCAGTTGTTCAGTAGTCCCATGTTCTTCAACTGATAGGCATGAGATTAATATACCACCACAATAGAGAACAGGTGCAAAGACTTTTGCTCACACACCCTGAACAAGAAGGGTATGAGTCAGTAGTGCAGCCCTTGGCCTTTGTCCCCTGGCAATGCTAGATGTTAGGCAGGAATAAAGAGCTGGTGGGTATATATTAAGGAGAGAGTGAAAGAATGGGGAGAAAGAAGAAGAGAGAAAGAGATAGAGAGAGACTAATGCCCAAATGGTTCTCTTGAAGGAAGCAGTTGGAATGGGAAGTGAGGATCTGGTATTGTCTGGCCAGAGCTGTGCTTTTGAGTTCATGTCTCTGACCACTGGCTTGAACCATTTTTGGTTGGTCTTCCCCTATTAATACCTAGGTAGCAACCTATGCTACTTTGTTCACATTTCTAAAGGATTGAGAAAGAGGTATTTGCATAGGGTATTTAGAAGTAGCCAGTAAGGGGAAACTCAGAAGAATGGTACATGGAAGCTGATATACAAGTTTCAAGAAGGATGAACTGTCCATCAATGGCAGATCTGAAGGGTAGGGTGAATGACAACTGGAAACGTTGACTCAGTTTACACAGAAGATATCAATCGCTATGGAAAGTGGAAGGGTTTATTATTTTTCAACAGGTTGTCAAGGGCATAAGTTACACTAAGCATTTTTATTTTTTAAGCCAAAGACAGGAATTAATTTAAATTCCTGAAATTCTATTTTGAAGATTTCAAACTAACTTTTCATAGTGATTTTGAATATCAAAGGCTCCGACCTGCATATGAAGTTCCATTGGAGATTTTCTATTGAGCTAGCTAAATATTTATTAATTATTCTCAGCATACTTTTGAGAATGTTTGCAGTAGTGATGTACCAGAGGTAGCTACAAAATTTTCACCTGGAAGAGATTAGTGAGGACTCAAGACGTTGGAAGGAAGTTGAAGGAGTAATTCATGAGATTTGACTTGAAGCTCTGTATATCCATGCCAAATACTACAGATGATTAAAACTATTCGTGTGTAACCAAGAAGAAATGAAAACTCTGAATAGACTAATAACAAGTATAGAAATTGAAGCAGTAAAAAATTCTCTACCTACAGAGAAAAATTCAGGATCACATGGATTTACTGCAGAACTCCGCCAGTATTTCAGGGAAGATCATCATCAATACTTGTGAAGCTGTTCCATGAAATTGAATGAGACAGAACATTGCCAAACACATTTCTGTAAGCTAGCATGACCCTGATGTCAAAACCAGACAAAGATGTAGCAAGGAAAGAAAATTATAGGTCAATCTTTTTAATGAACACACGTTCAAGAATCCTCAGTAAGATACTGGCGAACATTTTCCAACAAATCATTAAAAAATTATTCACCATTATCAAGTTGGTGTCATAGGAGTGATGCAAGAATAGTTTAACATATGTAAATCAAGTAGTATAATATGATATGTAAATAAAAGCAGGGACAAAAATCACATGATCATCTCAAAAGACAAAGAAAGGGCTTTTGACAAAAATCCAACATCCTTTCGTGATAAAAACATAAGGAAAATAGGTATAGAAGAACCTTACCTCGAATTGATAGAAGCCATTTACATCAAAACTATTGGAAATTTAAACTAAATGGGGAAAAATTCAAAGCACTCCCCTTAAGTCAGGAAAAATTTCGGTGAGTCTGTCCACTCTCCCCATGGCATTTCTATATAGTACGCAAACCCCTAGACAGGGAAATCAGGCAAGGGAATGAAATAAATGGAATATGTATTGGAAGGAAAGAAGTTAAATTGTCCTTGTTTGCAGATGACATGATTCCCATCATAGAAGACCCCAAAAAAACTCTACAAAGAGACTCTTGGAACTAACAAATTCAGCCAAATTTTAAAATACAAAATTAATACAAATAAATCAATAGCAATAAAACAGGTGAAAAAGAGCTGGGAAGAGTCCCTTTCTCAGTAGCTCTTCAAAAAAATTAAACACCTAGGAATAAACCTGACCAAGAATGTGAAGGAAATGAAATGAAAATGAAAACCACAATGAAATTACATTATTCTGAGAATGAAATTAAAGGGCCTACTAGAAAATGGAAATATATCCACCACTGTACCTGGATAGGCAAGACAAATAATGCTAAATCCGTCAAAATTGATAAACCAATTCAATACAGTTCTTATCAAAATACCCATATTTTTCACTGAACCAGGAAAAAATAATCCTAAATTGTACGTGGAACAACAGAACACCCATAGTAGCCAAAGCGATCCTGAGCAACGAGAGAAAAGCAGGTGCCACCACAATTCCAGGCATCAAGATACATTACAGAGTAACAGTTATAAAAACCGTATGATATTGGCATTAAAAAAAATCCCGGTCAACCAGTGGAACAAAACTGAGGATGTAGAGACAATCTCAAGTACCCTCAGCTATCTGATCTTTGATGAAGGGACCAAAAACAGATCCTGGAGAAAGGGTAGGCTCTTTAGTAAATGGTAGTGGGTTAGCCACATGGAGGAGGGTGAATCTAGATTCACACCTACAGCTATGTACTAAGATTAAAGTGAATCAAAGGCTGAGATACTAAGATGCAAACATTGAACGTACTGAGGAGTGAAATAGGTTAAAATCTTGAAGATAAAGGTGTGGGTAAAGACTTTGTCAGTAGAACACCTGATGCAAAAGAAATAATACTCAGAATTAACCAGTGGGATTATATCAAATCAAAAAGCTTCTGAACAGCAAAGAAAACAATCAATAGAGTAAAGAGAACCATTGTAATGGGAAGATTTTTTTTTTACCACCTACACTTTGGTGGACAGAGGTTAATAACTAGATTATCCAGATAACAGAAGAAAAATTGTCCCCTCAAAATCAAAGACCCAATTTAACAAATAGGCAGTAGAAATGAATAGGCAGTTCTCACAAGAACAAATACAAATGTCCAGCAAGTACATGAAAAAATGTTCAACATCTTTAGCCCCATTAGAGAAATGCAAATTAAACAACACTGAAATACCATTTTACCCCAGTAAAAAGTCAAGAACTCAGAAAGCAAAGAATGCTGGTGAGTTTGCAAGGAAGAAGGAATCCTTTACTTTGCTGGTGGGACTGTAAACTGGTAGAACCACTGTGGAAACAGTATGGAGATTCTTGAGAAAACTGAAAATAGATCATTCATTTGTCTCAGCAGTAACTCTCCTGAATATCTTTGCAAAAGAATCAAAAATAGCATATGACAGAGATGCATGAATATCCATGTGTAAGCTAAATTGTGGAAGATGCCAAAACATCCACCAATAGACCAGTGAATAAAAATTGTGGTGTATATACACAGTGGATCATTACTCTGCCGTAAAGACAGATTTGAGTCATTTGTAGGTAAATAGATACAACTTGGGACCATTATGCTTACTGAAGTGAGTCAAATTCAGAAAGTTAAATATCATACTGTTCTTCTAGTATGAGAAATCCAGAATACAAATAAATGATAAAACCAAAGGGTCAAGATATTGGGAGACAGAGGAGATTACAGATGGGATGGGAGGGTGAAGATGTTGTGGTTTGGATCTGGAGTATACCCCAACAGCTTTATGTACCTGTGGATACTGTGTAGGGTTAAGAGGTGGGTCCTGGCTGAAAGGGGCAGATACTTGGGGCATGACCCAGAGGGGTGTGTGCAGGTTCTGCCCTTCTTCCCAGACTTGTCTCAATTCTGCCATCCTGCTGGAAGGACCTCTGTCTCCAGAGCCCTAGCTCTATCTTTGCCTCTAGCTTCATCCCCAACATTTGATTGCACCATTTTTTTAGCTGCCCACCTGTGACTGGACTGTGACTTTCTGAAACTGTGAGCTAAAATAAATCTTTTCTTCTCTAAAGATATGTCAGACGAAGAGTCACAGTGATGAAAAAGTAACACAGAGGGAATGGAAAATAGACAAGATATTGATGCACACAGTTTTCTCGAATTCAGTGTCATTATATATCGCATATATATGAATAAAATGGGGGGGATAAAACTAGTTATGTGTTCCATAGAGGTTTTATTCACAACTTAAATATCCAAGTACACACACAACACAATCATCTCTTCTGTAATCCTTGGCATGATCATGTATTTATATCATACACATGACTTGCATATCCTTTAGTGTCTGTTCATATGTTGACCTAACTTTTTGAGCTCTTCTTTGTCTCTCTGGATAAAAGTATTTTGTCGTGAGTTGTAAGTATTAATGCTTATGGCCTGTTCTGGCTAGCTGGAATGTGTGAAAGTAATGCTTAGGTACTTCTTAGATGGAGGTTTTCTCATTTTATTACCGTCTGTCCTTTGTGCTTAGAAAAATAAACTTAACTTGGAAAGGAGTAAGGCAGCAAATTGAAAGAGGAAAGAAGGAAGCAATTACTGAGCATCTACTAGGAGCCAACCTTTGCTGTAGGAACATTTATAGTTTTTCTTTTAGTCTTTAGAACTGTGTTGGCCACTAATCTTAAACTTGAGAAGACTGGGACTTGGGAAGGTTTAGTAAGACTTAGTAACTTTCCTAAAAAGTAACATAAGAAAAAGAAATAGGTCTGGGGCATAGTTCAGTGATTGATGAGCTTGCCTAGAAAGTGCAAAGACCTGGGTTGATCCTTCAGCACCATAATAGCTGGCCATGGTGGTCCACACCTGTAACCCCAGCACTTGGATACCTAAGGCAGGAGGATTGCCATGAGTTCCAGGCCAGCCTGAATTGCATGAGTTTGGGACCAGCCTGTACCACGCAGTGAGATCCTGTCTTCGAACAGAAGGAAGGAACGAAGGAAAAAAGGAAAGAAGGAGAAAGAAAGGAAAGAAGGAAGGAAGGAAGGAAGGAAGGAAGGAAGGAAGGAAAAAAGAAAGAAAGGAGCAAGCTGTAATTTTAGTCTTTGATATTTTATTTGTATTTTAGGCTCTTGACAGCTCATCTTCCATATTTTATATCATATTCCCATTATGAGATCTTAATTTTTATGTGGCATAGTAACCACTAGAAAACAAAACAAAAATGTAGATTTCATGTTGTCTGTTTAAGGAAATGTATGTTTCTTTAAAAAAGGAACTCATTTAAATATTGGCAGTTGAAGGTTAGTATTGAATGCCTTGGCCATTTCTGAAAATCGTTTTTAATATTGAGTCATATTTACTTATATATTAATCTGCTGTTTAATATATTAATATATTATTTATGTATTATAATATATATGTTTAATGGCTACCACATGGAAAGAAATATTGAAATTAATGTTAGGACACAGGACACCACCTGCACTGTTCTTTGTTTTAGGTGACTAGAATTTAAAAATTTTTAATTACATAAAGACTTTTAAAATACTATGGTTATTAATTATCCAGATACAGCAATTTTCTGTAGTTATGTTTCAGAACACTTAATTAACTTAAACCTACAATGAAATGTTAAGTGCAGAGCCTGTTTGAGACTTCAAGCAAGGATCACTTCAACAGAAAGAGTAAATTAATTATTATTGAGTTTGTTAATTATGCATGTGGTATATTTAGATATTTAGTGCATAATCAGACAATGATTGTCATGTACACATATATATACTGTATAGCATTCTAATGCTATTAAATATCTCTGTATATGCACTTAGTGGTGGTACTCAGATATAATGGCATAAGTAAAGCAAAATTGTGTATCAGACTGCTTATTTTAATATATTCTTGAACGAAATTATCCTTTTAGTTTGTTAAGTGCTACAAAGAAATTCACTTTAGTTTATCACACATTTTCCTGTTTCTAATATAAGATATATATCTATATAACCTAATGTAATAGTCACATCATTTAGTTAGGTGAGAGTACTGTTTGTAAATAATTTCTGTCAGAAGGCTGGCAAAAAGTATAAGTTGAATTGGCGTCATCTTTAAATATCTTTTGTGAAAGTTTTTTGTTGTAATAGCTTGTTGGTTGGTTGTTGGTGCTCAGGATCGAGCCAAGGGCCTCTTGCATATTAAATGGATGCTCTACCACTGAACTTCACCCCAGCCACACTGTAACTTCCTTAAATACCCATCAGAGATCTTTGAGATTTGTGACTGCCTATTTGTTTCAAGAATTTTATGACCAAAAGCTATGAAGTGAGAATTTGGAGATAGATTTTTTTCTGTCATTCTGTGCATTAGACAAGACCTAGACTTTACTAAATGAATCTTAGCCTTGCCCTGTTTTTTCTACAGTAGAAGTGGAATGATCTTTTGTTCACCTCAGTTGCCACAAGACCTTGTTATACTCATTCATTTTGCACTGTACATGAACGCATGTAGTTTCATTTTTAATTTCTAATACTCATTTGTGGCATTGTAAATACATGACAGAAAATAAAACCTTGAATTCATAGCTATCCAATATCAGTTAAAATCTTGAATGAGTAAAACAGTACATATAGAGAACTGCCTGAAGGTTAAGAAAAACAAGCATTCATGCCTAAATATTTTGTAAACCTGGTCAGCAGCAGCTGTGAATCTGGACCATCATGTTCACCTTGGTTCTTATTTAGTTTCCTTTCTTTTTCTTTCCTTTCCTTCCTTTTCCTTTCTTTCCTCTTCTCTCCTCTCCTCTACATTTTTCTTCCTCATTCTCTTCTTTTGTGTGTTTATTTTTTAAATGTGTTTCACTGAATCAGTACATACACGTAATGTGCTTTGATCATTTGCACCCTCTGTATTATCCTCCTTGCCTTTCCATTCCCCCTTCATTGGTTATATGGAATAGACTTCATTTTGGTTACCTCAAGAAATCAAGTTTTGTATTTGTGTGTGTGTGTGTGTGTGTGTGTGTGTGTGTGTATCTCCTGTATATGGTCTACCTTCCTGCCTATCTATCTGTGGTCTGCAATTTTAAAAACCTGAAGAATAGAGTCAACTTTATGTCTCTTTCATAAACTATGTGTTGGGCTTATTTCTGGGTGTTTTTCTTATTTGCTTTATATTTTATATTTTGATGTTTTTTCTATCAACTTTTTTCTATCCACAGGTAACATTATTATTATTACTATTATTATTATTATTATTATTATTATTATTATGACATTTGTTTCCTTATATTCTCAGCTTTACAGTGTTCTGTTTTGGCTCTTCTGGCCACTTACTACATGGTGACATTTCTGCTTCAGTTCCTACAACCAATTACACAGTTTGTTCTGTGTTTCCTATTTCCAGCTCTCTACAGAGAAAATCTGGGTCACACAGATCATATTCATGAGCCAGGCCAAACCACAGACTGTTGGCAAATCTCTGGATTAGCCATTACTGATTAAGTTTGGAGGAAGTACTTCATGGTCCCCCCAGGCTGACCCCCTCCACAGGAGTAGTGGAGAAGCCCAGCTCTCTCGAAAGAAAAACGTGGGCTCTCTTGTACTACTTCTTACTAGGACTGATTTTTCTATGAGCCGTGGTATGGGAAATGCTATAAATAAACCTATATCGCTGAAGACAGTCATTATTCTGTACAGTGCCCTTTAGGAAAAGTAGGGAAAGTCCTGGTGTAAGTTGATTTCTAGCTTTAGAATTAGAAATAATTAGCTCTTTGTTTTTGAACTGGAGTGTTTTGCATTACTGACTTTTTGGAGAAACTATTACATTTTTTTCTTTTTTAACATTGTCACTAGGTTGGGAGTTCACACATTTGTGGCCCAAGCATGGAATGTTTAGGTGACTCTTTAGTATGCTGTTTACATTTATATTATTAACCTTATGCCTGGGACATATCCTATTTATAGCCTTGATTTTTACATAGTTCTAATTTGAATTATAATTTACGTATTTCTGTAAGTCACATTACATCTTTTTAGGAGCAAAATACAGGTATAAATTATAACACTTTTAGGGGCATTTTAAAGTTATCAGCTACCTTTTAGTTAAATGTGAGCTAATTAAAAATGATGTAAAAATATTAACATATTGCATTTTTCTATATTTAGATCATTCAAAAATCCAGCTACTTTTGAAAAAATAAAAAATGCCTTTGAGCTTAGAAATATCTTTCAAAAAAGTTGGAGATTATAATAGGTGTTAACACACATTAATCACTTCTTGACATAATTTTGCAACCTGTTCTTATTATGAAGAAGATAGATGTGAAATATAGTCAGTGGGCATCTTAATCTATTTTCACCCAAAAGCTTTCTGATGAAACAGCAGCCTGTACGCCTTGAACAATAACATACTCCTAAGATTATTTATTTTCCCTCCAGACTCTACTTCTTACCTGTTCCTTTAAAAACAACAACAACACAAACGGAAACACATGAATTTTATATAAAAGAAGCCCTTGAGGTGGGAAGTTAGGGATGGCTGTGTGAGTCTGTAGCAGACAAAACGTCGCTTACATTTTGCTGCTGAGTAGTTTGATGTACTCATTTGCTGATGTGAAATGACGAGGGCTTACAAAACAGGGTTTTGTTTTTTAGCGGCCTGCGGACCTAGTGGGGCCTAACAGAACCCAGTCGGCAGGTCATTAACTCTGGAGAAAACAGCTTGCATTAATATGCTCTAATCCAGTATAATTAGTCAAATTACGGCACGCCGACCAGCTTGTCATGTGTTGTCAGACTTGGCGTGCACACTGGATTGCCTGGGTCCCTCTGGAATGCCACCCTCAGTCAGGAGAAACTGCGCCTTTGTCATGCTCTTGAACTCTTGATAGAAACACCAATTAAAGAGTGGTCATAGAGGAATTTCTACTTATTTTATGGGTTAAAGTATTTTTCATCAGAAATAGTTATGTACATGGGGATTGAAATGGACTCTTGCAGTTTTTTTACAAGCATATATTGTAGCACATCAGTGATAGGCGAAGAGAAATTAACATTAATGTGAAAGAAATCTGAACTAAATTCTAGTTGATCAGTGATATTCTAGTGACTTGTGTGTTTGTCTGTCGGTCCATGTTTGTGTATGTGTGGGTCTTTTTCTAGTAGTGTAAGAGGTTATTAAACTCTAAAAGGGACACATTAGCATAAATTTACAAGAGCTCTTGTTCTGGCGGCATGATAAAAACCCGCGCTACCTTTGCATTAACACTGAATCGCTTGTTGTGCTTTTGGCAATGACAGATAAGTCAGTGTAATTCCCCATTGCAAGGGAAATGATGCTCCAGATTCCAAACGCATCCTGAAGATGTCACTGACAATAATCTTCAAAGAACGGCCAGTGAAAGTGGGCTGTATGTTTGTAGGATGATATACTACAAATGACAGGAAGAATTATGTGAGTGAAGACGAATCTGTAACATATTATTAAGCAATTTCACGAGAATAACAGGGATAAAAGGATAATGGATGAGGGTGTCATTATTACCTTCATGTAGAGGGAAAGCCACAGCAAAGGTAGAGAGACAAGATTAATTGAGGAAGGGTGAAGCGTTCATTGCTCATCAGCTCTTTTGTACTCTTGGCTCCTGAATTCCAGACTCTAGGAGGAAAAAAGGTGTTCAGTGCGGCATGGCAATGCAGCTGGCAGGAAGAAATAAAAACCTGACAAGGCATTTTAGTCACCTCCCTGTTTATAAAAAAAAATAATAATAATATGATGACTGTGACCATCTGAATGTCCTGAAGTCACCACAAGAGTCTAGCAGAATGTTTACATTTCATGTGTGTGTGTGTTTGGCAGCTTTCATCATTAGTCATGCTTCTAAACTTTAAAACTATAAAATTTTAAAATGCATCATTTTGTTCATTGCCAAGAAAATCGGCTTTTTTCAAATTTAGAAGTTCCAATTTGATTTTAAAAATCCACTATCTATTAAATTATTATTTTTTTGATCCTAAGATTACACAAGAGGCAATGTGTTTCATAATCAGCTTTTGCTGTTTTCTAAACGCATTTTCCTTTAATGTGATAGCTGTTTGTAAAATGTTATTTTCCTTTATTAAATTACATACATTAGTAGTTAAAAATTTTAAATACTGAAGCCTTCATGTATGTTTTTCTTTATTATCTGTTTCTTGTAAGTTCTCATCTGACCTATTCCCACGTGTGTGTTATATTTACACACAGTAAGATGCCATTGTAGCATAGCAGCCATAGTTGCTCTACCTGAAGAATAACAACATGGGTGCTTTGCTAGGTTTTGAGAATTCTTATGGGACATGAATTCCTTTCGCATTGAAGTTTATTCCTGATATGGATAACTTTAAGTGTTAGGGAAACTTTAAAAATATGCACTTCTGTGAGTGAAAATAGTAGGAAAACCGAGCAATCAAATTACAAGCTTAAATATATATCCAGTGAAGATTTTCAGACATGGAGGTTAATTTGGGAATGAGAAGCTTTTATTTCATCCTTGTCTACATAGTAGATTCATGTATTCAGGACAGATAACAAGAAATTAGAATTCATGTGTCATTGAAAGTTAAGAAATGTTCCAATTTGACTGGTTGGCATTCAGGTAAAAACCACTAATTTAATGTGTACACAATATTTATATACAGAAATTCATAGCCGGGATGTTGTTAAATGCTACATGTGGCTTTTAATATATGTCCTTTTAATTATTTTAAATGCTTCCTCACTAAGGGAGTATCCTTTGCCATATGCTTTCAAAGGGACAAGGAACTAACATTTGCAGACACATAATTGGTACCAGATACTGTAGCAGGCCTTTTGTGTAAGTATCTAATGTAATAGTCAGTACAGGTAAATGAGTCATTGTCTTTAGGTCACACAGAATAATCTGAAATTCAGAGACAGCAAGACATGTGCCCAAGCCTCACACCTAGGAAATATCAACAGTTCACACATGAGTTTTCCCGGCTGCAAAGCTCATGTTCTTTCAAACACTATACAGTCCTTTACTCCCTGACTTTTGTCTACAGTTTACCTTATATTATAAATTCCACTCTGTTTTGACAGCCATTCAATATTTTATATGTCCAACTATCTAAATTATCTGTCCTCATGTTCCTTGATTTCTACAAAGCATTCGACAGAGCTTTCAAAATCTTAACCATGTTTCATCATTTACGTGCTTTAGGTCTCCTTCCCTGGCTGCCCTTCTGCCCCACTTTCCATGCAGTATCTCCCATTACCAAAGGAGTGTCCCTCGGTTCCCTCAGTGCTCTACCGTGGATATCTAATCTCTGCTAGCCCCGCCCTACGTGTGGATGCCCAAAGGCCCTGTCTGCCCTGTCTTCTCTCAGCTGTATTCTTAGCCACCTGACATGCTGGAGAATTCCATCAGTACCTTTGCTTGTCTCAAACCAAAATCATCGTTTTCCTTTACTTTTGAAATTTCCTCTTGACTACTCAGTTTTAAAAGATACCATTCTGATCACCAAAGCCTGATGCCAGTTTGAATTATTTTTTGAATATTTCAAGCTGACATCAAATGCCTTGCCTGCCTTTTTAGGCTGTTGGAGTTCATCCTTCATTCCTTTTCCGTCCTTTACAGTCCAACCAGACTTCGAAGCTCTAGTAAATCAATCAGATGTAGGTATTTCTCTGTTCTTTGAATCTCTCTCCAGACATTTAATTTGTATTTTTTATGTATTTTAATATAATCTATCTTAATTATTTTATAGTTGTCTTCTCATTTCCTCAGTAAATGTTTTGAGGGGCAGCAGCCATTACGCACTGCATATGTAATATTTGGAACAACCCAGTAAGGCACTCGGTAAATGTTTGCTGATTTGAATTAAATTCTGTAACAATTTCAGTCAAGTATGTTTAAAATACTATTTTTTCCTTTTACGCGAATGAGTCCTAATTTTTATGTGAAAAGTTAATAATAATGTTTTCTATATGTGACATTTTGGAGTTATTTTTCTTAATTTACATTTATACATCAGAATTTATTATTATTATAGTTACCATTTGTTGACCTTGAACTTCTCTTGTGCCTTTTGTAACACGGGAACGTCATGAATCCTTGGTATATAGAGGGAAACAAATCCTACCTTCATAAAGTTTCATTGGGAACGTATGTTTTTTTGTTTGACATTTTACTCAATTTGTTAAACATGCCAACATTTCTTTACGGTTATTGTACTTGTTAATGAAGAGAAAAATATGGAATGCTGTACTATGTGTATAAATCTTTATAGTACTTAATCCATATAACAATCCTAAAATACAGGTTTTTGTTTACCCACACACATGGCGGCCCTGCTTGCTGGCATTAGTCATGTGATTCAGTTATTGACAGAATTTGAGTCAGTGCTATGATTTGGATCCTGAGTGTCCTCCAAAAGCCTCACATACTTGGAACTGTGTGTTATTGGGAAGTAGGGCGTGGCCAGAGCTACAGATGCTTTGGGTTTGATCTTCAGACTGTGTCAACTTGTTGCAGTTGGGGATACCCAGTACTGAGCTTTCAGGTATTATTGACTTGTGGGCCAGGAAGTGATGGACGGGCACCCACCCTGTCATTGGGCCATCGGGTAGCTCCAAACTAAGGAACGGAAGAAACATTGTTATAACGTCTTCCTGAGAAAGCTCTAGCCTAGCCAGTTTGCATGCTTCACTTTGCTCCTGCCTGACTTGTCTCCTGTCCTTAATTTGTGGATGTGGGGTATTTTGCCCCAGCGATGAATAAGTAACTAGGACAGAAAAAAAGAAAAGAACTATGTATGTCCTATGAAGCACTGGAGTGCGGCTGCTCTGGGTGTCGCCTAGAGGCATATACCCTGTGCTATGCAGGCTGAGCTCCGTTGTTGGTAAAACCAAATCAGACCGAAGTAGAAGATGGCAAATAAATCAAGACTAACTCCCCTCTCCTGTCTGCAGTTTTCACAATTTTGTACACTCTAGTGAAAGGAAAATGTGAATCTGAAGAATAGATTAACCCGTATACTTCACTTAGTCTCTTTCTCTTCATCCCATCTCATTCAAACATTCAAATTTCTTCTATCAAAATTTCTTTTTTCTTTTCTTTCAGTAATAAATTTTGAGTCCAGATCTTTATCTGGGCTTTATCCCCAGCCATATTCATTTATTTAAAATTTCAAAACAGAGTCTTGCTATATTGGCCAGGCTAGACTCAAACTGACAATCTTTCTGCCTTGGCCTCGGAGAATCTTGATTCTTATAAGTTGTTTTTAAATTCAGTCTTTGATTTGGAGAAAAAGGTAGAGATTTTTCCTGATCTCACTTTACCTGATTACTACTTATTAGCGCACAAAATGACATTCCTTAGTTTCAGATAATTTCAATAGTTAAATAGTTCCAGTTAGGATCTTGTTTTATTATTTCATTTCATTATTTGTGCCTATTTGATCACTTTAGTTTAAGCTTATAAACCTTTAAACATGGGATAATTTAGGTGTCTTTCATTTTTTTATACTGTTGATCACCACTGATACACCCAAATATTCATATAATAAAGATCTTGACAATAAAGATGATCTCCTTTAATTTTCACATTTTCTGTCAGTGAATGTTTTGAAACACTAAAGTGCCTACTCTCCCAATATCAACAATCACTATGTATAATAATAATTTAGTAAGGCAAATATATTAAGTTCTAATGTGATACAAAGCAAACGTGTCTGGCCCTACACCACTGAGACCTCTCTCTATGTCCATTGACAGTGTATACAGATTCTTGTAGGATAACAAGCTAGAAGGATGTGGGAAAGGAAGACATGCTAGTGGTGATACTAGTGAGGAGTAGACTGCAGTAACAAGGATCATGGAAACACAGTGCCAAGGAATCTAGGACTTTCTAGTAAAGAAGCTCTCATGGAGATTGGCCAAAGGATCAGGCATCATTTGTTTTTTCTTGTCCTGTCAGCTCCAGGAATTGATTCCTCTCTCTTTTCTAATACTGTAATGCATAATAATTACCTATAATGCATTATCATTATCTTTCTTTCATGAACCTACATCAGAAAAAAAAAGTCTTCTAGCTTCTCACAGTCTTCTTAAAGCAGCATAAAGTTTGTAGGAAGTGTTTCTGAATGTTTATATGAAGTGTGATCAAAATGTGCACTGAATGCTTACATTTGTTAAAATTTATTGCAGCAGAAGATGTATTACTATTAATGGGCATCAAGATACTGCCCCATCATTCTTTCTTCTTCTAGAACAGTTCTAGAAATCTTTTGTGAGTGTTTTCTACAAGATGTGATCGGAATGCAGTGAGTGCTGCTGCAGAGTGCTAACCAGTTTATAGGTAGGCTTGTCAAAACATAATAGTGTGTCCTTGTCCAGTTATTCATCAAATCTGGTACTGTTTCACTCTAACACTTTCTCAAAGGCAAAATGCGCGTGGAAAGTAAACATTGTACTGCAATGCAGGATACTGAGGCAGTCCTGATAGCACAACGAAAGGAACTCACCAAAGAGTACTTCCAGAACTGCTTCAGAAAGTGGCAGGAATGTGAGATAAGTGTGCTTGAAGCAAAGGGGAATGTTTTGAGGGATGTTAATGGCGGTGTGCCTTCTACTTTAGCAAAATTTAAAAATATTTTAACATTTACTGTATTTTTAATCCCACCTCGTATTTCTTCACTTTGAGAGATTATTCTTGAGACTAATTTATTTTTGACATACCCATAAGCGTTTTTTTCACAAATATTTTACTGATGGGGAGACTTCTGTTGAGAACGATTCTTTTCATGCATTTCTTTGCACTTCTACTTTATCCATAGAGAAAAAACTTCTGCTCAAACTTTTGTTGTTCTTCCTATGGGCAAGAAATACCTACTCTGTTTTCCCAGAGCCTGAAGTATTCATTGGACCATAAAACCTCTCTCTGGGTTGGTCATTGTCACATTAACTTGTCAGTGGTCCCATGAGTTCGGCACACCTGGAAAGAACCTGATCCCCCAAGGTAGGCTGGCCAGCCTGATTTCCTCCATTTCCTTCTGTAGAATCAGTAAATGGAACAGGCCCCCTGGGAACTCAGCCCCTTCTCCCCTCAGGTCTGTCCAAGCAGGTCTGTGGAGATCCCTTTGTGTGCTGCCTGCTGAGGCCTTTGCTTTGGCTTCCACACCAAATGTTTCAATCCACCCATTGTCAGGATAGTCTTGCAGTGAGAGAGAAGATAGTATCAACTATTAATTGCTTTTAAAAAGATGCTAGTTTTGAGTCTGGTTATTATTCCTTGTTTTATATTCCCTTTTGTCAAGAACGTGGCAGGAAAAGCCAAAATATGGTAAGATTTAAGCAGCAGAATTACAGATTCTAAACCTGCCTCCATTATTATCACAAGTGTGAACAGTGAGGAACCATTTGATTACAAGAAATAGAACTGAAACTACCTTAATTTGAAATATCATTTGTTTTAAGTTAGGAATAGTTCATTGAATTCAACAATAAGACTAGTCAGAAACTAAGGAGAGATTAGAACTGAGAATTGAAAACTCACTTGTGGAGGTTCCTCTCTTTCTGAGCCCTGAGGTCTCGTTTCCACTTGTGCTTCGCTGTTGCTTCTCTTTGCAGATCGGTCTTTTCTGAATTTTCCTACTCAACCCCCAAAAGTAGTCACTGCCATGCGCAAGGATTCATTGCTGCCTCATTACCAACCCCATTTCCAAGGAGAGGGACATCTGACTAGCTAGCTTCTGTCACCAGTGTCCACAATCTTCTCTCGGCCAGTGGCCAGAAGTAGGATCACAGCCTGAGAGAACAGGGAGACTTCTCAGAAACAACAGGTGTGATGAGGACAGGTACTCCCGCAGATCTGCTTCTCCCCCACCCCCCATATTATTGATATGTATACGTGCAAATTTTAAGGTTTATAATGGAGTTGAGCATTTTGTGCACGTATGTATCCCGCCAAGGACACAAGGGCTTTCCCACTCCCTTTCTGTCCCTCCCCCCAACCTCCCCCCCCCCCCCCCCCCCCCCCCCCCCCCCCCCCCCCCCCCCCCCCCCCCCCCCCCCCCCCCCCCCCCCCGTTTCACTTTGTTTTTTACTTTAAGTTCCATAAGAGTTGTGTGCCAGGTCTGCTTCTTTAGCTCCTTTGCTGCTGCCCTCCCTCAGGCTGCTCTTCTGGAAGAAAAAAAAAAAAAAAAAGAAAAATAACCAGCTAGGTCTGGAAGATAGTGTAGGGTTCTGGGAGGAACCAGCCCGAGGCCAAGAGGGACAAAACGTGAACTCCCAGCAGCAACACAGCTGCTGGATGCTGGGGTGGTGGTCAGGGGCATGGAAGCAGACATTAGGAAAGCCGTTAGAAACCCGCATTAGGGCAAGTAGGGGCTTTGTTAAGAACACGGAGAAAAGGACAGACTCAAGAAATATTGTGGAGCCACAGTCAATAGGATTTAGTCACCAGTTAGATGTAGAAAATGAAGTGACAAAAAACAGTTACATTTAAATTTCAAGTTTTCACCTTCATTTGCCTTGTTAACATATAGTGATGGTGCTCCGTGAGCTGTCTTACCATTACTATGGCCTTGTTCTTGCACTGTGCCAGATATCTTCCCACCTACTATTTTATTTAATCACCATAAGGTTCATATAAACTGCATATAACTTTTACTACTTGATACATAGGAAATAATATCTGGAGTAGTTTCAGGATTTGGGGTGCCTCAAAATACAGAATTAATTACCATGCCCATTTCTGTCTGACTCCATACACCCCATGCACTTAGGTTTCTTTCTTCTATAAAAAAGGCACAAGTTTTATGGAAAACAAAAGTTTTATTTTGATTCACTGCATTACTTCATGTAAGGCCTTCAACCATAGATGCATGCTGGGCATTGGACTGCAGGTCTTTGTCCTAGTAGCAGTCTGGGCTGGACCCTCAGGTTTCAGAGACAGTGCCTTAGCTGGGGACTCAGGAAAGGAATGACATAGAAAAGGCTGCCCGGGAGACCATAGAAAGGCCTCTTGCTTCTCCCAGGGGTTGTTTCACATTATATTAAAAATATTTTTTAAGTATACTGACACAATTTTTCTGAATATTCTTAATTTGAAGAATCCCTTCTTTGTCAGTTGTTATAGCCTAAATTCTTAAATTTGTAATTTCTTTTCTCTCATTTTAAAATATAATAGAAATGTGTCTCAGCTTATCTTTTCGAAGATCAGTTTTTATATTTTAAATTTTTACTTCTAAATTTTCTGATGATTTTGTTTCAGCTGTATTTCCTTTTTTCTTTCTTTTCACATTTTGTAAGATTTAAATTGACTGCTAAATTTATTTTCTTTTTTGATACCTGAAAACATTTAAAACTAAGATTTTATATTGGTGGCATATTTTCATCACATTTTAATATTCATCATTTTTAAATGCTGTATAATGTGTTCGGTCCAAAGAAAGTGACATAACCCTAAATGAATCTTACTCGTAGGATGTCTTTCATAATAAGGCCTTTTTGGGGGCCCTCACATCGTTCCTTTTAGTCTCTGAACCACATTACCCAACCAACTAGGAATCCATAGGAAACACTGTGCTATGAATTTTAAAAAGAGAGAAAGAGCCTTCCCCTTTTTAAAATGTGTTCCACAAGAGCAAGAGAGATCCTTTAGATAGACACCAACAGGCCAAGTCAGCAGTGAGCATTGCACTCTGAAAGCCCCCAGCCCTGCACTTCCTTCCTCGTCCCACTACCACAGGTACTTAGTAATATTTTCTGTAAACTCTACTTCGTTAGACCATCTCAGCAAATTCACTCCATAAACCATGTAGTTTGGCTAGAGGAAGTTCTGTATCAAGTTCTCCAGCATATAACTTTGCTGTTACCTTTAGAGTTTTATTTTTCATGTCAGCCTGCTATATGAAATTGAGTTTGTCATATTTAACCCTCAAACCCAATAAAACCAGATGCTTTCCACAGAAAGGACACACTCTATACAACATACCAGGATTTCATGTTATTTAAAAAATATTAGTTTGTGTGATATTTTGTAATTAAACCACTGTTTAACTTGTAGAAAAGTTATAAAACAGGTTTCTTTTATTAAATGAGGATTGGTTCATGCAAGGTTGAAAGGTCAGAATATCAGTCAGTTACCTAGATATTTCCAATCAGCATGCAAGGTATTTTGAGAAAAGTATATCCTAATGAGTGGTCCTGGAGGCCTTTGTCTACATCATGGGTGTCAACTTTTAGGCTTGCCAGAGCTGCCGTGAATAAACAGGAGTTGTCTCAGGCTGCAGATAAAAGATCTGATGAGTTAATGCAATTGAGTTACCTAAAAATGTCAGTCAAAAAAAAAAAATCTCAAAATAGTTTTAAGAATGTTTGCAAATTTGTGCTGGACCACTTTCAAAGCTATCTTGGGCTACAAAAGGCCCATGAGCTGCAGATTGGATTTAGATAGTTTGATGGTAAAGATAAAAGTTGGTCATACTTGAGTGAATCCTGGTTTTTTTTTTTTTTGTTCTTTTTTCTGTTAGTAGGCATTTTTTGAATATTCATGTTATTGATGGAGAACTATATGGAGAGGCAAAATTTATTATTTTTCTAAATCTCCTGCCTACCATATTTCATAAAAAATATAACGAATTTAAGCTTTTAGAAATTAATTATCTTGTTATAATCAAATCTTATTAAATGTAATTGCTTAAGGCTGGAGGAATAGCGGAAGTTAAAACACTTGCCTAGCAAGCTCAAGGCCCTGAATTCAATTTACCAGCAGTACATAAAGATGATAGTGGTGGTACATGCTTGAAATCCCAGCATTTGGGAGGCTGAGGCAGGAGAATTGCTCAAGGCCGGCTTGAGCTCCATAGTGAGTTCAGGACCAGCCTGGGCTACAGAGCAAGACCTTGTCTCAAAAATAAATAAATAAATAAATAAATAAGTAAATAATTGCTTAATATCTTTACTTAATTTGACATAAAGCCAACATGTTTGTCCACCAAGATAGACATTAGATATGAAGATCAATGGCAAATTATTAAAAATTAAAAATTGTTTCACTAGTAAAAATTGCTGGTGAAACAAATTTAAGAAAACTTGCCTGTATTTATGGGAAAAGGTATTCCACATAGAAACTCTAAGGGAGAATACTTGATATCTTAGTCCCTGAGCTGTTATTACAAAAACTTCAACTGCTTAAATAAGAAACATAAAAATTTATTGCTCCAAGTTCCAAAGTCTGAGTTGCCCCAGATCAAGGCACTGACAGATTTGGCATCTCTCAAAGGCTGCTGTCTGCTTCCTAGGTGAGGCGTTGAAGGCCTACTCAAGTTTTCATTATAAGGGTACCCTGTGAAGGTGCAACCTTCAGTATTTAATCACTTTTCAAAGGCTTTACCTCGTAATACCATAATTTTGGGACTAGGTTGCAACATACAGTAGTAGTACATTTTGAAAGAAGATGCTTAGGCCACTGCACTTAGGTTTTATTCTAGGTTCAGTCCAGGTTCAGGTTTTTATGATCTTGACAAAATAACCATCACTAAGTCTTTTCTTCCTTACTGCTGAGTTAGGGGTGAAAAATTTCTACCCTGCCTATCATACAGTGATTTCTGTGATGATTAAAGTTGAATATCTGAAACCTTTTTGAAAAAAATATATACATATATGTATCAATACTTTTCATGTTTAAATTATTTAAATGCTAATTAAAAGTGTTTACCATTTCTTAAATTTTAGAAAGTCCACATTATTTTAGGGATACTTATATAATTTGATAATATTCCACTGAGGCTTTTTTCTTCACTCTCATAGTTTATCACAAATTCACCAGTTTTGCTTAAGGACTGAGTACGCCTATTATGTGTTTTAACAGAAGGGCAAGCTAATTACACACATTCTTATGAAACCCACAATCAAACTCTATTTGGCTTTAGTTCTCTTTCTAGATATTAATTGATGCCAAACAGCAATAACATGCATTGTTTTAAGTGCATTTAAAGTATAAGAAAGATTACTCATTGAAAATATTTACACTTAATCGTTTATTGAGGATGGATAAAATAAGACCAGACACAATTTTGTAACTTGATTAAAGCTGCAGTGGCAAGCAAATTTAGTTGACAGCTATGAATATTTACTGTATTGGGAATAAGGTTAATATTTTAAAACAAGGTAACGGGAGAAAAATTGACTTAGTTGCAAAAGAGAAATTTGTTTCTTTAAGTGAAAATTGGGGTCAGTAGGCCATAGCTCTTTTGTGCCTACATGACTGAAATGAATTAAATAATGCAGCAGTAGAGCAGTACTGAGCAGACTGATGACAGATTTATACATTAAAGTTTAAATAAAATCATCATACATTAGAAATGCATACTTTTGTATTTTGGTATCTCCATTTCATTTTGATTTCCTTTGGACAGCAAAGTCTTTTTCTCTTCCGTTCTTTGAGGAAGGCATCATCCCTTCGGGGAAGCGAGGGTAGTAACCTTCATCTTTTGGACCATACACTAGTCCAGGTTATTGTGTGTTGTCTACAGACTGATCATGATATAATAAGGAAAAATTTGTTCTTGATATCACTATCAAGTTCTTGTTCTCTTTGTTTTTTATATTAATACTGCAGCGATATTCAGCTCTATGTGCTATCTAGAGTATTATTTTGAAGAAACTAAGCCTGACTTTGAAATGTTTCCTGGTCTTTGGATTCCCTTAGCTTTTTAAGTCATGTGCTGTAATGTAGGCATTAGGACAAATGTCCAATATCCGCAACTACAGCCCTTTGAAGCACACATGGTTTTCACCACTATATAGGCAAGGAAACAGGCTCAGAGACTGTAACATCTGACCCAGCGGATCATGCTGAAAAGTGGCAGTTGTCATATGCTAATACCTTATTTTCAATATTGACATTTTTGGGAATATGTTGCAAATATATCAATACTTAATGCCAAATTGAGTTTTGTGATTCATTAAAAGTGTGAGTTGGAGTCTGTTTTTAGTAAACAGAATGACTGGCACTTTATTACTATTTTATGCATCTGTATACACTTAGGTATACACGGGGCACTGTATTTGGCTCTTGATTTCAGTGCTAATGCCAACAGTTACCTTATATAGAATGTTAGTGAAAATGCTTAAGTGTATAAGATGTATTTGTTTTTTATAATCATTTGCCTTATTTAAGGGTACGTAAACAAAATTCAACATTCACATATTACATATAACTGACTGCACATAAACTGATTAGAACCATATTATGGTCTATATAATACTAAAATACCCATATGATTCACAGAAGTTAATCAGAATACGTTTTTATCACCCATTTTCTCTTTGTAGTCGCTGTCTCAGGTTATCCAAGTTGTCATTTCCTTGGTCAGTTGAATTTATTTATAACATCACTTTTTCCCAATATTGCAAAATGCAGACAATATGGTATAGCTGCCCGAAAATACTAGTTTTATCCCATTACTCTCTTATGTATTTGTTCTCTGAACATAAGAAATACAACCAGCACTCCTGTTACCTGGTCATCTCTACAAAACGATTATTTTTAAGGTAAGGAATTGGAATATCAATAAACTAAATTGAAAGCAAAGTTAAATTTCCAACGTGGTATGATGTATATATGGAAAGAAATAGAGGTGGTCTTATGTTCCCTTTCTGTGGGTCTGTATTATCAAAGTAATTTTTGTATCTGTTTCACTAATAATGACATTTACATTTTGTCACATTAATATGAAGTAACACAGATTGTGTGTGTTAGTAGATTCTTTTTAATTACTGCGTAAAAATGATATGTAATTGAAACAAAAAGCATTGTTTCCAGTCCTAATTTTTTTTTTTCTCAAGTCCATCCTGTCAAGCTGAAAGCGTGAAAGTTATTTTCTGGTGGTGTGATTAGATTGGGGCTGAACTCTCCAGCTGGCAGGCCTGTCTATGACTGGCGGCGGCCTGTCCCCAGTGCTTGTCATTTCCTGACATGTCTGACAGGATGGGGACAGCCGCCCCAGACAGGTTCATTAGATGGTGTTTTCTACAGCTGGGCTAAAAATAAATAAATAAATAAATAAAGTCTGTGCTTTGTCAGGACCCAAGCTGTAGGGGCCCTTCTTGTTGGCTTAAACCGGGGCCTTGTTTTGACAAATTTTGATCCGTGCAGTTTTTAGATGCTCTGACACATTTTTGTTTCTTTCCCCTTTGGCCTGCACTTTGTACTCTCTGCCTTGTTGCTGCTTCAAAACCCTAACAGAGTCTTCCCAAGAGAAAAAGAACCACCGTTACTGAGGGCTTGTAAGAAAAAGAAAATTGCAGTGCTAGATAAAATAGAGGACCTAATCTGCATCCATGGCTATCTGCACAGTGGGGAGAACAGCAGCCTTGGGACTGGCAGTAAGTTAATTACAGGAAAGATTAAGAGTTTTTTATTGTGCCAGAAACATGCCAACTACATGAGAACATAGGACTATCACTAGCAGGCCACACTGTCAGATGCACTGCTCTTTAGAAATGGCAGAAATTTAAGTTATCCCCATTTGGGGGCTTTTAGGAACCTGACAGAGTATTCTTCCTGGGCTGATAAGCTTTGATGTCAGGAAGACAAATTGCTGAAAATTGTAGAATAACCTGCTCATTAAAACCAGAAAATAAGTTCCAAAATCAAATTTAGAAATATGTTTGTCAGAGCTACAGTCCCTTTAAGGTTAACTAGATTTACCTAAAACTGGCATGCACTTGAAACATAAATGCACAGAGTCATGATTTCTGTTCTCAACTCAAAAATTAAACCTTTAAAACCGTACTGTTGAAAGGGAAAAACATCTTGCGTCAGAAATTACTCATCCTGGCTATAGCTGTAATTAAAAAACATATTAATATCTTTATAGACATGTGAGCTATAGTCTCTCTGCTATCATACTTGCTGGTTGATAGCTACTTTCCATTGGGAGAAAAATTTGATCTTAATTTTTAGTAAGTAGAACATGCCCAGATAGAACACATTTGACCTTATATTTAATCTTAGCATTACTGTCAATTACTCTTCCTTCCGCATTATGAAAAGATACAGACTGTAATGATGTTTGTGTCTCATGTGCTTTGTCATTGTTGTAATAAACAGCATTCCTGGAAACAAATCAAGCTCTCCATTCACAGAAATCCTAGCCCTTACCTTTCCTTTGTGTTGTTAGTTTCTCCCCTGCTTTTGCTCCCCGTCTCTATGACAACTGTTTAAATTGGGATGGGCAACTGTCATCTGGAGTATTACTGAGAGAAAAGTGTTAGTGAGCACACAGTTCCCATAGATAGAGCATTTCAATATAATCCAATTTTAATTGAGCTCCAGAGACTTTGATGTGCTGCGGAAGGTTGGGAGAGCACTATTCCAGAGAGAAATTAAAGCAGCAGCAAGGCTTGCTCTCTCCAGACTGTCACCATTTTAAGTAAGCATTAGCATCCGACTTAACTTGCCCTTACGGAACACCTCACTTCCCTTTTTCAGCTATTGCCTGGTTTTCTTTGCCGTATGTGAAAGAGAAGCACTTTCATCTTTTTATGTATGTTTTTGCAGCCATTTGATTAGGCTTGGAAGCTTATACTGGACCTCAGGCTCAACTCATGCTGTCTATTGGACTTTGCTTATGCGGTTTAGAAAAATACATAAAAAGTAGAATTCAGATTAATCTGAAATTGTAATCCATTATCTGTTAAGCTTTATTTTGAATATTGCCTTGTAAGACTCAATCTTGCGGGTTAAACGTTGAAAAGAGTATAATTTTTGTGCAGCTTTGATTGCCATTGCATTTCACTTAAGTGCTTGGACATTCATTAGAGCCTAGGATTTTTATTTCAAAATACATTTGTGTAGCAGTATTCATGTACTAAATTGCCTTAAGAGACTTCAGAAGAAAAGACTTTATTTTTTGAGGAGCTAGTAAACTGTTGGGTTTTTTCTCATTATAAATAAATACGTAGCTAGTTTCTCATATATAATTTTGTATTCTTTTTCTTTAGAAAGATTTCTTAACTTCATGCAATAAAGTTATTCCATACTTTGGCTCTCTCTGTGGTGACCGTTTGCTCCCATTCTTCTGTTATTATAAACAGCACTGCAGTGAGCAATCAGTCACACAGTCTAGGTAGATTTTTTTTAGTATATCCACAAGATAAATTCCTTGAAATAAAGTCAGTGTGTTAAAGGACATATACGTTTGAGATTTTTATAAATAATATCAGAATTTCCTTGGTGTAAGACTATCACTATACAGCAGTCTTTTCGGCAGTGGAGTGAAAGCCTTTTTCCTTTTTCCCAACAACAAGCTCATTTATATCAAACTTAAGGATTTTTCGTCACTCTATTAAATTTAAAAATAATATATCAATGCAATTTTCTTTCTTCTGTTATGGATGAGGTTAAAATGTTTCTGCTCAAGAGGTCTTTGTACTATACTTTCTGTGATTTGTGTGAGCTTTGTAAAAGACAAAGTTTTCCATCTCATCAGTTGGAGATTATTGGGAAGGAGTATTGTTTGTCTCATATATGCATTGCTGCATGGTAGATATTCTGTATTCATATTATATAATAATTATATACATATGTGTGTGTCTTCCTTTTCCTGCTTCCTATTTAATATGTCATTCCTCTTGGAATCCTCTACCATATTGCAATGACATGAGTTTTTAAGGTTAAGAATCATTTTGAATTTACCTACTTTGCCCAGTAAGAATCTTTCTTGCTGGCAAAGAGAAAATATCAAAAAAACAAAAAACCCACCAGCTAATTTCCTACCTCAGCTTCTGGCACAATATTGTTGAAAGTATAATTAGCTAAATAAATTAAGACTACATGTATATTTACTATAAGAATTCTATACCAAATGGGCCTCATTCTTTATAAATTAGTTCACCATGTTGATGTCTCCAGTATGCATTTTTATTTATTTACTAAAACATGTATGCTGGAGAAATGCACACAGGCGCTCCATGGAGCTGCATGTGCTGATTACTTGCTGTGTGCTACACACTATGCAGATCAACAGTGAAGGCACACAGCAGGAACACAGGCTTTTGGCTAAGATGCAGAAATAACCTCCATATATGGAGAAAGTAATATTACACATGCAATTTCTTTATATTATGCTAATAAGGACTAAAACTTTACTATTGCTAGGTATTTTAATTTGCTTATATTTTATTCACCGGTTATCATTCTTTCAAGGGAGTCACATGTGGTGAGGTTGACTGCTTTTGCTGTTAACACCTTTCCTTTGCAGAAGGAAATGGGTGCTACCATAGAAATGGGTGCTACCGTATCTAGTATCTGTACTGGCTGAACCACCTACCTTTCTCACAGTATCTGTGGTCTGCCAGTAATCCTAAACCTAGGAGGCTGCAGTGGTTCCCCTTGCCTCTGGAGCCAGGAACACTTGATCAACTTTCCTTCCATCCGTAGCTTTACCTCAGCATAAAACAAAACACTCAAATCCACTTAACTCTATCTTTGTTTGCCCTCCTCTTCTTACTTGGTACAACTGGCTGAAATTAGACATCCTCCACCTCCATTTCCTGTTAATTTAATTGAAATTTTCAGTTTGGCAGTCTTTCGTAGTTATTCTCCAAACTGCCTCAGAGTGTTCTTTGTAAGATGCAGGTTGAATCATATCATGATGTCCTAGTCCTTAGAGTTTGCGGAGGTTGAGAGCTAAGTTTGGAATCATCATAATTCTTTGTTCTTTCAGCTTTGAGTGCTTTCAGAGGCCTCTTGCCTGTCAAAATGGGACTTTCTAATAGAAGGGACACCTGAGGTATGAATATTATAGTAGCTTATTTAATTTGGTAGCCAGTGCAAGGGGATCATGCTATCAGTGTTACAAAGTATAGAGTAAGGTACAGATAGAAAGTCCGTGTTCACGAAGGGAGAGATCTCTGGGGCTCACCAGTGGATTACTGTCACCTCGCACTGTGTTTGGAGCCTGCTTGGGGCTGACTAAGTTTTTCTTTGATGAACAGATCATGCATGATACTAACAAATTTTGCCTGGGGATAGGACTTGCTTGTGATACTAAATTAGAGATAATTGGCGAGTCCTCAATGAGGTAGAATCTTGCTTCAAATAGCCTTATATGCAAGAAATGTAAATTAAGCAGAAGAGAAACTAAATCTGCCCCAGGAAATTTCCATACTGCAGAAGAGATTTTTAGGCGGGCCTAAACCTGGAAATACTAGTTTCCTTGTCTACAAGTTACCAAGCATAAATGAGTTCATTTCTTCGGCATGCATATGTAGCGCTACCTTGTGCTGAACTCTCCCCTGTATATGTGCCTTGTATCTTACTTACTCCATTTAACTAAGCAAATATGTAAAGTGGATATGACCATTCTTTGATACTGACAAAAACTTGTGGCACAAATATGTTAGGACTCTTACTAAGTTCTTTCTACTACAGTATGGTATATAGATAAAAATTTTTCTGGCCCACCAAACTAAGCATAGTAAATTCCATACTTAATAATACATACTAGTGAAATTGGGAATAATACTTACATTGATTTGGGCAGATCCACATCAACAGTAGAGCAATACTAACTAACCATTAAAGTTAGCTGACAAAATATACAGTAAAAAGAGAAATAGAAAATGAGTACAAATGAACAAGGCAAGTAAGGGAGAGGCACTGTTAGCAGAGAGGGAAGGATCGTGCACCTTGACTCTGTGGTAGAAAGCAGCTCCCCTGACGAATACACTAAATAGGGCTAATAACGCTTAAACCAAGAGAGTAGAGTGGTGCCGCATACACGTGTGGCAAGAGACAAGTCATACGTGTCACTAGACCAATCTCATCACTCTCTGTCCTGGCTTCCTCTGCCTCAGAACTCCTGTAGCCTTCTGATTCCTCTTCACTGCTTTTTCATTGTCTTTTGCCTTATTCTCATTCTCCTGTGTGGATTATCTCTAAATATCTCATATTCAGATAATCAAGAAATATTTTCTGACTGCATCAACAGGCCAACGCTCATGGTAAAATAGTTCTGATGGGCAGATTTTGTAACCAGGAGTTATGAATATCTCACTTATACACTAGCTACTTTTGTATGAGTTAGTATATCTTAATTCATTGTGGTCAGGGTCGTGAAATTATTGATAATAAACTTTGGAAAAAGAAACTTCTTAGAACAGAACACCGCCCGTGTCTCTTTGCATCCATAATGAATTGGGAATCAACTTAAGTTGATTCTATTAGTGACTGGTTTTAATTAATGTGGGTCATGTTAATAAGTATGTTGTACATGTTAATTATTAAATATAAATCAACACAGGTATTCATAATTTATTAGTAGTGTTAAATTATTGCCTTATGTTATCTTCTTTTAAAATGAAGAATGCAAAAATCCTGTTCTCAATGTGTTGAAAAATCCTATTCTCCATGAGTTCACACATTTACAAGAGATATATGTAAGCCAATAATTATGATAAAGTTTGGAAATGCTGTACAAAAGGCACTGTAATACTACTTTTGGACAGGATTTTGTATTTTAATTTCTATTAGGAGTTAATTGAAAAAATGGGAAGGGCCAGGCAGAAGAAGTGTTATAGATAGGATCATAGAAGAGTGACAGAACATGGCGTTTGGGGATCTGATACGAGTTTACTCATGAAGATTAGAATGTGAGAAAGACAAAATGTACAGCATGTACACATATGATATTTTTGCACTATAACTGATAATGACGGTTAGCCCCTTTTAAGTCCCTGCTGTGTACCATCATAGTATATATATGCTTTATATGCATTGCTTTTACTTGATGTTCATGACAGATTGGTACAAACTTTTTAAGAAAACGTCTCAGCTATAATGGGTAAGAATGGAGAAGTACACCTGCATTTGTATTACATGAAATTTCTTCAGGCTAACATAAAGAAATGCTAATTAGAAAATAGTCTAGCCCTTAATTTGAAAATTATCAAGATTTCTCAGTTCTTTCTATGCTTTTCACTATTTTTGTGTTGAAGATTTTCATAGTAAAGTAAAAAGTTTTAATATTGTGAAAGAGAGCTTCATAACATAACTAGATCTGCAGTGAAAAGCACCTTTTTTCTACTTTGTAAACTAATGCAGATTGGACTGTTATTACAATAATTACTTCAATTCTACCTTCTAATCTTGTATCATTCCTTATTGTTTACAAAATCTTAATATGAAATAATTTCAAAAAGAAAAAGTAATTTTGCTTGCAAATTATGCTGAAGAAAATTGTGCCCTGTGACCAAATTGCTTTAAATAAAACCCTCAACTCAGAACTCCAAATGATCTGAAATAGAAGAAATAAAGCCACAGGACATAAGGCATATATACATAACTAGTTTAAAAATTGTCATACTGCCCAACGACTCAGGTTTGAGAATTTAACATTCTAGACTATAGGAACTAGAAACTAATATGTTTTCAAGAATCTAATCTCTTCCAGTCAAGTCCCTTTAAAAAAATAACAGCAAAGAGGAAAATACAAGATTTTAGATTATGCCAAATATGAGAAAATGAGGAAACGCAGCCAAAGGTAGTGTTTACACATGGGAACATTCATGGCTAGGACAAAAATTAAGCAACCTTGTCAATATCATTTTTTATCATTTTAAGAGTTTTACCATAATTTGGAGATTATGTGTTTGAAGATAAAGGACTCCAGGTGCAAGTCTGTTTCTTGGTAAATTAAATTGTTAGATACTTCACTTGACAAAATTGATAGAGTTCCTTCTATATTGCTAGTTTTTTTAAGGAAAACAAAAATGCAGTTTTCCCTACCCTCATGAAATCTAGTATTTTGGGGAAATGTAGGTAGTGAAATGGATCAATTTCAGAGTACTTGCCTCAGTTGATACTATTGAAGAGGTACGAATAATATTTTGAATGAGTCTGTGATTTTCTATATAATATTATAAGATACCATTTACATAGAATATTGGAACAGTGTCATCTTTTTTCCGAGTCAAGATAGCCTCACATTGTAGCCACAGCAATGATTTCTGAAGTGAGAATTTAATCATCCCATTCTATTAAAAAATTTGTAAGTATCCATTGTTCTCAGACCAAAGCCCAAATTCCATGTTGAGCCACAGAATTGAGCCTGTGTGTGCTCTGCCTTCTACCTACCCTTGACTATTCTAATTTTACCTTCACCTCTGTCCTCCTCACAGTGTATTGTCAGTTGTTCAGACAGCCTGAACCTGTTGCCACAACACTTCATTTGTGTGCATGTCATTTCTTCTTCTTGGGACACTGTTCTTTCTTTCTTCCCTTTTCCCTGTATTTGTGATTCTTCGCTAGACCCGGAACTCCAAAAGACTTGGGGACTCAGCCTCCCCTTCTCACCATTGGCTCATGGTAGTCGTCGATAAATATTTTATAAATGAAAGTAACTAAAAAAAATTGATGTTCTAAGAATCTGAAGAAGTGAAATATAGTTGATAAGTTTGGTAGAAAATGCTAGTGTAATTATAAGCTGTTTCTATGATAGGAAGGAGCCATACAATGAGAGGGGGGCTGATGCCCTGAAAGTGTGTGCAACCGTCAGGCTGTTGGGTATTTGCCCTTGATTGTGTTATAACAAACAATTTTACAGAGGAAGTTTTAGTGCATACATGTGTAGGCATATATAATATATATATATGATATATGCATGTATGTATATGTATGTATGTATGTATGTAATATTTATTTCATATGTAACCCAAAATAATTGCTCTTTGCTCAGAAATCAAGGGCAAAAAAAGCAGTGGGCCGCATGCCGGCACACAGCTGTTTTGGTCTAAATAGTTAGAATTTGTTGTTACAGATTAGTGATATGATTCCAGGTAATTTCTAGAAATAAGCAAACGATAATTCTGGCCATTAGTTTAGTGAAAGATTTTATGCTGGGGTCCACATTCTCTATTCTCTTATTCACCATATCTTTAATGAAGATTAGAACCAGACATGTTGTATGTGTGTGTATGTATGAGTGTGAGAGATTCACCCTGTAGAATCAAATATATACAATAAAGTAGTTATTTGATTATTATCATCTATAATTTTAAGATATAAATAAGATTTATTTTCAAATAAATGTTTTATAGAATCCCTCTGTCTCTGAACTCATATTTTCATTCAATTTCTATACTAAATTTATCTAATATAAAATGTTAATACTCTGAAATCTTTTGATGACATATATAATAATAAAATGTTTATTTTTCAAATTTCTGAGGTTATGAAATTATAAATGCTTATAATTCTTAATACAGAAAAATTATTACAAATATTATCAATCATACAACATAAATATATTATGAACTTCAAAAAAGAATTATTAAACATGACAAAAACATACTAAAAGTGCATTTCTTGGAAATGAACAGATAATATATTTCATACTGAATGTTATTGCTTGAAAAATATAGGAATCAGTATGAGAGCTACTCTTTATTATGTGTGTGTTGAAATTCTTGTTCTCATACATAAGTAAGATACTGAAATTTTAGTCATAATAATGTTATTCAATGTTTTGTACTCCTTTCATCTTGTTAAAAACCATCTAGTGATCTATCATCTATTATCAAAAATTGTCTTCAATTATCTCTCAGATGTCGGCCCAATTCATTAGAACTTTTCTTTAAAAGTAAAAAGTTGGGAAACATGACTCGTCAAAGGAATTTTTTTTCATCTAGTCCCTGGGGCTTACACTTCCTGATTGCTCCATCAGAATGTTGAATCATCCTTGTTTGAGACTCCTGCATCCTCAGCAGATCTTTGCCCCAATCGGTACAATATGGAGTTATTCCTCCTTCAATATGGAGTTATTCCTCCTTTTTATTCTTGAATGAGAGAATGGCTGTGGGAAAAAATAGATAGGAAAGAACCTATGATCTTGTATTTTTCCATTGTATGTGTATGTGTATGTATGTAAAAGTAATCAAAGCATGTGAGAGCAAGAAGAGGAAGTTTCACATCCACTGTGTACACTCGTTGCCCCACAAGACACACCAGCTGCAGTCTGTCAGAGATGGTCTGTCAGTGGTCATTCTAGAACATTGGCTTTTTTAGGCTTGTGGTTTAATGCCCCTGCCGGCCTCCACCCTTCTGCATTTGGCTGGCAGTGTGAAGGGCGTGGATGATCACATGCATGTAAGCCTGAACATTTTATACTAGTTTGCCTGTACTCCTAAGCCATTGATCATTTCTTTGAAATTATCAAGCATGAGAAATTGTAACTGCATGTGGCGTTCCAAGCCCTGTAATTATAAGCGGCTGAAGATGCAAGTGTTGATTAAACCTCATGACAGGAGGAGCACTTGAGAGGACACATTCAGCGTTTTGCGGCAGTTTTTTTCAGTTTTAACAGGAAATACAGTTTGATTCAAAATTTATGTTTTCATATGCAAGGAATAAGTATTTGTAATATTTGCAATAATAAATATGTTAGATGATTTGAGATCAGTGAAGCCACCACTAAACAAGAACTTTTTCAGCTGTACAATATTATCTGCCTTAAAAGAAAAAAATATAGATGAAACTGGTTTGACAGCCATATACATGTTTCTGACAACATTATACATGTCTGCTACACTTGACTTCACAGCAGCCCTATTTTACTTCGACATGATCATCAGATAATATGTGTTAAGCTCACATTTTGTAGGTGATTTACAAGGAGGCTCTGCTGTATTTGTTTTATCTCTGCCTGTGTGATTCAGTTCACAGGCGAGTGTAGCAGACCTCAGGGCACTCCAGCTTTCAAGCTTTCTCCTTTTGCTCCTTTTAGGTGTCAGGCAGCTAGTTCAAGGTAGCCTAATAGTCACTTAATAAAATTACAAACTTACATAAGATTGGGGGTCAAGATGCTTAAATATTCTTATTTATGACATATGTGCTGAAATAAAAACTATTTTTAACTTTCATAAAATGAGGCAGAATGGAATAGTTAGTATTTGTTGATTATGTTTCATAATATGTTAATGATCTGGAGAAGCAGACGAGCACAGACCATTATGGGAAGGTAGACTTGACAAGAAAAAAACCACAAAGCCACAAACCTCAGACCATAGATGAGAGTACTTCAATGAGTTATGAAAATATCTCAGACTAGACTGAAAAATAAGCCTAAGACATTATTATAGAAAATTCTAAAATTTATAAAGCATTATGTAACCAGTAAAAGTATAAATAAGACAGATGATTGTATAATATCACTTTATAGTTCAGATATGGGCTTGATGCTCAGAGTTTTATAGGTACATGTCAGAAGCTCAGTGTTTAATCAACTATAAACGGTATTCCTTTACGCTTCTGAGGTATATACAGGTTGACTAGACTCCTCCTTGCTTGCATGAAGTGTTTTCCCATCTGGTCACTCCGAGTCCAGTCTCACAGGTTCCACGTTGTCTTGCACATGACTGCCCAATCACATTTCTCTAATCTTGCAATGTAACTTTCCCATTAAGCTTCATTGTCAGACTGGAACCCCTCAGCGGAGAGAAAACACATAACTATTTAAACAGGAAAGTGTAGTATAAATAATTATAGTACGAATTATGACAGGTGATTAGCGTTACCGGAATGTCTACTAAGATAACCTAAAGAATAGAGAAAAAACACATAGAGGAAGCAGGCAGTACCCTTCAGACTGTCATAGGAACCAAGGACAAGGCCCTCCCTGGCTTATTAAGAAGGGCACTGCTGTAGCTCATCTAATGATAATGTTACCCTGGGACCCTCCTGGAAGAGACTGTTGGAGCTCTAGGCTTTAGAACTTCTCAAAAATCTACAATCTAGAAAGTCAGTAAAGCTGTTCGTGCGACACACTCTTGTGGGTAAGAGAACTCTGAGACTTATGCTTGTCAGTATGAGTGCACTGACTTCCATGAAGCTCAAGATCTGAGCCCTGGAGGCTAGACCCTGGCCAGGCAGCACAGTAGAATGAAGATGCTTTCCTTGTGCCTGGTTTCTTCAGTGCCTCTTCCTGACAAAGTTTATCATCATGCCAACGAATGGGGGAAAAAGAATGTTGAAGAGCACAGATTTGGTTTCACAGAGCAAATAAATAAATTCTAATTGTCAGAGTTTATAAGACAGACTTTTATTTGGAACATTGAAGGAGCCCAACTAATGTGTACTTAAACTACTCGCTCTATCAAATATTTCTTACATCATAATTTCCAGAGACAGAAAGGAGTAAAAATGTGACTGTGTAAGTACATGTGGGATGTTTACAGACACAGAGATGTCTTACTGGAATGCCTGTGTTGGTATAAGGATGCCAGTACTGCTTACATGGGAAGTTCTGTTCTTCACTTGTTTTGCTATAGTCTTGAGATTTTCATTTTTTAGTACAATAATGACCCAGATTCTCTTCTACTTTTCTTATAATAGCTTTACTTCCTGTACACAAAAGAAATCAGCAGTTCCATGTTAATAACACTTTCCCGTTTAGAAAATTATAGTGGTATTTGAAATTCAAATCTAGAAAGGAATACGACCAAAGAAGAGCGTACAAATCATGGCACGTCACTAGAGCTCCCTTGTAAAATGTTGTTGAGTATCCCGTGACAAGTTACAAGGTCACCTTGAGCATATAATTTTGTATTCCTTCGTTTCATTATGAGCCAACTAAGATTATTTGGCAAGTCAGAAATTTTGGAAATATATAACATCAAATGATTGGCAGATTTGGAATAAATCATGAATTCAGAAACATAATCTATACATTACTGAGTTTAATACAGCACTGTCGAGAAAAACGCCAGTCTTAAACACATATTTTCTTGGTTGTCACTTTCTTTAAATTATTTTAGGTTCTTGCATACACTGAAGGACTTCATGGAAAATGGATGTTCAGCGAGATACGAGCTGTGTTTTCAAGACGTTATCTTCTACAAAATACTGCTCTGGAAGTATTTATGGCAAACCGAAGTAAGTTCTCTTAAATAACGTGAAAGACAAAATGTGCTCATAGTTGGATGTTCTTCATTTGCGTGGAGTAATGCCATCTTCATTTTAGTCACTGCAGTTCTCTTTGGCATGCTGTCACTAAAAGACTTCTTGTTAAGTACAACACAATTAATTGTTTGAAAATGTGTTATCCTCTGTTTCCTGCAGAAGAAGTTCTAGAGAAGGCTGCTTTTCTAAGAAGATTCATTGCCTCCTCAAATAAATCATGATAGGCACTTGAAAATGATTCTTAAATTGATGGTTAGCTCTCCTGTGGTTTTCTAAATTGTGTTCTTTTCTTCTTACCACAGCCTCAGTTATGTTTAATTTTCCTGATCAAGCAACAGTAAAAAAAGTTGTTTATAGCTTGCCGCGAGTCGGAGTAGGGACCAGCTATGGTTTGCCACAAGCCAGGTAATTATATCATATTACAGATTATCTGTGGTTCACATATTTCAATCTCAATATGACAGAAATGTAATTGTTCTTGCACCATTAGAGTCATTCCCAGGATCAAGGAACTTTATTTTTCTTGGGTTTTTTATGGGAAAGTGGTTAAGAAAGCAACTGTTTTGAGAATGTTAAAAGCAGAATTTTATTTAACACATATTTAAATGAGGACATAAAAATGTTGACGGCATACATGGCTCTACTCATATTTAAAGCCATCTTAATAGGAAACATTTTATAGAAAAAAATCTCAAGATGTTTGTGATATAAATTCTGTTTTTTGTATTTTCTCCTTATCTCTTCTTCCTCCCCCTTTTGCTCGCCTTCCTCCCTGTCCCATTCCTTCTCCTTTATGAGTTCTGGGGATGGAACCCCAGCCTGTGCATGTGTGTCAGGCATTCTGTCATTAAGCTGTATCACCAGCCTTTTATAATTTTTTTGAGACACAACCTCAGAAAGTTGTCCAGGCTGACCTCAGACTTGGAATTCTTCAGCCTCATTCTCTGAGTAGTTGGGATTATAAGCATGCCTCACTACTCCTAGCCCTAAATTTTGTTTTCATAAATACAATCTATAAATTGTCCTTTATCACAGTAATCAAAGTCTTAGAATTTGCTTAGATTAATAGTTATTAATGCTAATACAGTTTTAATCAATACATAAATCTTTCATCTTGATGTTTTAAAAGAGTCATTCTGAAAATTTACTAAATTTAAAGGTGCTAATATAAGCAGAACAAAATGTTTAGTATTTGTATTTCTTGCTAATATACAGTAGTATGTTTTTGGATCCAAGTAAGGAAATGTCTAACTGAAAGTACGGGTTTTTTTCTCCATGTGTGCACATGTGTGTATATGCACATGCATGTGTGTGTGTGTGTGTGTGTGTGTGTGTGTGTGTGTGTGTGTTTAGCAGTGGAAGTTTTGTCTGAGGAAATGGAAGATTCGACTCAGAGACTCAGTGTTGTCAGGACTCCACGTTGGCCTCAGGTCCACAAAATCACAACTTCTTGAAATACCACATATTCACACAATTGCATATAAACAGGAAAAAAATACAAGATTTCTTCTCTCTTTTAGGAAGGAACATATCTCTCAAATGGCTCCAGAGCAATCTGTAAATCTCACTGGCCAGCATAGTATCAATTTTCCACTCCCAAAACAATAGCGACTGAGTTTTATGCCTGAACCCGGGTTCCTAGATCCTCTAGAAATATAAGGAAAATGCACCTCTAACTCCCTGACACTCCCTACCTTGAAAAGAAAGAGGGATTCTGTTGAGGAGAGCTAGAAGATCTGCATTGAATAGACAACAGCAGTGCCTGGTCACATAGACTGTTGCATCCTGAAGATTATTGCAGGGCACTGCCTAGATGGAGAGGAAAACTAATCTTTGTCTATCTTTCTTTAAATAGGTTACAGACATCTTAAAGACAAGGACTGTGTTTTATTTATCTTCTAATCTACAGCACCTAGCAAAGCGCCTAATTGCAGAAGTGCTTTCTAAGTGCTATTCAACTAGAGTTCCCTTGTATTACATCTTATCTGTTCCCTTAAAGCTTACAGTAGAGGAACAACTCCCTGACATGTGTGCACATGCTCAGGATATTTGCTAGTAGAATGACAAGATTAAACTAAGACATCAATAGATAAGGAAGCCCTTATATAAAATATAAGCCAAACAAAAATGCATTTATTCTATTAAAGAAAATGAGGTTAGTTTTGCAAGACTTGTTTCTTTTGAATGGAAGCTGACTCATAGTAATCACTACTTCCTTTCCCAAGTGCTTACAAACTGTTTAATCATCAATTCAAGATTTTTTCCAGGAATGAGCATTAAGAGCTCACAAATACATCTAACTTTTTTCATCTTTAGGAGTAATCTCCTGCCTCCTTGTATCTTTCTCAATGGCCATGATTCTTGAAATATAAATAAAGTGGTTTCTAGGTGGCATGTGTAATTTCCTGCAGTGCTATTAGACCTGCCTGATCTTGAATTCATTTAATATACCCTTTAGCTCATTTGCTATCTTCCTTATGTATTATAAGTCTCAATTCTTTTTTAACCACATTTAGCCTCTTTTTTTGACTTTTGGGAAAAATGTCATTCTAGATAGAAAATTGTCATTCTAGATAGAACAGCTGGAAGCAAAATAAATGATTAGTAGTTTTGCTTTCCTTACTTCATAAAGCCATTCTTTTGTTGTTCTTGGCTTGATTTCCTCCTGAAGGCTCATGTTCTTCTTAGGTTCCTAATAACGTGCTTATTGGCTTAGTTTTATTTACTTCCTGAGACATGTGCTCTTAGAAGTGCAGAATGGGTTGAGGGGGACACGCCACTTACAAACTGGGTTACAATAAGACAGCTTAATACTTAATCAGAATTTATTAAATGTTAGTTGGAGGAGTGAATTAACACTAGGGTAAGAGCATTTTTATCTACCATGCTATGGGGACAATATTTTGCAGTGGCACTTAAGATTCTGTTGAGAGGAAAAAAAAAATAAAGGGATTTTGTAACTATAAATATATGTAGGCATTATCCACATACAAGCATGCATGCACACATGTACACACGCAAGTACAAATAGGTAATTAAGTGCATAAAAACATGTCCACAAACATGTGGTTGTCATTTGTACCCTTATATTACAGTCAGAGAATTGTCAAAGGAAAGGGATGATGCCCGTCTCCTAAAGTGGAAGCCTTCCAGTATCTTTGTAGAGTCACAGCCGCGAAGAAAGTAGAAATCTATCCTTTTTTGCTTTGTTTTCTTGACAATGGGTTTTGTCAGTTAAGCAGAGTTTACCCTTCACTAGGGAACTCTGAACTACACCCCTAAGATACACATTTTAAGCTGTAAAGCATTATCAAATTCAAAGGAAGGTATATACCACAAGAACAATTGAATTGAAAACCATTTGGCCACTTCTTGGGCAAGCCCACCAGAGAGGTCACATTGCAGTAACTAATGGATGACCCTTATGTTAATTAATGTCCAAGAATATTGTCTACTGAACACAGCCAATGTGCCAGGGATAGTGCTCTGTGTTTTAGTTTATATTATTTCCATTTTCTTTAATTCTTAAGATGACCACATTCTTCAAATAGTAAAATCTTTATCCCATTTTTCAGATAGGAAAGTTTTGAGTTAGATAAGTACCTCATCTTGCTAACTGTTTGTGTTCTGTGTCCTCTATGAAGATGACTCGCATTAATCCAAAAACAATACCTTTCCCAATGACAAAAAAAAAAAAAGTACTGGCAACCACATTCACATATCCTAGGCTTCATTCTGATTATTGTTCTTTGGTTAGTATATATTATGGTCAGACAATAAAATCGACTTAGTTTGCATTTGGTAAGAGTCTTCACTTACAAAGGATACATACCTTGTTTTTCTAAATTTGATAACTTAAAATGGTCACCGTTTATTCTGATGTTTAATAATTTTTAGGTGTCAGTGTTAGCAAATCATTCTTTTCAATGAGGTCTTTGTGAAAGTGGTGTTGAGTGGTTACAGTGTTAAAAAAATTGGCTCCATGAAAAGTCAGTATAATAAAAGAAAGATGGGTGTTGTGGTATCAGATTTGATTCTAAGGTTCCAGAAACTGCAGTGCCCAGCAGGTGCATACATCCTATTAGTGACCATGCTCAAATAAAAGTACTGTTGTAAATCAGAAAATCTAGTCCCCTCTAGGAAGCTGGGTGGGGCCCTGTTTGCAAGCATTTCACTTAAAGCCTACTTAACAGTGGAAACTGACTTTCACACAGAATGTGCACACGTGCATAGCCTCTCTGCACACAGTATATAATCTTCTTTAAGAGGGTTAGTTAAGAGCAAAATATAAATGTCACTGCTTTTTCATTTTATGAGTATTTCTGTTTCCAAATTGCTACCAAGTTAAAGTATTGTCTCAATTTTGTACTGCTGCACCAGGTATTTCATGAAGAAAAGAAATTAATAGTTTGGAGCTTAAAAGTCTGAGATCAGGTGGCTTCCTCTGTTAAGCATGTGGTGAGGGCCTCCTGGCTGTGTCCCGATGTGGTAGTGGAGCCGAGTCTAAGGAGTGGCTTCACATTGTAACTTCTGCTCTCTTGAGAACAGCGATGTCTCTGTGATTTAACACCTTCCATTAGGCCCCACTTCTTAAAGGTTCTTCACCACCACACACACGGAAGGAACTGTACTTCTTACACGTGGTCCTTTAGAGAACACGCTCCACCCACATCCAAATCATAGCGGATGTTGAATATATACCGAGCCATTCAGACCAATTAGTAAACAAAACTGTTAAGTATTTCTTTTGGTAAAAGAGCACCATAAAAAGAAATTCAGAGACACTAAAGACTCCATGAATTTTTACATATCAGGGTACTTTTGTTGATCACATTTGAAACCCAGTAATAGCTTTAATGTACTTTTCTAAATACACCAGCTTTCATTATTATTAGATAAATGCATTGGAACTGAAAGACATTTTAATTTGCACAGAGTTCCCTGAGTAATTCCCTAGAACAACTCAGTAGCACTGCTTTTGTACCAGTAGTTTTTTCTAAGTTACCTGTTTCTTTGCAACTCCATAGAGGGTTTCATACTGTGTGCATCGAGGCTGTGCACATGTGCATACTCTGTGTGTGGAAACAGTTGTTAAAAAAAAAAAAACCTCACTGTCACTTTCCACTGTTATGTAAGCTGTAAATTAAATGCTTGAAAATAGGCACCCCCCCCCACACACTTCTTAGCACGGACCAGATTCTGAATTATTTTACCACTACCTTTATATGAGTATGGTTTTATCTTTTTTGTTCTTGTTTACTTGCAAATGCCATTTTCAAGTGCATTTTTTAAAAAGTAGCTTTCAAATGGATTTATTATGAGTAATTCTCATTTTTTATAATACAATTCTTAAGTATTTCTTATTTCTACAATAAAATACATTTTGTAATTCATCCACAGACAAACAATAAATTATTCTAATTTAATATTAAACATTTTATAATATAACATTATATGCTATATATAATATGTTAATTAATATTGAGTCTCAGTGTTTTTTAAATTTTGTCTAGACTGAATTTTTAAAAACCATGAGTTAGAAGAGACTAAGATTATTATGGTATGCTTAATTGCTAGGAGGATATCATTGGCCACTCCTCGACAGCTCTATAAATCTTCCAACATGACTCAGCGCTGGCAAAGAAGGGAAATTTCAAACTTTGAGTATTTGATGTTTCTCAATACTATTGCAGGTAAGACATCTCATTCTTTAAGCTCATAATATGTTTACATTCATCAAAATCATTGGTGGCATGATTTGGTATGATACATTTTTCTCTGTGGAATTCAAATACATTAGAATATGTCTTAAGGGACTCACATTAAATTTTATCAAAAACCGTGCAAACTAATACCAAGGTGTTAGAGCCATTTATTGTTAAAGAGGTTTTTTCTTGCTCTCTGACTGCCATTTTCTTTGCTGACAGCTTTGTCTGAAGGTTTATTAGAGTGAGTCAACAAACCATTGCCAGCGAGTGTCTGGAAATAATAATGGGAAAATGTGATTTCTCTACTTTGTCATTCTCAGCAATACTAGCAAGACACAGTAACAACAAAATTCTGCCTAGTACGGATGTCACCTGGATTATGGCATGATTAGATTACAGCATCTTTTTTCCTTAAATCTTCAAATAGAAAAAAAAATCATATTATTTTGTCTAAACCATGATTAACTGCCATCAACTTTAGTAGTTACTATCCTCAGAAGTTAAATAGAGATAGTAGCTTTGTTTTTCTGCGATACCAGTGCTTGTCAGTGATTAAATATGTGTCTATAAGATTTAAGCATCTCGTTCTTTTTTCCCGAGTTCAGCTCTAGAGGCCTGTACTGGGCCAAGTTACAGAGCTTGCTTCTATAAATCGGAATGTATGAAAACTTCTTGCAGTCAGATGCACTTAAATAATCACATACACACATGTGTTTACCTACGATTATGGTTTTGTTGTGAATGAATGCTCATAGCTGTCAACATATGTCCTGCTCTGAATTGCTTTTATAAAGAAAACTACATAATGGCATTCTACTTTATCATATGTGTGTATAAATGTGGACAGTCTAGGTTGTTATTAAATATGGATGATGCGAACACCTTCTACAGGAAAGAGAACTTGACGTGTCAAGAAAAAGGGACAAAGTTATTTTAAATGCTGCAATTTTGGGGGAATTTAATCACTTAATATTTTCATATATGTAGCTATCATGCATGCATTTATATATTTATATATACATTACATACATATATATCTTTAAGAAACCTATTTGTTTCCTGGAAGTTAAAACAAATGCTACTGTACTTCTAACTAGCACATTATTTACATACATGTAAATATCTGAAATGTTGAGATCTTAAATTTTTTTTAGCAGTAGTCCCTCAAGATCTGAGAGACACTGTCCTCAGGAACTCCACTCAGTTCTTTGAGTACTAAAATCTGCCAATACTCAAGTCCCTTACATACAATTCATATTTGCACAATATATATACAGCCTCCCGCATACTTTGAAGTAGATGTGTCCTACTTGTGACCTACTGCTTTTTGTCCTTGTTTTTAAATAATATGATGAAATTTTATAAAAATATTTTAGTGTTTATATACATTAACTATATTATTGCACAACTATATGCGGCCTGAAGCAGGTCTTTATTCAAAAAAAGACAAGGACAAAAATAGCAGATGACAGGTTAGACACCTCTGCAGAAACACCTTTAGAATTTTTATAATACCTAATACAATGTAAATGCTACACAAATATTTGTTACACTGCATTGCTTATGAAATAATTACAAGAAAAGGTCTGCACATGTTCAGTTAGGACACTTTTTTCAATCCCTGGTTCATTTAATCTTCGAGAGGAAAACCTGCAGATAGTACAAGCCAACAGTGTTTAGGTAAATAGCATAACTTAACAGAAAGGGCCTAGGCTTCTGTGCCACAGGGAAAGGGTTAGAATCACAACTCTGCCACCCTTGTATTCTTTTTTTTTCCCCATTTTATTGATATGTACACATGCAGAATTTAAGGTTTACAATG
>PVKB01003552.1:0-193581 GCA_004027205.1 Ctenodactylus gundi | reverse complement strand
CCCCCCCCGTGCAGGCCTCACCGGGTGCTGCGGGCGTATTCCTCCTTGCTCTCCTTCTTCCCCCGCTGGCGGGGCTTGAGGTTCTGCAGTGTCAGCGAGTGGGCCTGGGTGCACCACTGAGCCAGCATTGCCAGAAACTGCAGGGAAGCACAGGGTACTTGGAGAAGAGGGGTCTGAATTTAGTTGCCTGGAGATGGACCATTGCCAGATGAGAAGGCCCCACAGGGGCACTCTGGGGAGCTGGGATGGAGCTAGGGTGCTACGAAGGTTTTAAGGACCAGATTCCACTGGGGAGAAGGCGGGCTCCCAGCAGGGCAGGGGCAAGCACCTTGGAGCAGACACGGGCATTCTCAAGCAGCACGCGGGTCCAGACGGCAGGGTGTCGGGCTACGAAGCGCCAGTCCCGGCAGACCTCGGCAGCGTGCAGCAGCGTGCGTGTGTCCAGGTAGGTGAAGATGCAGAACAGGGCAGCTCTCATCTTGAGGATCTCGGGGCTGATGACTTCATTGGAGCGCGAAGGGCTGCCTCTCTCAGCTCTGCGGCATCGTCCACTGCCTCCCTCTGGCCGGGCTGCAGGACAGCGCAGGTGGGTGGTCAGGGGTGACAGTGGAGAGTCAAAGGCTAGCAGGGATGTGCATAGGGAACTGGGCAGAGTAGGAGCTGCACCAAGAACTGGCACGAGAGAGTGCCATGCTGGGAACCGGTGCCTTTTACACTAGAGAGAAAAATGCCCCTTTCTCAAAAAATGTTTTACATGACAATAGCCACCCCTGATCCTAACCTCAGACTTCCTAACCCACCCAGATATGCGCATGCCTGGTTGCAGATGGCAGGGGTCCCCAACCTCAAGGCTGAGTGCACACTGAGCTGCTCTCCAGAGCCCATCACATTCAGTGACCCATGCAGATGTGGCACACACTTTGCACACTACCACCGCTGGCCTACCCTGTAACACGTCCCTGCCCCAGACACTTCACATTAGGGGTGAGCGAGTCTGGCACAGTAAGCGGGGTACAGGAGTCCTGGAGATTTACTGCCTCTGCCCTGTGTCACCCAAGGGGGCCCAGCTCCTAGGGGAAGGCAAGCCTCTCTGTCTCCCTCCCAGGACTTACCTGAGAGTCGGCAGCTGCTCAGTGGCCCAGCCACAGAAGGCCCAGGGCGGGGGAGATCTGAGGGACCCTCGGCCTCTGACTCAGTGGTTCTGGAGCCCACATCTGAGACATCACCCTCTTCCCCCTCAGTGCTGTGCCGACGGGGTCTGCGCTGCCAGTTCTGGATGGCTTGGCGCCGCAGGCCTGAGCTGCGAGGGGGCTGGGACCGCTCCGAGCCACCATTGGCCGCCTGGGCCCGAGTGCCCAAACCCCCAGGGCTGCTGTCCTCAGGGGCACCGTCCTCTGGCCGGGGCATCTCCAGACTGTCACTGTCATAGCAGCCTGAGCTCTGGGATGCAGCTGGCACACGGCTGGAAGCCCTGGGGCAGAGTGGACCAGATGGTGAGGGACAACGGGTACCAGGCTGAGTTCCCCAACCTGCCCCTACCACCAGCCAAGGGTAGCCCATCCGCCCTGCTTCCCAGTAGCTCCCCAAGTATGGAAAAGTAGACTGGAAGAGGATGGGGACAGTAGGAGACGAGCCCTGATGGGCCAGTGGATCTGTCCAGGGCAGGGTGGGCTGTGCAGGGTGGGCCAGGCCCAGAGCTTACCCTGTGCTGGGAGAGGAGCCATGCCGTGACACTGCGTACGTGCTAGGCACGGCTGGGCTCACGTGGTGCTCTCGCTGTGGACCCCAGAGCAGGAGGGAAGGAAGGTTGGGAGAAGAGGCAGGAGGATCAGGTAGTATCAGAAGGAGGGCAGAAGAAGGAGAGGAGAGGAAGGAGAGGAGAGAGAAGGAAAAAAGTTGGGAAAGATGGACAAATGGACAGACCGACAGTCCAGACAGGCAGGCTCATAAGCCCCCTCCCCACGCCACCAAGCATCAGACCCAGGCTCGGGGCTCCTAGGCTCACTTGCAAAGGCGGCCAAAAACGGGCCCTTGCGGCTGCTGGATCCCACCTCCTGCTGTTTCCGGGGCTGGCACTCCCACCTAATCAGAGGGGGCCCTATTCCTGGGCCGTTACTTGGGTCTCCTCTCAGGGGAAGAGCCAAAGAAGGGAAGTATAGAAATCTAGGTGGCGTGAGGCTGTATGCGAGGAAGGCTGTGGTGGCCAAGTGAGCAGGTGTATGGGGGGGGCAGGCACTCACCATTCTGCCTGGGCCCCGGGCCCCAGGCCCTGCGCCACCGCCCCCACCTCCGCGCCCCAGGCTGGCACTGGGCGTGCTGCCACAGCTGCTGCTGATGACCTGCAGCTGCCGCTCGGCGCGGTCAGCCCGCTCCAGGAGCTCCTCGATGAACTGCTGCAGGCGCAGCTTGGCGCTGGCTTCCCGTGCTGCCGTCTCCTTCAGGAACTGGTCGATCTGCACCACCTCCCTAGGCCCAGAGAAGTCACTTACCCACGGTCCTCTGGAGGGCAGCCCGGCCAGTGGGAAGCCATGGGGCCCAGCTGCCTTCATGGCACCATACAGAACAGGCCTAGACACACACCGGAAATGCAGGCACACGTGGAGTTCATACTTGGACTCACCCCAGCCTCAAACACTTAACTAAATACCCCCTCACAGAAATACCTGGAGGCACATGCAGTGCTACACACAACCACCTCCAGGAACACAGCTCACACATCATGTCCCTGCCCTGACACACCTCACTCACAAACACACAGACACACCCAGTTACCTACACAGCCATGTGCTCATGTCACCACACACTGCCCAGGATATTCATGTACATATGGTACACTTCATTTTCATTCTCAGGTACACACAGTCTGAGACACGCAAAGAACCACAGAGACACAGGTCCACGTGCATATTCCGACAGACACGCATATACACACGCACATTCAGAAACAGTCAAAAGTACGCGGTCACATCAACACATGGAGAGACGCACTCAGATGCAGAAGCCCACCCAGAGTTTGCACCAACCCCAAGATCTGCACTAACGGCACACCGACAGTTATCTACGCGTGTACTCCCAAAAGCATGCGTGCTTTGCTCCTGTGTCCACTCAGCATTTATTACCTACCGTGTAGTGCCAAGCACTGTTCTAAGTATTGGGGAAACTTCAGCAAACAAAAATTTAAAAAAATCTCCGCCTTCATGGAGCTTATATGGAAATGGGAGCAGACAAAGAACATTTACACAGTTCATAATCCTATATTTTACAAGACCAGAGAAGAAAGAAGCCAGAAATGCCTGAAAAGGAACAGACAAAAGCAGGAAATCCCAGGAGAGCACCCTAGAAGCAAGTAGAGTACTGAGGGTCAGCTGCATCAGACGACACGGGGCTAAAGTCAGATGAAGCCTGGGAGGGCTGGGGGTGTGGCTCGGGGGACAGGGCGCTTGCTCACCATGCCCAACATGACAGCAAGTCCCAGCTCTCAGGAGGCTCAGGCAGGAGGACTGCCATGAGTTCAAGGCCAGCCTGCGCTACCTAGTGAGTTCAGGACCAGCCTGGACTACACAGTGAGACTCTTTAAAAAAAAAAAATGAAAAAGAAAACACTCTCAGCAACATGAAGGCCATTGTTGACATGGGGACAGTGGCAGACTGTGTGTGCTGATCAGGGTGGGTTCTGGGGGGAATCTACGGGAGGAAACTGGAGACTGGGCCTGTAAGAAATACCGTACAGAGCGTTCCCGTAAGGAGCCGCGGGGAGGCGGCAGCAGCCGGGGGAAGAGGAGCAGAGCGGAAGAGAGAAATCACATCCCGTCTGCACGCTTTCAGGAATGTTCAGGTAGAACATGAGATGAGAGAGAAAAAAGAGAAGAGAATCGGGCCAGAGAGTGAACAAAACTAGGCAAAAGGCAAGAGAACCTGGTACCAAAATGCCGCGGCTGGCCTTGGCCAGGGCCGGCAAGGACAAGAAACAGTGAGCTGGCGCGGTGGTGCACACCTGTAACTCCAGCACACCAGTGAGCTGAGGCAGAAGGATTCCAAGTTCAAGGCCAGCTTGGACGCGACCAAGCAAGATCCTGCCTCAAAAAAATAAAAATAAATAAAAGGTCTGGAGACGCAGCTCAGTGGGAAGGCCCTGAGTTCACTTCCTCCTGTGGCAAAAACAGCAAAAAAATCTCAAAACCTGAGGTCGTCTCCACAGATGGGCACGTGGTCACGCTGCCGCGCTCATGTCCCAAAGGCACCCTGCCCGATCACCACCGCACACTCATCACCAGCCGCCGGCCACACGCAGACGCTCGGACACCCACCCCGCAGGGCCCGGCGCACTCACTGCTGCTTGCGGCTCAGCTCCTGCTCCTTGTGCACCAGGTCCTGCTTGAGCGAGGCCAGCAGCTCCACGCTGACGTCCACCTGGCGCGACAGCTCGGACGCGCGCTCCTCCAGCTCCTCCTTCTCGCGCCCGAGCCGCGCGCTCTCCTGCCGCGCCGTCTCCAGCTCGGCCGCCTTGCGCTCCAGCTCGGCCTGCAGCCGCCCCACCTGGCCCGCGATCTTCTGCTCCACCTCCTCGCTCAGCCGCTCCAGCCGGCGGTCCACCTCCAGCTTCTCCAGCGCGCGGATCTTGAGGCGCGCCAGCCCCTCCTCGTAGGCCGCGTCGGCGGGCGACGGGGACGCGGGCGAGGCGGAGGCGGGCCCGGAGCAGGGGCCGGGCCCGGGCCCGGGCGGCGGCGTGGAGCACGCGGAGGACGCCACGGACTTGCGCGCGAACAGCTCCCCGAGCGGGATCTCGATCTCGCGCAGCGCGTAGCGCGCGGCGGCGGGCACGAGTCCCGGCTCGGCCAGCTCGTCGCAGGGCAGGCCGGCGGGCACCAGGTCGCCGGGGAAGTGCGCGAGGGCGGCGTGGTGGTGGTGGTGGTGCAGCAGGTGCGGCGCCGCGGGCGCGGGCCCGGCCGCCTGCTCCTTGCCCTGGAACGACGTGCTCTCGAAGACCTCGCGCCGCGCGCCGGGCACGGCCAGCAGGGCGGCGGGCTCGGGCGCCAGCGGGAAGCCCGAGGCGGCGGCGGCGGCGGCCGCGGCGTCGCAGATGCTGTTGGTCTTGGACAGGATGTAGAGCGTCTCGTAGGTGTGGCTGTACTCCAGGTGCGCGCGCAGCGACGACAGGCTCCGGAAGCGCTTGTGCTCCCCGCAGCGGGGGCAGCGGTACGGCAGGTCCAGCGAGGCCATGGCCCCGCCGCGGCCGCCGCTCAGCCGGGGGCGCTCATGGGGGGCGCCGGCCGGCCCCCTGCGCGGTCAGCAAGGCCGGGCGCCCGCGGCCGGCGCCAAGGGGACTAGGAGAAAGGGAAGGACTCTTAGGAGGGTGGCGTCCCACCACCCTGCCCGATTCCGCCCCTCGGCATCCTACCGGGAGGAAATTGACTTCCCTCGGCCTGCTGTGATACCTGAGGGAAGGCCTCTGCGAGAGCCAGAAAATGCGAGTTCCTTAAACTGCCTTAAAGGAATTAGTTTTATTCTTAATGGTTCTGACCTAGAAACTTCCCAAGTGCTCGTCAATAACAGAATGGGTACATCAGATACCGTCACAATGGAATACCTCACAGCCGTAAGAAAGGGCGCTGTCGATAAACCCCACATGGATGAATTCATTTACTATTACTATGGTAGGAAAGACGCTAGCTCAGAGTGCGTGCTGCAGGAGTCCACAGAGATGGGGTTAAAAAGTGCGGGTGGGTGTACAGCTCAGCATTAAAGCCCTGTGGGTTCCATTCCCAGTACCACATAAGTTGGGCGTGGTGGCACACGCCTGTAATCCCAGCACTTGGGAGGCTGAGGCAGGAGGACTGCCATCAGTTCAGCCTTGCTTGGGTCAACATAATGAGTCCAGGACCATCCTGGACTACACGACATGACCCTGTCTCAAAAACAAAGATAAAGATGATGGCAGAGGTCATAACAGAAAGTTGTACCCGGGGGATGTATGAATTGAACGCGGTACTCAGCGCTTTAACCGCGGAGCTGTTCCTCCAGCTCTGTGCCCTATTATCTCTTCTCACAATCTCCTGGCACAAGACCCACACATTCCAGCATCCCAACTCCTGCTGCCCACTGGCCCACCCCTGACCCCGTCACCCTTCCCCCACACGTGGAGTCTCCGCCCCTTCCTCACGGCATCCTTTCACTAATGGCAGCTCCGTTTTCCCAGGCTCCAGCGACGCTGCCCTTGAGTTCTGCACGTTCCCGTTCTGCTGCCGGTCTGAACTTCCTGCCCTCAACCGCCTCCACTCCAGCCTTCCTGGAGCTGGTCCTCTCTCACAGGTTCACTCGCAGCCACTCAGTTCCATCTATCCACCCTGACCCATTCCCAAACTCTCTTTGCCCTCTGCCATTTCCACACAGACACATAGGCAGGTGGCTCTTCCCCTGGCCACTCAGTACCCAGTGCCCCTGGCATCAGCACCCTGCCTGGATCTTGGGCAGCCAGCCTTCGTTTGCCACTTTCTCGGTCCACCCACGGCCTTGGGGATGTAAGACAGGCTTGCCCAATTGGCATCCTGGGATGGGTACGAGGTGCCCAAGTTGAGCCAGTGGACCCCAAGACTGTTCTGGAGTTACTAGAGCAGAAGCATTGCCCCTTGGGCTCAGGTTTCCGAGCCAACGGGTGGGCCAGAGCAGCTTGGGCCATCCTTGTCCCTTTTTGGGAACAGCTACCTCGGGATGAAGCCAATCCGGAAAGTCGAACTGAGATGGACAGAGAATGTCTTAGAGACAGGGTGAGACCCTGGCCAGCTCAGCTGTGACTCCCATCTCTTGCTTATGCTAGTTACAATCGGATCTGTGTTCTTAGCACTAGGAACAGTTCCAGTCCAATAAATTGGAATTAGAGATAGACTTTTATTTTTTCACATGATATACCCTATGAAAGCATTTGCTGAATTAAGCGAGGAGGCATAAGATAGTACTGCCTCCTTCACCCCCTACTCAGGTAGGTGTTGGCAGTGTGGTCTTTGCCATGGCCTCACTCAGGCCCCGCAGAAGACACTGACGGACGGCCCAGGTGCAGGGGAGGAACATGGCTTGCTGGGCAGAGGCCCTTTCTGCCTGGGGCCAGTAATCCAGCATGGCTGAGTCAGATAATTAAGAGCCAGTTCTGTGCTCCTAGCTAAAGTCAGCTCAAGCAAAGACAGGAATGCTGGAACACACAGGGAGGCCGGCCTGGGGCCTGACAAGCTCCTGACTCCTCAGGCCCGGCTGTGCCCCCCAGATGACACAGAAGCTTCCGTTACAAGCCACCTTCTGTTAGGATGCAGTCTGAGCAGGAAAAAGCAAAGGGCTTCCCAACTCTGTCTAGGGGTTTGTAGGTCCGTGGCAGAGGCCCCAGAACCCTGGGCTCCTGGGATAGGCGGAGCACCTGGGTGGTTGCTAAGAGACAAATCTTTCCTCCCTCACTACCACCACCAGGGACTCTATTAGAGAATTCTGACTTTCAGTGAGGGCTTTAGCTTTGGCTGGTAGCTCTGGGGATCTCCCAGTGCAAACTGACGGAGAAGCTTCCCAGCGACTAAGGGAACTGTATCACCAGAAGACCCACAGACCTGCAAAGTAAGGCCAGGATTACTCAGCCCCTCATCACCCCCTTCCCCAGTCCTCCCTCAGCCTGCACTCCTCTGTGCCTCTCTCATTCTGCAGAGGCTGCAGAAGCCGGGCAGCTGACTGGAGGCCCATGGAGCCTGCTCCTCGCCACTCCGTCAAGGAGGACCTGCCGCAGCCCACGTTCTTCCTCTCCTCTCCCCAGCTCGGGCTGTTCTTTCAGATCTCCAGTTTTCACTCCATCCCACAATCTGGCCACAAAGTGAGAGACCCTGAGGAGCTAGCTGAGCACCTAACCAGAGGCCTTCACAGAGTCTGGAATGCCATGTGCCACTATATACAGGGTGCGGGGGAACTGAACTCAGGGCCCTGCGCTTGCTGAGCAAGTGCTCTCCCGGCGCTGTGTTACTCCTCCAGCCACCTGATGGTATCACTTGAACAGCTACATTCAGGGGTGCCTGAAACTCACCCAAACTTGTCAGTTATGTGAGCCAATAAATTTATTTTTAAGCGCTAAACTTCAATCATTTGAGTCAGCTGCCAGTCTCCAGCAATGAGATTTCAAGTGATCACAATGACCCATTCTGCCAAAACAAACCCCAGACTTCCCTTCACCTGCTCCTCAGCATCCCTGCCGCCTACCGCAGGGCCACCGTGCTCCCAGCCACGGCACGGGCCATCTTGATGTTTTTCTCTACTAACCATTAGGATCTGCTGGTTTTCCCTTTAACTCAACTATTTGTTTTTTTTTTTTTTTCCCTGAAAAACTATGGATTCAAGGGTCTTTGCACTGAGTTACACTCCACCCCTGTTTATATATAGTTTTGTTTGTTTTGGGTCAGCATTTCACCAAGTCTCTACATTGCCCAGGCTGGGCCTGAATTTCCAGGCCTCCTGGCTCAGGCTCTTGGAGCCTGGGGCTACAGATGTGCACCGTCGCATGCAGCTTCGGCTGTCCTGGGCTCTGTGCTCTCCGAGCCACGCTTTCCCCTTGGTTACATGGCTCTCTTCCACTCCAGTGAGGCCCCGGCCCCTTCTGCCCGCAGATGACTCTTGCTCCCCCTCTTGCAGTAGCTCCCCTCAGCTACAGACTGAGCCAAACGCCTCAGCTGCACAGTCTGGCCTCCGTGTGCTCTTGCCAATCTCTCAGGGAAAGAGTGGCCGCCTGTTTTGCTTGTGTTTCTTTGATTTCTGTGGCTGGATGCTTTCCCACACACTTATCATTCATTTTCTGTGCCTGTGATGGCTTGCCTTGATACTACTTCGTTCATTTTTTTAAGGAACGTTCACATTTTCCTATTGATTTTCAAAGCTTTTTATAATATTGATTCCTCACTCCTCACTTATGTACTTCAAGTATTCTCTCAAGTACGTTGATTGGCTTTTACTTTTGTGTTTATGGTTGTTATTGATATATTAGAGTTTTGAAATATGCTTCAGTAAAATCTTTTTTTTTTGAGTCAGAGTTTTGCTCTGCAGTCCAAGAAGGTCCTGAACTCACTACTTACTTTAGCCCCAGCTGCCTTGAACACAAGGCAGTCCTCCTGCCTCAGCCTCCTGAGTGCTGGGATTACAGGCGGGCACCACCATGCCCGATTTATGTGGTGCTGGGGAACTGAACTCAGGGTCACGTACTTGCTAGGCAAGGGCTTTAACCAGAGATATTCCTCCAATCCCCCAGTAACATGTTTATGGTTTCTGATTTTTGTTGTCATGCTTAAGACTTAATGTGTCCCTACTCAAGAATTAGACAAACAAGTTTTCTTTTAATACTTGTGACAATTTTAGAAATTCTAGAATTTTTTTGAAATAATACTTTAAACAAATAACCACTACCATAAACTGACAGTAATTTGGTAGCACACAAATAACTGAGCTTATAAGTTCCTTTTTGTTTTGAGACAAGGTCTCACTCTGTAGTCCAGGCTCACTCTGAGCTCAGTACTTCGCCCAAACTGGCCTCAAACTCATAGCAATCCTCCTGCCTCTGCCTCCTGAGTATTAGGATTACAAGTGTGCGCCACCACACACAGCTTATGTGGTGCTGGGGAAATCGAACTTGGGTACTCAGCACTTGCTAGGCAAGCACTTTAACCACTGAGCTATTCCTCCAGCCGCCCTTTTTAAAAAAATCTGGATTTTTAATTCATCTAGAAATTTTTGGTGTACATGGTAAGATAAGGATTTAAAAAACAATTTATTATGAACATTTTCACATACATTTAAAAATAGGATGTTGTGATGAACTCTTACGTGCCCGTCATCTAGATTCAACCATTAACAAACTCCTGGCAGTTTGTTTTTCCTTTGACGCTGGGGATTGAGCCTGGGGCATCGTGCATAACTGTCAAGCACTCTGTCACTGAGCTATATCCCCAGCCCAATAATAATAATTATTATGACTTTATTATTTGGAGTCAAGGTCTCACTAAGTTAACCCCTAGCTCCTGATCTCCCGCTTGAGCAGCCCAAGTAGCTGGGATACACGTGTGACCCCAGGCCTGGTGCCTGTCCTGTCCTGATCTGTCCACACACTGCTCCTCTGCTTCACATCTGCACCACTCCTGATGCTGGGTAATTTTTATTAAATTCTCTATACTGTTTCATCCATAGTACCTTAGTATGGGTGAGATAAAAATTTCCTTTTATAAAAGTAAAAACTTGGAATTTTTTCAGTATTGCTTCCTTTAAGGCAGACAGATTCAAACTGAAGATTGCAGTCCTTTGGGGTTCTTTCACACTCTTTTTCCTTTAATGTTATAAAATTTTTTTAAAAAAAGAATAGATATATGGCCCAAGAAAATGCCACTTCACTCAAAAAAAATCAAGGGCCAGGGACTGGGGCATGCTCAGCAGTGCCCTAGGTGGGGTTCCCCAGCACCACATAAACCGGGTGGGGTGGCAAACACCTGTAATCCCAGCACTTGGGAGGCTGAGGCTGAGACAGGAGGATCACCACATGTTTGAGGCCAGCCAAGGCTACATAATAAGCTCAGGACCAGCGAGGGCTACAGAGCAAGACTCTCAAAACAAACAAACAAACAAACAAACAACCCACCACCAACAAAAACAAGGACCAAAAACCCAGCAAGCCACAGGTTGGACATGACTGCTTTAAGGGATGTTAAAATCAAAAAGCATCCCTAGGGGCTGAGAGCATAGCTGAGTGGTTAAAGTGTTTGCCTAGCATGCACAAGGCTCTGGGTTCGATTCTTCAGTCTCAGGCCCCAACACTGCAGCACCACATATAAAAGATTAGGTGGGTATGGTGGCACAAGCCTGTAATCCAGCACTCAGGAAGCCAAGACAGGAAGAAGTGCCATCAGGTGGAAGCCAGCCTGGGCTATATAGTGAGCTCAGGACCAGCCTGGACTGCAGAGCCAGACCCTGTTCTCCCAACCCCCTGCCCCCCCAAAAAAGGAAGGAAGAAAAGAAGAAAAAGTAACTTAGGAAGTAAATCCAAAACATAGTTCTCTGAAAACACTAACAAAATAAAGAGCCCCTGAAAATCCATTTAGAGAAAAGGGAACATATATATATTCCTTTTCTTTCTCATAGTGGTGTGTGTATATACATACACACACCACTATGAGAAAGAAAAGGAATATGGCCACTGGCACAGAGATTTTTTTTTAATTACTAAAATGCTACCAGGTACAATTCTTGGCTCGGATTCTTAAAAATCTGGATGAGCTTAATGCTTTTCTAGGAAAATGTAAATTATCAAAATTGACTCAAGAAGAAATAGAAAACCTGAATTGGCTAATAACTATAGAAACAACTGATAATGTTGGCATAGTGACCATGGACATGAGAGCTCAGGATACACACACATGACAAGGTTGCCCTGGAATATTTGGCCACCATGGTGTCACTATGCCTGTGTGCCTAACTTTCCCTACACGTGCTGGTCCTTTCTGTGTGGGGTACATTTCAGGCCCTCGGGAAAACCAGCCTTCTCTCTCCAGGCTCCTTCCAGGATGTACTTTTTAAAGATACCCTCTCTGCCTGCGTAGCTCCCTGACAGCCAGGCCCCAGGGCAGGGGGAGGCTAAAGTTCAGGGTGGCGAGCCTGTGGCTAGAGGGGCAAGGTAGAGGAGAGGACAGACTTCCAGGTCCAGGTGGTTCCTCATCCCAGTCCAGCCCACCCCACAGATTCCGGGCATCTGCTCGAGTTGAGGAAAGGCCACGAAGACTTACACACCTTAGCATAAGCATGAAGTTTTGCAATTCTATCAACAAGAATGTGAAGGGGGTAGAGGGTGGGGGTGACAGGGAAAAGAGGAAATGAAAAACAGAGGTATTGTGAATTCAAATTCTACTACAGTCCTGCACTATGAGCACTGCGGCAGAACAGAGGGAAGATTTTCCTTTACATTCCAGTTTTCCCCATCAGTGATCTGTCTCCCTTTCAATCTGGTCCTGCCTCCTTGCCATCCCTAGGACTATTAGGTTCCTTCTCCCATCTGAAATACCTACCTCAAGTCTACATTTTGTTCAAGTCCAGCTCAAGATTTTCTTTAGACAGAACTCTACGGGCTGAGCCTGTAATCCCAGTACTTGGGAGGTTGAGACAGGAGTGTCATACATTAAATGCCTAGCTTTCTTTCTTTCCTGTTTTCTTTTTTTTTTCTTTCTTAGATTTCAGGCGTGAGAGTTTTACTTCTTTAAAAGCCCAACCATATCTAGATGTGTGTCAGCTGTAGCTCCTGTCCACTGTCATATTCTCACATGCAGAGGCTGACATTTCTGGAACTTCACTCCCACATCGACACTGATAATTCCTAAAGGGGACATCTTGCATCTTCTCAGCCCGTCTTCACTTTCGGGTGATAGTAACATCTCATCCTTTCTTGGGCGAGCTGTTCCTCCCTAGTCCAGGTGGTTCTGGCAGGGCCACCGATCTGAACAGGAGGGCACGTGACTCATGTCTGGCCAATCAGTAGTTTTGCTTGGCCACAGTGATTGACCCAGGGGTGGGCATGTTCCTCAGGCAGAGCCAACGGAGTTCCTCAGTGGGAGTTTTTATGAGAGATCAGAAGATCAAAGGGTCCCCTCTCCCTTGTGGAAGCAGGGATGATGAAACTGCCTAAATGGTCTTATGCACTCTCCCCACGCCAGGGGAAAGGCCCATGCACGGTGGGGAGAAAACATGCAGACAGAGTGAAGCTGAGCCAAGAGCGACAGAGTCCCCCCAACACTGCTGCAACCATGGGTGCAAAACCATGACCCACTCACCTTTCCTTCCCACTGGTAAAGATCCTTTTTTGCTTAAAATAATTAGTCACTTAGAATCATGAATTCTAGCCAAGACTCTCTCAAATCTACATGTGTATCCTACGCTTCTCACCATGAAACATGTATTTGCAGAGTACCTACTCTCTGCCAAAAGCTACACCACCTGCTGTGCCAGGTGTGCTGAGAACACACAGAAAAACACGTTCCAGCCATTGCCTTCATGCAGCTTGTGATCTTCTGGGGCAGGTTAAGGCATTAGATGATACAGTCCCCGGATGGATATGATGCAGGAAGCTGGCACAGGATTGCACACTTAACCTCAGCTGAGGAATTGGAGGACTGGAAACACCCAGAGGTGCGAGCATCTAAGCTACTGAAGAACACAGTAGAACTGCCAGGTAAAGAAGGCAGTTACAGAGAGAAGAAAGGCCTTCCGAGCCGATGAAGCCGCACTGACGAGGATGAGGAAACGAGAAAGTATGCCTTCCTGCAAGAACCAGAGGGCCAGCTCCATGGGGGGAGACAGCGGATGGTCGAGTCCCTCCTGTATCCCTAGCACTTGTCCCAGTGCCTTAGTGAATGTGAGATGAATGAATGGCGAAAACAGAGTCAGATGTACAGTTAGAGAATGCAGCAGGGAGGAGCAATGTCTTGAAGAAGGTTGGTGGAACATTAGAAGTGAAAAAAAATCGATTGTTATTGTTATTAATTATTTTTGGTGCTGGGGATTGAGCTCAGGGCCGTGCATGCTAAGTATGTGCTGTGTGACGAAGCTACATCTCCATCATCAGAGGTAAAGATTACTGACCAAGGCACCAGGAGTGAGATGGGGAAAAGGATGGATTTGGGAGCAATGCAGGAAGGAGAGATGGGAAGGCCTGTTCACAACATGACTCTGGCAAGAAGGAAAGAGAGAATTAAGGATGAATTTCAGTATTTTTCTTTCTTCAGGTTGGGGTTTTTGAACAAATGGGTAGATGACGATGTGGCTCATTAAGGGAGGAAGTAGAAGAAGGTAGGTTTTTCCTTTGTTTTGTTTTGTTTTCTGAGACGGGTTCTCACTCTGTAGTCCAAGCTGGTCCTGAGCTCACTAGGTAGCCCAGGCTGGTCTGGACCCCATGGCGATCCTCCTGCCTCAGCTTTCCCAGTGCTGGGATTACAGGCGTGCACTACCATGCCCAGCTTATGCGGTGCTAGGAGAATCGAACTCAGGGCCTTTCTCTTGCTAGGCAAGCATTTTAACTGCTGAGCTATCCCCCAGGACCAGGAAGGCAGGTTTTGGGGAGAGATCATAAGTTGGGTTGTGGATTCCATGAGTCAGAGGTTCCAATGGGCCTTGGAAGTAATGCTACTTGGTGTGGGGCTTGGTATGTGCGACATGGAGCCTAAAATACAATTTTGGCAACTCACACATAAAAATGAAGCGGGTGAGCAGGTCCAGGGAGAGACACAGAAAGAGGAGAAGAGCAGCAAGGGAAAGATGGACCCTCCGAGAGAAAAGGTGGGAGAACCAACAAATTCCAGAGAATCAGGAGCAGAAATGGGAGTTCTGGTAGGAACCTTAAGGAGAGGACATCAAGGAAAGAAGTGGGTGACTGTGGAAATCATGTTGACAACTTGCTTCAGAGAAGTAGGAGGGCCCCCTGGGAATTATTACGAGGGCTGCTGCGAGGAGCCTGGCTGACGTGGGCTGTGGAAAGTGGACACAGACACTCAGTTGTGAAGAGGGCAGACAGGCAGCATGGAGGCAGGCAGTAAGAGGCAGCCAGGTGGGGCATACCTGTAGTTCCTGCTACTGGGGAGGATGAGGCAAGAGGACTGCAACTTTAAGTGAGCCTGGGCAACCCAGTGAGGCCTTGTCTCAAAAATGCAAACAAAAAGCGCTGATGATGTAGCCTAGTGCCCCTGATTTAAAAGGTTAGACAGACTTGGCTGAGATATAACCTAATTCCGCTGTATCACATCACTTCCATTGGTCTAAGGCATGAATGACTTAATGCCTAAGACCCAAAACTTACAGTAGTTCTATTCTGAAAAGTGCTTTTAGAAGCTGCCAGGAGAGAGGAGTAAAAAGGGAGTTGTTTTTTTCCCCCAACGTTGGCACAAAAAGCCCAATACAGCTGACACTGAACTCATAATACTACAGTGCACACCCTCGAACCTGCTTATCTTTCACCTCTCAACCAACATCTCATTGTCTCCTCAGCACCCTGGATAGCAGCCCTCTCTGCATTCTTCCTGAATTATTTTTCTTCGGAGACAAAGCCTAGCTCTGTAGTCCAGGCTGGTCCAGAACTCACTGCCTAGCCCAGGATGGCCTTGAACTCATAGTAATCCTCCTCCCTCAGCCTCCAGAGGGCTGTTGATTAGAGGCGTGTACCACCATTCCTGGCTAGTATTTTTTATGTGATGCTGGGGAATTGAACCTAGGGCCTTGTATACACTTAGGCAAGCACTGTTAACCACTGAGTTATGTCCTCAGCCACTCTATCAAAAATTACTGAGCACACTATCTTTCGAACATCTGACTCTGCTTCTTCCTTTTCTGTAGCTAGTAGCCCAGGCCGGACTGAAATCTCCTTCTACCTGGATCACTGATCCTGTCTCTACCTGGGTCCTGGGTGACTTGCATTTGACTTCTCATGGCATCCAAACTGTTCTGCAAATATTGATCCAATCACAGCACTTTGATTCTAACAATCTCTGAAGGCGAGTCACCCAGAAAGCTAAAAATCCACCTCGAAGCTTTGCCAGCTCTGGCTTTTGTCTCTGCTTCTCCTTACATCCTCAGTGAGCCTTTGGGGCTTTGCTGTTGTACCTCCAAGTCCAGGCGCCTGCTGGTTCCTCTTACCGGGATTCCCTTCTCCAAGAGGTGCACCCTCCAGGTCCTGCTCAAATGCTGCCACGAAGCCTTCCCTGACACCTTCCCTCCAGCTCCAGGCACATCACAGCATGAGTCACTCCTTACCACAGCTCTTCAGAGTTAACAGGTAGCATGCTGGTTCTCACGGACCTGTTTGTGTATCAGTTTGCTCCTCAGCCACACAGTGAAGCAGGAACAATGCAGCTGACTCATCCTCCCACCGTTGGCACACACAGCAACAGCAGTATGTGGTTAGGGGAATCATATTGCCTAATGGGGAATTTGATTGATTTCATGTAATCAGAGCAATTTCTGCCACACATCTTCATGGAACTGGATAAGATGTTACAACCAAATTAATAACCTTGAGTAACAGGTGCTTTCCTGGCTCTGCCAGTCACTTATTGGGAGGTCAAACTGTGTCTTCTCAACACCATGGCTCTTCCTAGTTGAGCTCCTTGGTTTGGAGTTCGTCTGCTCCAGTCTTATCTACCCAGTAAGAAACTCACACACAAGGTCCACACCAGACACTGGGTTTATAAAAAATGGTAGTTGTGGCCTTAGGGTGCTTGCAGCCCAATAGAAAAAATACTGAACATTTATCTACTATTTTACCCTCATAACAATGGTGCCAAGTGGGTAGGATTGTCTCCATGTCTAGATGAGGAAACCAAGGCTCACTGAAGGCCAACAAGAATTATAAAAGGTTGCTGCTCTGGGGCCACCTCATGAGTCATACCTCCCAGTATTTTTTCCTTGCACTACGTCAGGACGGCACAGCCATGTTTGGCCAAGAGGATATTAGCAAGCCTGTTGCAGGCGGCAGCTTGATATGCAGTGGGATTGGAGGTCACGTCCTCTTGGCATACTCCCTTTTGAAATCCAGCTGCCAAGAAAAACTTAAGCTAGACCACCAAATACTCAGAGATTATGCATAGAGAGATCTGGAGAATGAGAGGCCACCTTGACATTCCTCTCCTGCCAGTCCCTCAGCTTAGTGCAGCTGTCTGAGAAATTGCAAGCAGGATCGGCACAGCCCACAACCAGTCATGCCAACCCTTGGACCACAAGGAGTAACAAGTCACTGTTGTTCAGATCGCCAAATTCTGGAATGACAGTTACACAGCATGAACTGAAAACATGTCAAATTAGGATTTGAACCTTGCACTGCCTGAACAACTTCAGAATCTAGGCTCCTAGTCTCAGCACTCTGTTCTTTCCGATTGTGAATGGTATATCCCATTAATCTCCAAATGTTCACGGGGTGGGGGGGGGAGGGCACGGAAGCATCCAATGAATTTCTGTTGAATGAATGAATCTTTATCAGAGACGCAGAAGGTCTAGGGAATTCAAAAGCTGGACAGCAATGACCTTCCAACAACCATCACTACTTTCCCATTAAAACTATTCCCAAACAAAAAGCAAGCTAAGAGGTTTGAATGTAAAAACAATTGTGTAGGTGGACAGCACCTCCACCCACGCTGTGTTTCTCTCCCACTTAAATTCCATTCGGGCAAAACCAAGAAGTTAGCAGACTTTGTTTTTTGACGTGTCCCTTCCCCCAAGTCTGGCCCCAACTTCCCAGATGCCCATGAGATCTTCTCTCCCTCCCTGTAGGCCCAACAGCTCTTTCCACATAAAACCCACATACAAGAAAGGAGCAAAGAAGGTGAAAATTACAGAAAGGAAGAAGGAAGGTTTGGAAGTTACCAGATAGATTTAGAAGCTTCTCTGCCCCACCCACCTCGAGGGGGGAAAAAAAAGCTATATACTAGGTGCTTTGGGGAGGCACCTGCCAGCAGGTGGAGGTATTCTAAGAATGGGGAGGCTGCTGGAGGTATCTGCATTATACCCCCATTATGCTCCTGTGGTTGAAAATAAAGAAATGCCCTGGGTCGGCCTGAATCCCTCCGGCCTCCCAGAAAGGCTGGGCCCTGACCCTGCTGTGGTGCGGTCCCAGCTGCACCTGCAGGACGGTCATTCCCGCCTGGCGAAGACTCAAGGGGTTAATGCCCATCCTCTGCTTCCGGGCAGCCCTGATACTGCCGTTTCCATTCTAAGCTCTCTCTCTCCTGCTCCAGCAGACGCGCACACACCTCCCAAGGTCACACACACACACACACACACACACACACACACACACACACACACACACACACGGGTCCCAGCACCTGGATCTCACACCCAGAAAACCAGCTGGGTCCCTTGTTGCAGACTCAACCTAACAGAGAGTAGGCCCCACTCAGCACTCAAAGGCAGACTGTGGGCACGGCACAGACACCGCGTCCCACTCACATTCAAAGCAATGCAGTGGGCCCGCCTCTGCAAGTGAGCCCATCAAACCCTGCAGGTACTGGGACGCGAGGAGACAGAAACATGGCTTACACACATGCACATCTCCAGACTAGCACACGTGCACACCGGCACGCGCGGCCACCCCCACAGGTGCCCGGCCAGGCCGCGGCGCCAAGCCCTTCCCCCACCCCTCTAGAGCAGGTGGGGAGCGCTGGCGTCTGGGGGGCTGCCCCTGCTCCCTGCCCCGGCCTCCGCTCTCCAGGGTCCAGAGTCGTGGTGGGATGGGGGGCCGCCCCCGCCCCCAACAGGCTCCGGGAACCACAGGGGGGAGGGGAAGCCTGGTCTCCGAGCTTTCGGATTTTTAATTTCTTAAATTAACCTCTTCCCCGCCTCTGGCCTGGCTGGCCCAGAGCCCCTCCGGGTCGGGCGGCCTGGCGGGCCCGGGAGGGCGGGGAGAGGAGGCGGCGGCCGCGGCCGGGGTCCCCGCGCTCTCGCCTCTCGGGGCGCAGTCCCGCAGCGCGCCCGCGACGCGCCCTTACCTCCTCCACCCGCGGCGAGGCCGGGCGCCGCGGCCCTGGGCGGGGGCGCCGAGCACCCCCCAAGCCGGGTCCAGACGCAGGGCCGCCGCGGGGCCTCGGATCCGCGCCCCTCCGCAGCCTCGGGGGCCGCGCGGCCAGCGTCCCGCCTCCCTCTCGGGGCGGGGGCGGCCGAGCCGAGCGGCGAGTCGCCGCGGGAGGGGCGCCCCGGCGGGCGGGCGGGCGGGCGGGAGGAGGGGGCGCGCGGCCCGGGGACGGCGAGGGGAGGGGCGGAGCCGGCCCCGCCCCCGGGGCGTGCCCTCCGCGCCGGGGAGCGGCGGACGCGGCCCGAAGCGCCTTTTCCGCTGGCGGTGGCTCCGGTGGGGGAGGGGTCCGCGCCGCCGCCGTGGGGATGCGGGGACCGCTCGCGCCGCGCCCCTGCGGGTTGCCCGGCTCCTGCACCATCCGGCGCGCTCCTGCCCCAGGAGCCCCCGCTGCCACCTTTAATCAGCCCTGACCTTCGGCCCGTGCCCACTCCCGTGCCAGTCCTGGGGCGAGAGGTTCTGAGCCCCCAAAAGAGGGCGTACTCGGGCGCTACTCTTGGGAAATGCGCCACAGCGCTTTAGGCCGTCTCTCAGGCGTGCGCGTGGCTCGTGCCCTCGAAGACCTCGGGTCAGACGAGAAGTCACCCCAAGACCTCCGGGGACGATCCCTTCTGGGCTTCCCAGCCAATCAATGTGCAGAGCTGGAAGTGGCGCCAGTCGGGCCTTGTTGTGCCCCAGACCCAATCCTGCACTTGAGACTTCGCCCCCAGGACACAAATAACCCGCGGGACCTAGAAGGAAGAAGGTGCAGGGAACTCTGGGCCAGACTAAGCATTTGGCTGGGATTGAGGCCACGCTTCATAGACCAGTAACACCTAGAGGGCACGCACCCTTGGCCTACGGAGTCAGGCAGATAGCCTCCCAGGGCTGCAGGGGAGTCTGAGAAGGCACAGCGTGGTGGGCCAGCGCCCGCAGGCCTGTAATCCCAGCACTCTGCAGGCGGAGGTGGGAAGGCAGGTTTGAGTCCAGCCACAGCAATTTAGCAACTTAGCAAGACCCTGTCTCACAATCAAAAACAGAAGTGGGCTGGAGATGCAGCTCGATAGGAAGGCCCTGGATTTGATCTCCGAGATAAAATAAGTCAATAGAAGAAGAAAATACAGAGCGTGTGAGCTACCGAGAACAGGGCTGAGCTAAGCCTCTGATGAGGAGAAACGAACGGCACCCTGCTTGTGCCTGGGCTGCGCGCAAGGCCTCAGCTTGGCTCTGAATCGGAGGCTGCTGGAGACTTCTATGGACACCATCCCACTGCTGGGATGGGCATTCTGTGTCAGAAAGGATCATTTGCAGACCTGTCAAGTAGCTTTTGGAGAAAGAAATTTAATAATGAAAGGACCGAAGGCTGTCCAGTGGCCTCTCAGGTCGAGCTCCTTGTCTCCATGCCCCTTTCTCTACCTATTGAATTTCTTTCCTTCTCCAGGAAGTCTTCTTAGATTGAGCACATGAGATAACATTTCTCCTAAGACCTAAATGATACCAGCTCCTATCGGCCAAGTGCCCGAGATCACACTAATCATGTTATGCACATCATTTACTCTTCCTAGCAAACCTGTCAAGTTAGACATTATTATTTTCCCACTTTGCGTGCAGAGAAGCTAAAGTTCAACAAATGGCATGATGAGATTTTGAGCACACATTTCTCGGTTCCAGTCTATTTCCGCCCACCACTCTCTTGCCATCCCTCGGCTACAGCAAAGTCCAGAGCCTTATCCTGTCAAAATTTTGATCGCCTAAATGTCTATGTTTTTGCAGATAGCCCAAAATAGCTCTATAATGTTGTGGTTCCGCCTTCTTAATTGTGCTATCTGTCCTTACTTTGCGCTTCTTGGGAATGTAAGGAAACAACCTGAGGCAGGCTGTGTGTGCTTCATGTGAACATTAACGCAGGCACACAGATATGCAGGTGTCCACCTGTATACATGCCAGTGTACACAGGTGCCAGTGTGCAAGTGCATGCGTGTTTGCCTATATGTGCATGTGGGTGACTACATGTGCACACATGTGCTTATGTAAGCACATGCACATATGTGCTTATGTTCCTGGGAATATATACATATGTAAGCATGTGCGCATGTGTGACCATGGTACATTTCACAGAAAACAATTCCTGCTTGGTTGTTATGGGAACCATGGTTCTAAAAATGTTAAACTGAATCCCACTCCATGTGGGCCAGAGAAACAGAGAGAGAGAAAGAGAGAGAGAGATAGAGAGAGAGAGAGAGAGAGAGAGAGAGAGATAGGGAGGGAGGAAACATGCCCAGTGACAGGAGCAACCAGGGTCCTCGAGCAAGGGCAGAGCATCGCAGGCTTAGCAGATGTGGGCAGGCCTGGCCCAGCGCAGGAGCGGTCCCAAGCCTGTGTTAGAGTTCCATGGCTTCCTCCATTCTCTGTCAACATCATGCGCTTCAGCCACTTTCCTTCCCCTCCCCCTTCTCTTTCTGAATGAACCTTTTTATTGGGGGGGGGGGGGTGCTGTCAATGAATTGGGCAAGACTCAAAGGTTACATACACTAGGCAGTAGACATGGCGGTGCGGGGTTGGAAATATGGCTCCAGACCAGGCTGCAGCCCTCGCAGGAGCTCAGGGGTGGGAAGCCTGTGGGTGACAGGTGGGGAGGAGAAGACACAGAGTAGAAGGAGGGGCTGCAGGGGCCGGAAGATGGAGCTGAGCCGCCTAGGCAGCCAGGGTGTGTCTGTTGTCCTAGGAGAGTGCAAGTTGCGGTCAGTGTGGAATACGTGACTCTGTGTTCCATGAAGCGTGTTCTACGGACTTTTCATCCCTAGGGCTATACAAGGTGTGATCACAGGTATGGTGATGGTCTAAATAGAAATAAAAAACTCACTACAGTGAAAGACACATTGTCATTAATCCTTCTCAAAATAGTCTACCGCGTTTTGAACACAAGTATCTCTTTTGCTTTCTTTTTGTGGTACTGGGGGAGGGGATGAGTCCAGAACTTTTACACTGAGCTATGTTCCTAACCGTGTGTGTGTGTGTGTGTGTGTGTGTGTGTGTGTGTGTGTGTGAACTACTCAGCAAGATCATCTCTCAGAAAGAAAGAGAGAAAGAAAGAAAGAAAGAAAGAAAGAAAGAAAGGCAAGAATAAATGTGACATGAAGTGGAGTATTCTTTATTTTTTTTATTTTTTGAGATTCTGTCTGGTCCTTAACTCATTATATAACCCAGGCTGGCTTGAACACACAGCAATCCTCCTGCCACAGCCTCCCAAGTGCTAGGATTAGAGGCATGCATTGACATGCTCAGTTTATACAGTACTGGGGAATAGAACTCAGGGCCCTGCACTTGGTAGGCAAGCACTTTAACCACTGAGCTATTTCCCCAACCCCCTTTTATTTATATTTTATTTTGAGATAGGGTCTTGCTAAATTATTAAATTGCCCAGGCGGGGCTCAAACTTTAGTGTTTGAGATCCCAGAGTGCTGAGATTACAGATAGGCACCACTCCTTTGGGCTACTTTGCTTTCCTAGATAAATCTTCTCTGTGCCTCTTAATTTTTTTTTGTAATGATTTTTACCAGTTTAAATATGGGCTGGGCCTGGTGGCATAAACCTGGAGCCCTAGCACTCTGGGAGGCTGAGGAAGAAGGACCAGGACTTCAAGCCCAACTGTGTGACTTACTGAGATGCTGCCTCAACATTAAAAATAAAAACGGGCTGGGAATGTAGCTCAGTGGGAAGGCCTGGGCTTGGTCCCTGGTACTATGAAAAACCATAAATGTTCACCAAATGCTTTGATCATATCTCGTACAATGTGGAATCAAAGGAAAGAACATGAGCAGTAGGACATAGGAAGTGTCTGGCACTGTTGAAAGTGGCTGTATTTAGCTTGTCTCAAACAAACAGGGCACGGAGATGCTCGCAGACCCCCGGGCTGCTTTGTGCAGCTCTCCTGGGTTCCATCTCACCGGGATGCTTCTTGTTCTTCCTTGTATCTCCAATGTTCAAATCCAGATTTGAGTGAGCCTCTGCTTTGGTGTGCCACGGCGTGTCGAATTCCTCAGGGACACTGAAAACTACTGACCCAGAGCGTGGTGGGCTTTCTGTGGTATGTGGAATGAATGCATGATGAACACGCACACATGTGCGTGCATAGGGTGATCAAAAACTACAGTGAATGTTTAAATCAAAATTTTTATTACAGTAAAAGACACATTGTTATTAATCCCCCTTAGAACTGTCCCCTTTCATCAAACATACTTATCCCACCATCCTTGCCAGTTTCTGAGGCAGTTCTGGGAGTCTTCTCTTGTGTCTGTATCAGATGAGATAAAAAAGTACAACGAATGGGGCTGGAGGAATAGCACAGCAGGTAGAGCGCTTGCTGAGCAAGTGCAAGGCCCTGAAATCAATTCCCCAGCACTGCACAAGCTGGTCGCGGCGACACATGTGTGTAACCCCAGCACCTGGGAGGCTGAGGCAGGAGGATTACTGTAGTCCTAGGCCAGCCTGAGCTTCAGAATAAGACCCTGTCTCAAAAAAAACCCCACAGAATACTCCTTCCAATTACCACCCAACAAAAAGGTAAGCTCATACAACCCAGTGTGTCCTCATCCATGCAGTGCAATATCTGGCTAGACCCCAAAGTCAAAATGACCATGAAGAGTAACCATTTCAACTGCTCTAGGGCATTGAGGCCCCCACAACAGCACAACTAAGATGATCATGAAAGAGGTCTTCTAGAATTGTTCCAGAAAGTGGCAAGAGTGATGGGGAAAGTGTGAAGTGAGGGTAATAGCGACAATGTGTCTTTCACTCTGGTCATTCCTAAATGGAAACATGTTCATTTCCCCCCTGTGGATTAAGCCCAAGGTCTTCACATTGAGCTACATCCTCAGACCATTTTGAGACAAGGTCTCACTAAGTCACTACATTTACCAGGCTGGGTTTGAACTTGGGATCCTTTTACCTCAGCTTCCCAGCATGCTGGGGTTATAGACCTCCACCACCAGGCCCGGTTTCCAATCACACCTCACTTATGTGTTGTCTTGAAATTGGGAGGCCCAGCTATAGTCTCTTACTGTGTGACCTTAAGAAAATTCCTAAAGCTATTAGTCTGAGTTTTTTCTCTTCTATATAGTGAAGGCTGGAAGAGGGCATCCTTAGCGCCTTCCAACCATAGGATTATGTGATTCCATGTGGTTATCATAGCCAAGGCATCTGTATATGTGGAAGTAATGGATTGACTGAGGTGCTAGCAACGGACCTTTGGCCGAGGTTAGAGTAGGAAGGTTACCTCTGAAAAATTGTAACTACTTAAGCTGGAGTTTGACCTCAGAATACATGCGTGGTAGAAACTCTAAGCTTAGAAATTAACAAATGATTCATCACCACCAGAGGATAACTCTTAAGAGCATTTGGCAGAAGCAAACACGGAACTGCTCAGGAGAAACATACTTTCACCCTTGGCCAGAGAATATTGTTGCCCAGGTAAATCCTTGCCAGAGATGAGCTCACAAACTAAAAATGAAAATACATATAAGAAAACACAGTCACTATGAGTGATACCAGATAAGACCCCCGAAGAATGTCAGCAAGACCCACCAGGTCTGAGTGATCACCTGGATACATGGGAGAAGGGAGCAAAGGTTACTTCACAGAACTGTAGTTACCTCAGGTGACTCTGGAGAACCAATAAGTTATCATTATTAACAGGAACTGGGTGTATTCCTGAAAGATGATTTGATTTTAGACTGATGGTATTTGAAATGGTAGTAGGCACCCAATCAGAGATGGTCAATAGAAGCATGGCGCTGTCTGACTTAGAAGCCATCTAGATAGAGGTGATGGTTGGAAGACTGGAAGAGAGTATGCTCTCCAAGGACAGAACTTGAAACAGGAAAGAAAAGGGTTAAAAACTGAGTCTGGGAGAAAGCTCAAAATTTTTTGGATGAGATAAAGAAAAGAAGAACAAGCAAGGAAAAGTGAGCTTCCTGACGGTCCCGAGTTTGGACTTGGTTGGGTTGACTTTTCAATTACTTGACTTTAATCATCTCCATCTTTGGCTAGCATTCTCTTCACTCAAAATTCCTAGGGAAGCTCCAAGAGGAACACAGGAGGGGCTTCTTGGCTGGGAGTTCTAGGACCAGGTTGGGCTCCAGTACCAGGGCTACTAAGTCACTTCTGTGGAGTCCCATTTCTCATCTGTACTAACAGGCCTAACATCAAGGTGTGAGGACAAGATGGGTCATAACAGCAGTCAGCAGTTGATGGAATGCAGTTGGAAGGGACAAGAACGCCAGAGGCCAGATACCAACTTGTCTTTTGTTTCTGTGTTTAGAGTGTGTGGTTTGGGACTAACTGCTTAAAATACGGGCCTTTATGCTGTTCCTTATTTACTGTGCATGATATCCATGCCTGTAAGTTATAGTCACTTATGTGGTTAAACAGTGAGGTAAGGGTCACCTTTATCTTACCTATCAGTGCCTGACAGTCCATCATTAATCCATGGGGGAAACACTGCTCTCTGAAGGCTATTCTTCTAAAATATCAATTTTCTTAGAAGGGTAACATCAAATTCTCTACCACAAAGTAGTCTATTAGATATGAGATACTTAGCCTTGTGAAAGTACTTCATGCCTGGAGAGAGAAAAGAATGGACTTGATTGTATTATTTTGTCTCCGGCAAACCCTACTGGGCAGAAGGAAAGTGAATGCATGTGAAAGTGGAGGAGTGAAGGAGGCAGAGGGTATTTGGGATACTGGGTACACACCTGTAATCCCAGTGCCCTGGGAAGCTGAGACAGAACTGGGCAATTTATTGACTTAGCGAGACCCTGTCTAAAGGAAAAAGAAAAATGGGCTGGGGACCAAACCCAACATGAAGACCCTTGGTTCAATCCCCTGTGCTGGCGTGGGTGGGTGGGTGCCGAGCCGGAGGATTGGAGGCTGGGTGGCTCTATCGCCACGGGGCTGTGGGTTCTGCTGTCAGGAACAGCTCAGGTTAGAAGGGGAAAGGACAATGTTGTAGACACAAACTGTCTTTCCTCCTCAGCAGACAGGAGTTACTAGGGCGGGGAGAGGAGAACGTGACAGGCTTTTGATGCTCCAAGGTCTGCACAAGATGGCCAAAAACAAAAAGAATAAGAGCTTAAGGAAAGGAGAGAGAACCATCTTCCCCACTGAAGGAACATGCTTTCCTTACCATCTCCACCTCCAAAGCCATAAAGGGCTCACTTGGGAAAAGGCTGTAGCAGGTGCGTGGCTAGGTTGAAAGTGGGCCGCTGTCTCTAGGAGAAAAACCTTTTATAGGAAGAAAAACTAAAGTGGCCGTGAGCCTCTGATGGGGCGTGGTCCTTGTCAGACTCAGGTGTGGCCCAGCTGAATGCTGGGACCCTTTTGGCCCCTAAGCGCCTGACTCCTGAATAGATGCATAGACACCAGCTGGAGCCTGCGTTGACACTGGCAATTCATAGACAATGAAATGCTGCAGGCCTCTGCCGCGGTCACTACTGCCGAGGGCTCCCTCTAGTGGCCACACCTGTTACTAGCAGGAAGCCTTCCAAGCACTTGCACTACACTAAGCTCAGACGCCTCCATTCTGGGGTTGGAGAAGGAGCACTGGCAGATCTGCTGGATTGGTTCTGTTTCTGGCTGGGTTGCCAACACTTTACCTACGCTGCTTCCTCATCCCTAAGATGCTTCACCCGATACGGTGAGGCCTGAGGATAACACGGGCACAGTGCTCAACGCCTACACCTTTCAACCACTTTCTAGGTCCAGAAAGACCGCTAGCCTTTGGGTCAGCTATGATGAAATTCGTGAGCTAATTCGATACTTATTTATTGATGCCCGTGATGTCACAGTGCCTGGTAGATGTGCTTGACAGAAGATACGTAATGCCTTCAGGGCCTGTACCCCACAAACACAGCCATCTTCTTTGTCTTCTGGCACATACTGTTCGTCCAGAGGCAGGCGTGGGGAGAACGGGTCAGAAGCTTCCATGGCAGATTCAGTAAGCTTTTAGCACAATAATTTTAATTGCAAAAATAAACAGTTTTGTTAAATGCTTGAGAGTAGCGTCTGCTTTACAAAAAAAAAATTAACAACAAAAAAGAAGTAACCCCAAAGCAAAATCTTCCACCCAGCGGCTGCTGGAAACGACAGTGCTGTACAAAGTCCCGCGCGAGACCGGCTCAGCGCAGCCCCCGCCTGCCTCTGGGGGGTACACAGGAGGCCGTGGGGCGTGCGCCGGTTAGAAAAGGCTGTCTCGGGTACCAAGGAAATGTCTGTTGAAAGGACTTTTCCCCAAGCGCGGCGGACGGGAGGCGGCGCCTGGACGGGGGAGCTGTCCACGGAGCTGGTGCTGAACGCGGCAGGTGCGGCGGGCGCCTCGAGGGAGCTGGCAGCGGGACCGGAGGCCGGCACCGGGGTGTGCGAGGCGGAGGCGGGAGAAGCGGGGACGGGGGACGGTCAGATCTCGTGCGCGCCGAGCGGCGGCGCCCCGACTCGGCTCCGGCTCAAAGCGCGGCGAAAGAGAGGCCCAGCGAGTAGAAGCCGAGCCCCTTCAGCCGCTCCTCCGCGCGCGCCTTCTGCTTGAGGTGCACCTTGCTGTGCCGCTTCTTCTCGTCGCTGCGCGCGAAGCGGCGGCCGCACACGTCGCAGGCGAAGGGCTTCTCGCCCGTGTGCGTGCGCACGTGCGTGGTGAGGTGGTCGCTGCGGCTGAAGTTGCGGAGGCAGATGCGGCACTGGAAGGGCTTGTGGCCCGTGTGGATGCGCAGGTGGCGGTTGAGCTCGTCGGAGCGCGCGAAGCTCCGAACGCAGCTCTCCACGGGGCACGCGAAGGCCTTGGCGTGCGGCCGCGGGCAGAAGCAGCGCGCACTGCACTTGCCGCCCCGGCGCCCCTTGCGCCGCGCCTTGGGTGGGGGGAAGGAGGCCGGCGGCGGGATCCCGGGCGGCGCGGCCAGGCCGCCGCGCCCCGGGACGTCTGCCACCGGAGGCTTGGGGAAGTCCTCCGTGGAGGCGCCGCGAAGGCCCGGCGGGGACAGGGGAGGCTGCGTGCCGGCCAGGAAGTCGCTGCGATCGCCGCCGCTCCCCCCATCCCCGCTGGGCGGGGTCAGGAGCCCCGGGAGGCCCTCAGCCCCCTCCCCCAGGTCGCCGGCCGCAGCCAGCGGGAACGCGTCGTAATAGAGTCTGTTGGCCGGGCCGGCCGGCAGCTCCGCGGGGCAGCTGATGGACAGCAGGTCCTCGATCTTGGGAAAACGAGCCTCGGGGGCGGCCTGGTAGCCCCCCGGGGCCCCACAGTGGCCCGGGGCCCCGGCAGAAAGCAGCTCCCAGGGCGCGTAGGGGCCTGTGAAGGCCGAGGCGGCGTCCAGCGCGGGCGAGGCCGGAGGGGCCCGGAGCGCCGGCTTGACGTCGGGCGGCGAAAGCTGGGGCTCGTACGCGCACTGCGGGGGCGCGCCCGCGCACGGGGACGCCTCCCAGAACGCCTCGGACACGGCGGCCGCGCTCAGGTCCGAGGGGTACAGGTCCGGAGGACCCGGCAGCAAGGCGTCGGAGCTGGCGGGAAAAGGGGCGTCCGGCGGGGACCGGGACGCCGCCTCGGGGCTGGGGAAGGGTGCCAGGCCCAAGATGCCCGACATGAGGTTGAAGAGCGCCTCCGGGTCGTGGGGGTGTTCCGGCACTGCCTGAATGAAGAAGCTACCGCTGTAGCTGAGGCCAGGAGGGGGCGTGGGCGCGGGACCCTCGAGGAAGCAGGGATCGGCTAGGTCCCCCCCGGCGCCGCAGCTGCTCAGTGCCCAGCTCAAGAAGTCGCCTGCCGAGGAGGGAGCAGGAATCAGCTCTGGGCACAGCAAAGAGACGGCCTCCGAGTGCGCAGCCCTGCCCACGGAGCCGCGGCCGCGCAGGAGCGCATGCAAAGTGCCTTTACACATTCCGACCCAGGAGGGGCCGGCGCGCGTCCCGGGACGTCCACACGGACATGCACAAGCAGAGCACACGTGCACAAGCAAAGGGCACCCCGCGAGCGCACGGGATTCGGCGGGTGCGCTGGCGGCTTAGGCGGGGGAGGGGGGCAGGAACCGAGTGCGCGCCCGTGACCCCCACCCGTCCCGTCACCCCCGTCCCCAAGGTCCTGGCGTCCCAGCCCCGGCCCGTCCCGTCCCCAGGCACTCGCGCCCCGCCCCGCTGCGCCGCCCCAGGACGCCCGGCCGAGCTCCTTACCTCCCGGGCAGCCGGCGGCCGCGGGAGCGTCTCTGGCGGGCGGCCCGGACAGCTCGGAGCCGGGCTCGGCGCAACAGCCTTCAGGGGGCTTGCCGAGGAGCGCGTCGGGGCTGGGAAACTCGCCCAAGTGCAGCATGGCGCGGCACGGCGGGGCGCCGGGGGCCTCGCCCGCTCGGCTGGGGTCCCGCAGGCTGCGGGGACGCCGGCGGCCGGGACACCGCGCGCTGCGCAGAGCCGGGCGCCCGGGACGAGGGTCGGGGGGCCGCGGCGCCCTCGCTCGTCCGCGCGGGCCTAGGCGGCGGCTCGTCGCCTCTCCAAAGCGCCGCTGGGCTCCCCCAGCCCACAGCCCCCCCACTTATATAGCTGCGGCGGCGATGGCTTCGGGCTTCCGACTCCCCGGGCTACTGCCATTTCGGGAGGCCCCGGCCCTGCCGCCGTGACGTAAATGCCCAAACATGGACACAGGATGTGTGCCGGGGACTCCCGAAAAGGAAAGCTCGGGCTGTGACGTGGCCGCCGCCGCCGCGGCGTACGCGCGCGCTCCCCAGGCGTGGAGCCCCGTGCGCGCGGGGCCGAGGGTGCGCCCGGCGGGCCTTGGGTTGAGTGGGGCTCCGCTTCCAGCGCGCGGCTGAAGGACGGCGCGGCGCGACGGCGGCGAGGTCGAGGTCCACGGTTGGGGGCTCGGATCGCCTTTTGTGGCTTGCCGCACTCGCTTCCACCCCGGGAATTCTGAGAAACTGACACTGTGGAGTCCAGGCCCGCCCAGTAAGCCATGGAGGTGGCTGCTGGCTTTGATTTTTGTGTTTCGGAGATCCAGCCCAGGTCCTCTGCATTGAGCTACGTTCCAGCCTATATATTTGTTTGTTTGTTTTAATTTTGAAACATAAATTGCTGACTTAACCAGGCCGAATCTAACTTGGGATCGTCCTCCCTCAGCCTCCCAAATGCTGAAATTGGTTGCGTGCGCCCCAAGGCCTGGCTGTTGCTCTGTTCACACCTATTTTTCCATTTTTAAAAGATTTTTGTTAGGTTTTTTTTTTCCAGCGTGTGTGGGGAGTCAGTACAAGAGAGTATAGTAGTAATACAGGGTAAGAAGTATGTGCCCCTGTTTGCCCCACCCACCTTCATTCTTACCTCCTGAAGTAGCTTTATTTAAGTTTCTTGATTATATTTTTGGTTTTGACGGTTATTTTTTTAGAAAAAATTGTTGCATATGCAGGTATACACCGTGCTCTGCTGTATGTATGTATGTATATTTTTTCTCAAAGTAGCTGATGGAGTAGCACAGCAGTCAGAGCACTTGCCTCCAAGTTCAAGACCATGACTTTAATTTCCCAGCACCACATAAACGAGATGTGGCAGAAGAATTGCTTGAATTTGAGGTCAGCCTGGGCTTAGTGGGTTCAGGACCAGCCTGAACTACAGAGCAAGAACCTGTCTTAAATTCAAAAATAAATAAATAGCTAAGAGATTGTACCATGTCTGAACACAAAAGATCAAGTTGTTCTCTTATAACTCTGTATAGTACTCCACTGTAGGAGGACCATAATTCAATTGGTCACCTGTAGGTAGGTAGGTTTTCATATAGGTAAGTGTTAGAGTTAACATCCTTGACCATATAGGTGCGAACACATCTTTGGGATAAGTTCCTCAGAGTAGGTCTGGGCCGAAGGAGATTTAAACTTTTGACAGGCAGTTGGCAAATTATTCTACTCAGTGCTGCTGTTGACTATTTTCTGCCTTTGTGTAAATGTAGAGAGACTGTTTCCAACGATATACAAAGACCATGCAGGAAATATTTCCCTAGAATAAGTACCTGGAATAATCTGTCTTCTTTTGAGGAACTTTAAGAAGGCTGTGAATCTTGGTTGCAGAAACATCAGAATTCCTACTCTCCATGTTGCTCTCCTGCTATGGCTTTCCCCCACTTCCCTTTCTTTCTTTCTTTTTGAGACAGGGTCTCGCTCTGTAGCCCAGGCTGGTCCTGAGCTCTCTATGGATCCTAGGCTGGCCTTGGACTCGTGACAATCCTGATGCCTCAGCTTCCTAAGTGCTGGGATTACAGGTGTATGCCACCACACCCAGCTTTATGTGGTGCTGGCAAATCGAACCTAGGTCCTCGTGCTTGCTGGCAAGTGCTTTAACCACTCTAGCCACCCCCCACCTCTACTTCCTTTTCTTAGTCTCTTTTAAAAAATATTATTTTATCTTAGTTGACTTCTTTCAGGAACCAGCAAATGACATAAAAACTCTACAGAGTAAAAAAAAAAAATGTATAGAATGACTTTAATTTTTTTTTTATAAAGAGGCTTAAGCCAAAGCAATCTTGACAAGACAAAAGCAGGTGGCATTACAATTCCAGACATCAGGTAATATTATAAAGCAACAGTTATAAAAACTATATGGTACTGGCACAAAAAACAAACAGGTTGACCAGTGGAACAGAACTGAGGGTGCAGAGACAAACGCAAGTACCCTCACCTACCGGATCTTTGATAAAGGAGCCAAAAGCATACACTGCAAAAAAGACAGCCTTTCCAACTAATGATGCTGGGAAAACTGGACATCCACATGCAAAAGAGTGAATCCAGACACACACCTGTAACTGCACTAAAATCGAGTCAAAGTGAATCAAAGACCTAGATATTAAAACTGAAACACTGAACCTTCTGGAAGACAAATTAGGCAAAAATCTAAAAAATAAGTCTGTAGGCAAAAACTTTCTTAATAAGGTACCCAGTGCAAAAGAGATATCCTCAGAATCAACAAACAGGATAATACCAAATTAAAAAGTTTCTATATGACAAAGGAAATAACAGAGTAAGAGAGAACTGACAGAGTGGAGAAAAAAACCTTTACCATCTACACTTCAATTGGAGGCTAATAACTAGAATATAGAAGGAACTGAAGAAAAACAGACCCCTCAGATTCAAAGACCCAATTAAAAATGAGCAACAGGAACGAATAGGTAGTTTTCAGAAGTTCAAATGGGCAGTAAATACATGAAGAGCTGTTCCACATCCTTAGCCATGAGAGAAATGCAAATTGAAACTTCACCAAGATAGAACCCCAGAGAGAATGGTGTATATCAAGAAATCGATGCTGGTGAGGCTGTGGGGGAAAAGGAACCCTTCCGCACTGTTGGTGGGATTGGAACCACTATGGAGGGCAGTATGGAAATTCTTCAAAAGGCTGAAAATAAATATCCCTTTGATCTGGTGATACCTCTTCTGGGAATCTTTCCACAGAAGATAAGAGCACCATATATATATTCACACCATTTTTATTAATATATATGTGATTCATAATGTTTACAATGAAATTGAGTATTTTGTGCACATATATATCACATCAGCTTTACAATCCCTTCCCATGTTTGGCCCTCCCACATCCTCCCCAAAAAACATTGTAGAAAAGAGATACATGAGATATTCATTGCAGCACAACTAACATGAGCTGAAAAGTAAAAGACACCAAAATACCCATCGACAGGCCAGTGGAGATAAAAATTGTGGTATATGTACACAATGGAGTACTCCTCCTCTATAAAAACAGATAGTTTTGAGGCGTTTGTAGGTAAATGGACGCAACTTGAGACCATCATGCTCAGTGAAGTGAGTCAGACGCAGAAGGTTAAATATTAAATGGTTTCTCTAATATGAGAAATCCAGAATACAGTCATTTCCTATAGCCAAATGAGGGGGATCGTGGGTGCTGGGGAGAGGGGCAGGGTGTGGGAGGATCAAGACGGGACAGGGCAAGGGTTTGTAATGCTGACGCCCTATGTATGTGCATAAAATACTGTTCAATGTGAACATTGTGTATCACATATATACATATTAATAAAATGGGATAAAATAGAAAAGAGCTTCCACTCACCGGACCCTGGGTGCTGGGAGGTGAGGACAGCAGGCCTGGGCTCCTTTTCCTCTTCTGCTTTCTTTGAAGCAGAAACAAGTCCACTTGGGGTGATCGGCTACAGTGTGACTGGCAGTACAACTCTCAGCCTCCCCACCCTCACGTTCTTTTTCAAGAGAGAATATCCCCCAAAATGTCCAGCCCCTACCAGATTCTTAAGCCTTCCACCCCCCCGCCCCCCGCTGTCCATTATGCAACATCCATTCACTTGGTTTTTCTCAATGCTCATTCAGAATTCATTCCTTATGCCTAGCACGGGCCAGATGGTAGATTTAAGTTTCTCTTCTGCAGGAGAAGCCTAATCTTCAATCCTAGCTATCTATCCCCTTCCCCTACAGGTATGTTCAGTTATGTCCAGTCACACAATCACCTGCAAAACACATGTGGAGACACATGTATCTCCTCCATGAGTCTGCAAATTATGCAAAGACTTTCACAGTCATGCACTTGCAGCATATCCTAGTACATGGCTGCACATGTTCTTCTGTGTTAGCAGTGCATACATGTGCATGTAGGAAATGCAGGTACTTAGCATTTGTCTGTAAGGATTGAATAGACAGGGTACTATTTTCCTTATTCTGTGTTTCAGACTCAGGATTTGATTGTAATCCAAAGGCATCACCAAGGCCAGGTGAGTGCACACCAGACACACAGGGCACACATGTCTCAAATCCACCCTGGCACCTTGCTGCCTGGGACGGAGGGGGAGGAGAAGAGTTTGGCTGGGCTGGTGTCCAGGGCTCCCCAGGTTTCCCCGTCGGGCCAGATTGGCCAGCCCCAGGTTGCCCATTCCTCTGCTGTTCCTCCCTCTGCCACAGCATTCCTTCTCCTACTTAGTCATGGATAATTCCCCTAGTCCTTTGGTGAAGTGCCAGGCCTTTGCTCCTCTCTGCCAATGGCCGTTGGACTAGGTCTGTGCTAGGATAGGGCTCTAAGTCACCTTAATCTGCTGTTGTTAGAGGCCAGGCCTGGGGGCAGGTGATAGAGTAGGAGTGATCGGGTAGAGGAGATGGGTGTGGCCAGACCCATGCTCCTGTCTTTGTGTACTCACCTTCAATGACGTACAGATCTACACTCTCACACAAAGGAATGCTGCCCCTGGAGGGAATAGAACCCAGCGCCTTGTGCTTGCTAAGCAAGTACTTTAACCACTGTGCTATTATTCCAGCCCTGGAGGACAATTTTCATCTGCATTTGGTTCTTGAGGACAGGAGGGGATTGCAAGGAGGGGAGGCTGAGTGTTTTGTCATGCTTCCCAGTTCTGTTCCTCTTCCTCACAACTTTGAACAGCTTAAAAAGGGATTCTGGGCCCAGATGGAATAAAGGTCTTTGGGAGATGGAAGAAGGATTTAGATTTATGAGCTCATTTTAATCACACTTCAGATATACAAACACACATTACAGAAGGGAACTCACATACATTGAGCACTTTACAAATATCCTATCACTAAAGTCGTCGGAACAAGGAATTAAAGATTCATTTTACAGATAAAGGAAAAGACTCAAAAATCTTCCATGTCTTGCCCAAGATCACACTTCAGTTCTGTGGTGGGGCTGAGTGTTAAGCCCAAGATAGTCTATTTATTCGGTAGGTTAATTTAGCAAAAGATAATTTGCTTTAAGAAGAACTCCTTGTGAGATGGCTTGAGATGGAGGATCTTCCTCTAGCTCTGTAAAAGAGGATGTGACGTGCAAACTTCATCCGGCCAGTGTCCATCCCTGCAAGACTTCCTGGAGTGATTGTCATAGAAAGACCACAGTGCCACACCAATGCATGCTAACAGAGTCCTTAGAGTCATAGCTGTTGTCGTCGGCAGTGAAGGTAGGGGTGTGTGTGTGTGTGTGTGGCCTTGGGGAGAATGAGAGGGAATTTCATATTTCCATGAGGACAAGGAGGGTCTAGACAAGCCCTGAACAAACGCTTGCTGAATGAATTAATGAATGAACAAACTCATTCACCCAGTGTTCATTGAGCACACAGCCCCATGACAGGTACAGCTCTAGCCCTTCAGACGCCACAATGCCGGAAACCGGAAGCCCTGTATCCAGGGAGTGAGATGGAGCAGAGAGGGAAGGAGAGGGCAGGAAAGCCAGCTTTCTTAGACTCTGGGGAAAGGGCCAGCCCCTGTTACAGCCCTGGTAATGCTACTGTTCCCTCCCCCATGCCCCACCTCAATCTTTCTGCTCATTGTGTTCAAATAATAGTGTATATATTTTAAACGACTCCAAGAAGACAGCTGCCTGGGTGTATTAATCACGAGGAGACCAGTGCTCTGTCTCCATGGCGACTCCTGACAGAGCTGAAGAGCAGCTCCACGTCCCACTTCCCAGGGCTGTGGAGATGCAGGGACACGACAGTCCTCATTTTTCCTTCTGCCTCTTCCCTTCTTCTTTCCTACCCTCCGCATCCACTCCCTCTCTTCCTCTTACTGAAGGATTTATATAAAAGCAGGGGCAGAGGGTGGGGCTGTGAAGGCTGCAGCAGAGACGGAGCTGCCCCCACCTGAGGCCTCTCAGTGCCCGGCTCCCTTCCCAGGGCGCCTGGAGCACCCCAGCTTCGGGGACCACGGGGGCAGAAGTAGTCCGAGCACCTGTCCCTGAAGTCAGGGTTCCCCTCTCAGGGCTCTTTTCTGTCTCTTCTTTCTTCCCCATGGCCAGTCACTGGCTTATGATTTAAGTCATTGTGATTGTGATTTTATGATTTTTAAGGTCCATAAAATTAACAGGCTTACTGGAAGGAGACAAACATGCTAAAAGCTGTAATGCAAAAAATGAAAATACTCTCACAGTTCTGACCTGGATATATGTACATTTAAATAGTTCTGGCTTGATCAGACAGTATGTGTGCATGTATGTTTCCATATGTATGTATTTGTTTTTTTTGTGTGTGTGGGGGGATTGAGCCCAGGGCCTTTGCACTAAGCTGTATCCCCAGATCGTTTTTATTTTTGATTCTGTGGGACTCTAGGGTTTCCCTCTGAACTCACTGTGTGCCCCAGACTGGCCTTAAATTCAAGGCAATCCTCCTGTCTCTGCCTCCTGAATGCTGGGATTACAGGTGTGTGCTGGGGAGCCAAGCTTAGACCACTGTCACTACTATTCTATTCTTTCAGCCCCCATTTTTGGTTTTGAGACAGGGTCTTCTCAAGCTGTTAAATTGCCCAAGTGGGGCTCCAACTTGTAGTTCTCTTCTTCAGCCCCCCAGCACACTGGGGTTACAGGCCAGAACCATTGGGCGTGGCTCTGATAGATTTTTAAAATTCATATTCAAAATTTATTTACTCAACAATTGCATTATCATCATTATTATATCATACACTGTGCATACTTTGTGGCTAACAACACTGTGCCTTTTACATTTTGTTTTGTTTTGAGGCAAAGTTTTACTTTGTAGCCCAGGCTGGGTCTGAACTCATGTACCTCATGCTGGCCTTGAACTCCAGACAATCCTCCTGCCTCAGCCTATTGAGTTCTGGGATTACAGGCATGTGCCACCCTGCCAGGCTTGTGTGGTACTGGGGAATTGAACTCAAGGCCTTACTCTTAGTAGGCAAGCACTCTGGCTACTGAGCTGTATCCCAAGTAGCCCATTTTTATGTTTTTTATTTCTTGTTTATGATAAAGACTGATCTCTCATGCTGTTAACTGCTCTATAGCATCCCATAATATAGACATATTTATGTTTTTAGCTCTGTAGTTTCCTGATTTGCACTTTAAAACAAAGAATCTGGCCTATCTTTAGCCTTTTATGTATACTTTTTTTATTAGAGGGGTAGTAATATTCCAGTATCTACACAGATATTGAAAGCTTTATATATGCTTATCACTTGATCCTCACCATAGACTGATGAATACTAATATTATCTTTATTTTACAGACAGGAAAATTCAGGCATGGGTTTCTTAGTTTGTTCAAACTTTCAAGGTTAATTAATATATGATGGTACCACTATTTGAACTTTCCATCTAGTCATGTATAGATTCCAAAGGGTGACATTTCTAAGTCAAAGGCATAAACATTTAAAGTCATATTTATTGTCAAATCATTCTGTGAAAATATTTTCTGAATTTCTGGGCCAATCAAAAATTTATAAGAACAGAAACAGGTATTTTCAATTAGTAGTTTTAACATTATCAGGAAGAATGGGAATCTTTTCTCAGAGCCTTGGTAGCTAATGCGGGTCCCAGTGTCTGGGGACCTAATGTTATACGTAAGCATTCGCGTGGGCGTGCCCTGATGCCCCACAGTGGCTCTGAAAGGTCAGGATCTCTGGCATGGACTCAGGAGGCCTGGGTAGGGATAATGGGTGTGCAGGCTTCTGTATCCTGACTAAGTCTGTTATTTTGGTTTTGGGATGATGGGGGAATTGGCAAAGAGAAGCTGTTCTCCCACAGGAGAGGGGAGATGAACCTTCACCTGTCTTCCATTCTGCACCCTTCCCTGGGCAAGGTCAATATCAGATAGAGGGAAGAGGTGGATGACCACAGAAGCGGTGTGACTGGGATGTGTCCTGGGAGGGTGAGAGGCAGGAGGTGGACACGGTGTCTTCTCCATGTGGCCTCCTGCTCTGGGATTTGGAGTCAGCCTTCCACCAGTCTTTGCATCTAAGCCTGGTCCTCCTTTTGAGGGCAATGATGAACTTGGATCTTCATACGTGGTTCTATTTCATTAGATGCTGGTGTTCAGGGCATTGATTCTTAATTTATATGTTAAGAAGGTGAAAAAGCAGCCAAGCGAGCAGATGGCCAGGCCTGCAGCTCTGGAGCAGACCTGGGAATGGAACAAGCCTGCACACCTGTCTGGTGGGCTTCCTCCTCCCTGGCCTTACCCTCTTTCTTCTCATCTGAGCTCATCTTCCTGTCTTCACCCTTTGTCCTCGTCTATCTTTTGGTGGTGGCTCCCCTAACCCAATTTCCCACACTGGGAATTTAATCCAGAGACTTCACACTGAGAAACTCTCTAGTCCTTTTTTAGATTTTTAATCTTGAGACAAGGCCTTGCTAGCTCACTGAGTTGCCTGGCATGGGCTTGAACTTGCAATCATCGACCTCAGCCTTCCAGAGTTGAGAGCATTTTCTTAAATCTCTTTGCAGTTGGTTCATCATTGTATTAGGATAAGACAACATGAATTCAAAATACCCAGATAATTTACCCACAGCTAGGGCTACTGAGACAGATCTTGGGTCCTCTGGGTGTCTCCGAATCTCGTCTACTACCATCCACTTGGGTTTCTGGTTGCAAGGGACAGAAACACAGCCTTAATGGGTTTAGATCTAAAAGGGGCAGAAGGTTTATTGTCCAAAGGGAGTGTCAACCAACCTGCAAGGGTGTCAGGGCCACAGCTGGAGTTAGGAGCTGGTACAACCAGATGCTGAACGTTTTCAGAATGTTCTTGGCTCTTCCTCTTTTCTCTCACTGATGACCGAAACTTGGCTATTGGCAGACTTTGTGTTCTATACATCTGCTACTTTGATTAGGGATTTCTCATTCTCAGTTCCAGGTAGGGAAACTCTAAAAAGATCTGTCTCTGTTCTCCTCCTTAAGACAATTTTCTCCCAGGCAGGGTAATCCATAGCTGACAACACCACTAGAAACTTGTGTTTATGTTTTGAGAGCTGTTTGCAGAGAAAAGGAAATCACTGTGAGCCAGAAGCCTCCCAGGAGGGCTCAGCCTGGGTTTCTGAGGTCAAGAGCTAGGTGGCCATGGGCTCTGGCACATTCTCATGAACAGGGCCAGAAGTGATCGTTGCCTTCTCTCAACAATGCCCCTGGAGCAAGTCGCCTACTCTATCTGTCTGCCAGCTCCAAGGAACACTGCCCAAAATAAAAATCCCCAATTAGAAATTCCTGCAATCCAGAGCAAAACAACTTATTTGTTTCCTAGAATAATCTAGAGCCACATTTGGCTTGGCAACCAGTGGGCCCCACATGCTCATGCAATGTGCCATGGGAAAGTTCCAGCAGGGACCTTATTCAATCAGGGCACCAGGGGAAGGCCCTGGTGGCCACCTCCCCAGGCAGCAGCAAGGAGGAGGCCAGAACAAAACTGCTTTTATCAATGATCTACAGCGGGTTTCGGGAACAGGGTAGGTAGAGAATAGAAAAAACTTTAATAGGACTTCTAAATACCACTTCTTTCAAAGGCCCAACCAATGACCCCTACATCCAGTAGGGACACATAGCCTGCAGGGGCCGTATTAAATATTCAACCATGGAGTAAAGACCTCAAGCCTGGAAGTGATTCCAGCTCTGCTATTTGCATGTTTGAATGAGCTGGGACCAGTTGCTAACCCTTTCTGTGCCTGCATTTTTCTCTCCTGTGAAATGGAAGTGTGTTATTTGCTCTGCCTACACTCTCAGGATTGAGTTACAATGAACGAATTAAGTAGTTGAAACATATAAAGAGAGATGATATGAAAAACACTATTAAGAAATATATAACTCTTCCCATTCCAACATGCATCCTGTGTTTCCCAGGTATCACCATGACGTTAATTTCATGGCTAATTATCTTGTTCAAGTCCTTGATCTCATTTCTCTTCAAGTCCTTCATTCATTTATTCATTCATCATAGCGAGAACTCAATAATTCTACTAGTTTATCAACTTAACACTGAAGCATGCGATACATGTGCTGATGTCAGGGGGCGGATCTGAGGTCCTAGCATGAGTGGTTATTCATCCCCGACAATCAACGAGGACCTTTCCCCAAAATACTAACACACCCACTGAGAATGGAGGGTTAAGAAAAAGTTAGCCCAGAAAAGGAGAAAGGTCAAGTGGAGAGGACTGGGTGCTGTAGGCAATGGGACAGCATGGACAAACCCAGAAAGTGAGAGACAAAGGACCAAGGAGGATAAAAGGATTCAGGGCACTGAAGATGTCCCACGATGGCTGGAGCATCAGGAGAGAGAAGAGCTAGAAAGGAGGAGTGAGATCCAGCTGGAGAGAGGGCCAGGGGATGCCCATGGCCACAGGGGGACACTTTCAGCATGTTTAGGCATTTAGACTTTCCCATCAGGGCTACAAGATGCTGGTGAAGACATTTAAGCTGTGTAGGAGATGCAGTTCTTATCTTAGAAAAACCTGTCTGAAGGAAGATCAGTGAAGAGAGTGGGTAGTAGCTCAGGCAAGCAAGAGCCCGAAGAGGAGAGGGGCTGGAGTCAACACCCATTTAGGAGTTCTTTGTTGTTGTTTCTAGTGCTGGGGATGGAACCTAGGTCTATCACAACTGCCAGGGAAGCACTCTACCATTGAGCCATACCCCCAGCCCGGTAGCTCCTCAACAACGGGCATATGTAAGTGATCGGCTACAGCTGGAACAGAAGGGAGATGAAACTATCAGGGCCGACTCTTGGGTTCTGTTTTTTTCTTTCTTTCTTTTTGTTTGTTTGAGACAGTCTCACTATGGAGCCGAGGCTGGTTTTAGACTCACTGCAATCCTCCTGCCTCAGCCTCCCTAGTGCCGGGATTACCAGTGTGCACCACCACTCCTGGCTTATGTGGGTGTTGGGGCCCTCAGGGCCCGAGAGCCTCAGCATTGCTGACCTTGGCCGAGTTCTTTCACAAAAAGAAGTGGTTATTGTTTGAAATTTAAGTCAGGTGTTGAAACATGAGACTGCTCTGTTAACAAGCTGGAAGGCAAGGAGGGTATAAAAGGAAGGCTGTAGATAATAAAGCGTCTTTTGCCCTTGCAAGGGACCATGTATTCTTCAATCTTCACTTCCCCTCTCGAGTTCTCATTGACTGACTGAACGGGCTCAGTCATGGGCTGGGGAATCAAACGTAGGTACTTAGAGCTCGACTTAGCACTTGCTAGGCAAGCACTTTAACCAATGAGCCATTCCTCCAGCCCCTTGGGTTCTGCCTTTGAACATGGAGTAGGCATTCATTTCAGTGGAGAATCAGCAGGACAAGTGATTCTTCCTACCCACACATACAGTGTTTTACTTACACAGTTATAATTTACATACAGTGAAAGGAGAAAATATTAAGTGTATGATTTGATGACTTTTCACCCAAATGGAGAAATAAAACATAGATTTCCGAAGGTTCCCTTGTGCCCCTTTCTAGTCTGTAGACATCCCTCTCTGAAATAATCACTTTTCTCAATTCTAGCACTATGGACTATGCTATGATCTGGATCTGGAGTGTCCCCCAAAAGCCTCATGTGTTACTGTGTGCTGCTGGAGGTGGGGGCTGGCTGGAAGGGGAAGATACTTGAGGCTTGAGCTGGAGGGATTGTGTCAACTTGTTGAGATTGTGGGCTGCCCAGGGCAGAGCTTTGAAGGTGTGGGTTATTGATTCGTGAGCCAGGAGGTGAGGAAGGAACACCCACCCTGGGTGTGGGGGACCCAACCAGCAGCTTGACCTAAGTATAAGAAGGAAGAAGAAACACTGCTATAGCTTCTGCCTGGGAAGGCTTCGGCCTTGCCTGAGTGTCTGGACAAGGACTGGCTCCTCACTCACATGGCTTCACTGGCTTTCTGTCTGCCATGCCATGAGGTGCCTTTCTCTGACTGGACCTCTGCCATGTGCTTCTACCACTGCTGTCACCCATGAATGGACAGTGTGAACTGAATAAATCTTTCTTCCCTTAATCTGTGGATGTCAGGTATCCTGTCCCAGCAACAGAATAAGTGACTAAGACTGTTTTTGCCTACACTGATTGTGTTAGTAACTTTCTTGTCACTGTGACTCAATACCTGACATCCACAACTTGGGGAGAAAAGATTTATTTTAGCTCACAGAATCAGAAGGTCATAGTCCACTTACAGGTGGATGGCTGGAAAATGATGGAAGCACATGACAGGGCTGGAGCGGGGTCAGGGCCAGAGCCAGAGCTCCAGTGGCAGAGAGCCTCACACTGTGAGGAGGACGTGAGACAGGCTGGCGGCTCTCGGGAGAGACAGTGGGCACTGCACGGACAAACCAGGACGAAGGATTTTAAACTTCCCTGCTTGTAACATGCCATTCTGCTAACTAGCATAAAAGTCATGGAAAACTAGGGAGTAAGAAGAAGAAGAAAAGAAAAGCAGCTGAAGAAGTAAAAGCAGAATTTTTGGAGAGAAGAGGATGCAGTTGATAGGGCAGAGGCAGACCCAGCACTTCCGGTGACTTGTTTCTGGGCTGTTTCCCATTGCTTCTAGCGGCCTCCTTGCATCACCAAGGCTAGAGAGCTAAAAACGATGATTCTTAGGCTCCTTTGCATCTAGCATTCTGAATGCAAATTAAATAGGCCAAGAGACACACTGTATGAGACTTAGAAATTTATGTGGGGTTGAAGTCATCTCTCTGCCCCATTTTTCTGCAGTTAGTCACATCAAGGAACATGAACTTTTCCCACAGTGGAGTTCTGCTGACCCATTCCCAGGCTTTTGGGTGTTGAAAGGTGTTTGTGTTGGCCGTGCTGGCCAATCATAGTCTCCAGATTGCATCTGCTACGTTGGGACACTTGGAGGGTTTTCTATCTAATATCCCTTACTAAATCTCTTCTTTAGAATGCATAGTTTCTATTTTCTTGTACCCATTCCTTTATGGACACATAACAAACTATCCAGAACTTTCTATCTTAAAACAGCAACAATGCTGGGGTAGATAGCTAACCCTAGGTAGTTCACTGTTTAACAATGGCCTAGTCAGTGCAAGGCTCTGGGTTCGGTTCCCCAGCACCACACAAACTGTGGAGGTGTGTGGAGGTCCACGCCTGTAAGAGGCTGAAGCAGGACTGCCATGTGCTCTAGACCAGCCTGGGCCTGTCTTACAATCAAAGATAAAAATTGGTCCAAGGATGTAGCTCAGTATGAAGGCCCTGGGCTTGATTCCTTAGCATATAAATCTGCAGTTCGGGCCGGGCTTGGCAAACAAGGCTCCTCTCTGCTCTGCGTAAATCACAGGCTCTCCGAGGCCAAGTGGACTGATTCCAAGACCTCACTCACCTGTTGTGCAGCTGCCAGCTGCGCTCCTTGGCTATTGTCCCCGTAGGCCTGTCCGTGTGACTTGGGCTTCCTTGCAGCATAATAAGGTTCTAGGCACAAACTTTTTGAGGGAAAGGGAAAGAGAGATCATCTTATTACTTACCTTCAGGAGTCCTATAGGATCCTTTGCACCGTACTGCCACGGTACGGGCAGTTATAAAGACCAACCCAGGCTTGAGGGGAGGTCACTTATATTCCTCCTCTTTATGGAAGAATGGCAATGTTCTGGGAGAATTCTTTTCTGATACCATTTTTGGGAAGTAAGATCTGCCACATTCCTCCTCTGAACAATAACATAGTAAGAAGGATTACTTTTACTTAAAAATACCTTAAAAAGGTTGAAAACTAAAATACAATAACACTATGAAATGAATATCTTAACATTTTAAGTGAATATATAAGAAAGTAAAATTAAAGGCAGATTTTTAAAAAAAGATGAATCTTTAAAATAAGAAAGCTAAAATAAACAGATAGTTTAAAAAAAGAACTAAATTTATCTGGGCATGGTGGTACACACCTGCAATCTCAGCCGCTTGGGTGGACTGAGGCAGGAGGTTTGAAAGTTTCAGCCCAGCTGGATAATTAACAACTTAGTAAGGCACTGTCTTGAATAAAAAGGGACTCCAGCTCTTTGTGAAAGCCCTGGTTTCAATCCTCGGCTCCAAAAAAACAAATGAACAAAAAAATAACTTTAATATACAGGATAGGAAGATAAGGAAAAAATAATTGAAGGTAGAATCATAAAACATGGAAAGGGAATCCTAAAAAAAAAACAAAGCAAAGCATAATATAAGGATAAAGATAGATTAAGAAGAGTAACAGCCCACATCAAGACAACAAAAGATATTCAAGTAGCAATGAAATCAAATATATTTTTGTTAAAGTAAAGGGAAAGAAAAGGGACTGCAGTGGTCAGTGAGAGGCCGGTTCCAGTCCTGCGTACCAGTCTCTTTTAAAAGGCCTTATGGGCCTGATTATGTTGGGTGGTTTGCTGCCTTGGGTGGTTTGGTGAGCCCTGTCAAATGATCTTGGCTTTGGAGAGTCTTTCTCTGGCTGAGGTCTCTCGGTCTCTGTTCAATCATTTCCTCTCCGAGCTAGTTTCAGGATTCCCTCTCAGTACAACTCCTGGGACTTTGCTTCCTGTATCTAAGGTCTTCCTTGGTCTTCGTGGCCAACAGGATTATATCACTGTTTTTGTAATGGCTGCACCATGTATGTTCTCACCTCATGTATGTTCACCCTTCATTTGCTGTCTCGTGGCTCCTCGCTAGTGGCCCCACTAGTAGGCATGAGGTGGTCCCGTGGGTTTGCACTTCCCCAATGATCAGCATTTCCCTGACGCTGAGCACCTTTTCTCTTAATCCTTAGCCACGTGTTTGTATCCTTTCGAAAAATTTCTATTCATTCCCTTTGCCCATTTAAAAAATCAGGTGTTTTGTTTTCACTGTGGAACTGTATGCATTCCTTATATGGCCTGGATCACAACCCCTTAATAGATTAGTGATCTGCAAATATTTTCTCTCATTCCATAGTTTACCCTTTGGTCCTGTTGCTTGCTTGGCTGTGCAGAAGCCTTTCAGTTTGATGTAATCCTGTTTGTCTGTTTTATTTTTTGTTGGATGTGCTTTTGGTGTCATTCAAAAAAGATCATTACCCAGACCAAGGACAAGAAGCTCTTCCTCTATGTTGTATTCTAATGGTTGAATGGCCTCAGTTGATTTTTTTTACATGGCATGAATTAAGGGTCCAATTTCATTCTTTTTTATATGAGTACAAATTTTCAAACATTTCTCAATTGTTTACAGGAAGGACTTGTTTGTCCCCATTGTGTGCTTTTGGCATAGATAATATAGATTCGTAGGCTCTCCATTCTGTTCCCGGGGTCTGTTTCTCTCCTATTCATGCCAATACTTTGTCATATATTTTGTTTGTTTTGCAGTACTGGAACTCAGGGAATACAGAGCAACGACTCCAGTTCTTTTCGTTTTGAAATAGAGTCTTGTTCTGTAGTTCAGACTAACTCTGAACTCACTACGTAGCCTAGGCTGGCCTCACACTCACGGCAATCCTCCAGAGTGCTAGAATTACAGGCACGGGGCGCCATGTTTAGATGGTTTACTTTTGAGGCAAGTTCCTGCTCAGATGCCCAGGCTGGCCTTGAGCTTGCAACCCTTCTACCTCAGCCTCCCCGTAGCTGGAATCACCAGCGTGAGCGCACTGTAACGCATTTTGAAGCTGGAAAGTGTGGCGTTCTGGTTTTGTTCTTGTTCAAGAGTGCCTTGGCTATGCACCGAAAAGGTAAGCTTCTTTATGTTTGTATATTTATTTAATAACTCAGGTTCTGAGTCTTTCCTTATTAATGCCAAATTACAAGCCTGAAGGAGCCTGGGAATCGGTCCATTGCCTCACATCATGGTAACTGGCAGGAGTTTAGGAAAGAAAGAACTGCCGAAGGGGGTCTGGTGACTCCCCTCCCCTGAGGCTGTTCTTCAGTTGAAGTTGTTTCGCAGTTTTCCCAGACCAAGAGGTTGTAAATTTCAGTTTCCTGCAGCTGAGATGCGATGTTCCCTCCTCATTGGGTTGAGTCCTGGATTCTGTTTCTCCAAGCATGAAGGGGCCAATCGTTGAGGACCACCTCAGACCTCTTTGTTCTAAATCTACATAAAGAATCCCTCCCCCACCTCCCTTCTTGGCCAAGAGCTTTTGTTTTCTCTCTTGCTTTACTCAATAGAACTGTTGTTTGCGCTGGGACTCCTCCATTCGCTTTAAACCATACAAGAGCCTGTGAACCTTTGAACACCCCCACTAGTCCTTCCAGGGTCGCAACAGTAAGCACCTCTGTAAAATACTTTTCAGGATTCTTGAAGGAATACTTTTATCAAGTGAGAAATAGAGGAAGCCATAGAACTCGCTGTTGTACGACCATTTCATAGACTAGGAAGTGCCTTCTCCAGATCTACCCAGCTCACCCATGGGGTTTGGGGGGAAGATGGGAGGCGCTTTATAATGACTACATTGAAGCATAGAAATGTTTACTGCTTCATGAATTTAGTATTTAGTGAACATTTTTTCAAAAAATCCAATTTAAAAGGAACGTGAAGTGACTAAGTGCTTACTGATTTTTTTTTCATCTACCCATCTTCCTCATGTATAACTTAAATTTATGGAGTTAATCATATAGTCACTGCAAGCTCACCACTCAAAACTGACTCTTGGCAGCAGCCCATACGGAACTATGTGGTCACACATCCATCCTCATGCCTTTCCTTCCCTGTAGGGACTGTGTTTTCTTTCTTTTTCTTCTCTCTCTCTCTCTCTCTCTCTCTCTCTCTCTCTCTCTCTCTCTCTTTCTACAGGGGCTCAGTCTGTGGTCAAGGCTGGTCCTGAGTTTACTGTGTAGCCCAGGCTGGCCTTGAACATGGCAATCCTCCTGTCTCAGCCTCTGGAGTGCAGAGATCACAGGTGTGTACCACCACAGCCAGCTAGTACATAATGCCCCAAGGGGATCTACCTCAGGGCTTTGCACTTCTTAGTCTTCTTGTACCTGTGATCACTGAGCTATAACCCTCAGCCTACCCAAGGGGACTTTTCATGCCATATTTTAGTTGGTTTTGGAGTTGGGACCTGTCTTACTATGTCTCCTTCTCATTTACTGCCACTGACATCAAAAGGACAAATCTGCTTTGTCAGGCTTAACATTAAAAAAAATCCTTAAATGGCTTCACTTGGAAGAGAATAAAGCTCAGATTACATGCTGTTTCTTATAGCATAACTTTACATGTTTAAGAAGAGCTCAAATATAGCTATTACTCATCTTGAAGCCATCACCCACCGGTTTGGATATAACTTCCTTGGTTGCACTCCAGAAATTCTTTAAGAATAGGACCAGGGCAGCTGACTAAGAGATTCCCCACCCCACACCTCCTGAACACCTCCTCTCCAAGACTGATTAGTGGTTTCCCTCAGCTGGTGCCGTGAGGCATCATGGCTCCACAGTGACGTTTTCTTTTGAGACTCGTAATTTAGGGCTGCTGAGTAGAGTCACACGTGGTGCTGTTGGTGAGGTCTCTTGGCATTGACTGTGTACATTAGAGACAGCATCTGGAAGTCACAGAATACACACCCACACTAAGAGGGGATTGAAAGAATGATCCCCTCTTGGTCACGGAATGCTTTTTGTTCATCTGTACCATTGCTGAAGAGAGGTTCTTATAGAATAAAAAAGAATTCTGTGAGGCAATTTAAACTAATAGGATAAAGTCCTGTTTGTTTCATGGGCTTTTTCTTTGGAGAATCTGCACCGCCTAAAGTTTAGACTTGAAGTGCTATATGGAAGCTCCACCTGTCTTACTCTCACCTTCTCATTGCTAGGACACAACACCTGATACCCACAACTTAAGACAAGGAAAGTTTATTTTAGCTCACAATTCAAAGGTGTCAGTCAGTTCATGGCTGGCTGGCAGGGATGGCATTGTGGAAGGGTCTTGGGGAGAACAGCTGCTCAGGGAATTGCAAGAGGAAGGAACAGGACTTGGGAGGAGACTGGGGCAAAAGTATGTCCTTCCGGGCCACATCCTTGGTGATCTCTATACTCTCAGTTGCCACACACCCCTCCTGTTGAGGCCTCCCTAGCATGTGAAATCTACAGGTAATTCACAACATCCAAATACATGAAGATTTTGGAGGACATTCCAGATCCAAACCATAACACCGTCTGTCTATGAGAGAAAAGTCTCCGAGACACTGGCCACAGGGAAGACTGTCAGAATGGGACCTAGAATCTGAGTCCTTTAGGATAACAGTGGTAGAAATGGGGGCAGAAGAATAGGAAAGAAAAGGAAGGAGGTGGGTAAAAAGAGATTTGACATCTTAGTTACTTTTGGAATGGAACATGGAAGCAGCAGAGAATGAAAATACAGTCATGTTGTAAGAAAAGGTCTAATTTCCTGGAGAGAGAGACAACTTATAAGTAGAAACATTAAAATAATGCTTTATTTATTTCAATGTTGTAGAATATATAAAAACTCTTTGAAAATTGACTCCCAGCATTCCTCACTCTCCTGGTCTTTATGGCTCTCATGCACTGACCTGTGGAACCAATGGGATGTTGTAATACACCTTGAGACCGTTAGGCTTAGAGAAATGGATCAGACACTGAAGCTTAAACGTCATATGGTTTCTCTAATATGAGAAATCCAAAGTGTAAATAAGTAAGAGAGCCATGTAAGAGTAATAGTTAGAAGCAGATTAATGAAGGAGAGGAGAGGGAAGAGAGGATGGGGATGTGGGAGGGAGGAAGAGAGTGGAAGAGGGAAGGGAGGTAAGAATAAGGAAAGTTAAAGATGCAAGATGCATGTGTGCTGGTTCCCAAGTTGGATATAACCATCATGTATCACCAATACATGCTAATAAAAGAATGATTTTAAAGGAAAAATAAAAGATAAAAGTAAAAAGTAAGGAAAAAAAGATAAGGTGAATGATTTCCGTGCTGAGATCATTTAATGTATTGCTACTTCTGACTTGGATCATCTTGGATCCCTGTGCTGGGAGAAGCCACCTGCTACTTGAGGCCACTCAGGTGGCCATCTGGAGAGGCTCGCGCACAGAGGAACCGAGGCTTCTCTTTGCCGTCCAGCACAGCCACATGAGCAAGCCATCCCAGGAGTGGACCCTCCAGTCCAGTCAGGCTTTTGGGCCAACATCTTGACTTTAACCTCTTGAGACTTACACCAGAGGCAGAGTTAGCTGCTAAAGCTGCTTCTGAACTCCTGACCTACAGACATTCTGTGAGATAATAGATGGTAATTTGAGGTGCTGAGTTTTGGGATGATTTGTTTTACCTAAATAAATAACAATGGTAGAACGCCCAGGAATGCTTTTGGCAGCCAGTCATAGAAAACCTGGTCATAGTTTATGTCTTGGGAACATTTAATTCTGCTTCAGTTTCTTAGCGCTTCTATAACCAAGTGCCACACTGGGTGAGTTAGAGCCACAGCAGCGTATCACCTCATAGTTCTGGAGGCCAGGGCTTTGATATCAAGGTGTCAGCAGGGCCACAGTTGCCTCTGAAGCTCCTAGGTAAGATCGCTCTCAACTTCTAGTAGCCTTAGGCCTTCCTTGGCTTGTCAAGGCCGGTCTTCCACATGTGCCTCTTCAAACGTCCTCCTCTGTACTTGTGTCCGGACTTTCCCTTTGTGTAAGGAAAACAGTAATTTTGCATTAAGGCCCACACCGATGACCTCATTGTTCGTTTGATTCCTTTTGTAAAGACTCAGAAAAAGTCACAGTTGGAGGACGGTGTCAGGATTTTTCCATATCTTTTTTTCTGGTGAGCGCAGTTCAAACCATGAAAAATGCTTCTACGTCAAGAGATCTGGAGGCAGGAAGTTTGAGGACTGGGGTGGCAACTGGGTTATGCCATCCCAGCAGCACTCTCCTGTTATCTTTCTTCTCCACCATGCTTAATCACTTTGGAAGATGCGTCTTTCCTACTCCTGCTTTCTCATTCCACGAGAAGCCGTGAGCTCGGACACCCGTGAGTATAATGCGGATCCTTTCCCAAAGGCAATGATGTCACTTGTCTGACCAGTCAAATAGGGTTAAGTTGTGTGACTAGCTCTAGCTCTCTCCTCTTGAGAGTCAGCCACCGGAGGAAAAGTCATATGATTTTCAATGCTGTCCTGTTTGATGTATGTTTTATGTGGGAAAGGCCTTCATCTTGGGAGTGTGCAATCTCAGAAACTTCATTACCTGGTACACTGATCAGAAACATCAGGAAATAAAAACCTAAGAGTGACTTATGGAGGAACAAAAAACTCACATGGAGAAGCTTTTCGGTGGCTCCAGGATGTGTGGCTTGGAGGCTCGTACTGCAGGTGTGGTGATTTGCTAAGGAGAAGGAATTTTTCTGTGGTTGGCTCTCAATTGAGTCCCAGCTGCATACATGGTATTTAAGCTCTGAGTGAGACTGAGTTTATGGAGGTTTTTTTCCATAGGTCAGTGATTGCTTCAATAGAGCACTGGTTTGCAAACTTGGGTGCGAATAGGATCACTTGAAGGACTTACTAAAACCCAGAGTTTTAGGTCCCCACCTCTTTCTTCTCTTTCCCCACAGGGCCTATTCTGAGGGTGCATAATTCCCCATGCTGTACCTAGTAGATACCCTGAACAGCTGAATAACTAGGGCCGTCTGCATGCTGTGGCTGGCATGGTGTGCATTAACTTGATTTCCCTTCCCTCTTTCCCTGCCAGTTAAGTAAGACTCCCCTTCTCCCCATAGGACTAGCGGGGAGATTCCCGGGTCATTGGACTCTCCTACTGTTAAGAATAAAGGGAACAGAGTCCAAAAATAAAGCAAGCAAAAGTGTCTTCAATAAAACAAGAGAAAAGAAAGGTTCTTGACTGAGAGGCCAAGGGAGATCTAAGCTGGCATCGATTGCAGTGAAGAGAAAGAAAATATGCCCAGAGGGGCCAGAGTAGGTATTCCTTGGTAGAGTCTGGAGCTGTCCCTACTTTGCCCCCTGAGACAAAAGAGGCAGGGACTGTGGAATGGCTTTTGGTGGCTGGTCTTTCTTTGGATTGGAGCAAAACTGAAAGAGCCTGGAACTAATCTCAGTGTTTGGGGGAGGAGTCCATCACCCTGGCTGCAGGAAACGGAAATACCTTAACTATTTGGTCTGGGGAAACTGAAAAACAACCTCAGCTGAAAAAGTACCTGCGGGACGGGACCAGAGAGACTCTGATCTGCAGTTAGTTTGTCTTTAATAACCTCCTAGCCATCACTGCCTAACTCCAGTTTTCTGTCATTCTTTCTTCCCTTGGGTTTGTTCCTCTACATAGAGCCCAGGTATGTAAAATTTGCTGGACTCACGGCAATGCTCCTGCCTCAACCTCCCAAGTGCTGAGATTACAGGTGTGCACCACCATGCCCGGTTTATATGATGCTGGGGATTGAACTTGGATACTTAGCGCTTGACTTAGTGCTTGCTAGGCAAGCGCTTTATCGGCTGGGACATTCCTCTAGCCCTTCTTGGTCCTTTTTAGCGAGGAAACCTGGGCTGAGACAGGGCTGAGAGGGAGATGCAAGGGGAGGGCCACTCAAAAGTGGATCATTCCTCAGAAATAGTAGGTGCATGGTCCCCAAATGAATCCTATTTTGGGCAGACGGTACTGGTGATTAACCAAGGCTTTAGACAAGTTAGGCAAGTGCTGTGCCACTGAGCTACCCCCCTTTTATTTTACTTTGAGGGAGGACCTTATTAAATTGCCCATATGACCTTGAATTTAGGATGGTTTGTTTTAGCTTCCTGTCTAGTTAGGATTACATGTCTGTGTTACTGTGCTAGCCTCACCTTTCTCTCTGTTGAGTAGAATCCTGTGAGGCCTGTGGTCAGGTAGCTGTAAACCTGGGAAGGGTTGGAAGGGGGAAGGGAAGACAGGAGATACAAGAAACAATTTATCTTTTTTTTCTCCTGGGCCCACAACATTTCCTGTTAGGAGTGTCTGAGCTTATTAAGAGCTCATCAAGAAGAAATCTGAAGAATTACTCACAGGTACAGTCCACCCTAGAAAGCGTGCACAGCAAAATTAATGTAAAGCCCCTAGGCATCAGCCTTATATGTTCTATGCAGCCAATTTGAACAGAATCATTAAATGATAGTATAAGCAAAATGTAGATCAAAGTCACTGGATAGTCCCTAGACCCACCCACCCCCTTTCCCAAATTCCATGGTCATAACTTCATTTGGGAGCTTTGTTTTCAGATGGTGGGATCTTTTATCTCTAGGTTCTTTGCTTCTAGATGGTAGAGATTTTTGTTTGTTTTTGCGTTTTGTATTTTTTTTTTGTTTGAGGCAGGTTCTCCCTCTCTAGTCCAGGCTGGTCCTGAGCTCACTATGGATCCCAGGTGGGCCTCAAAGTCATGGTAATCCTCCTGCTTCAGCCTCCCCATGTGCTGGGATTACAGGTGTGGGCCATCATGCCCAGTTTTTGTGGTGCTGGGGAATCGAATCCAGGCCCTTGTGTTTGCTAGGCAAGCACTTCAACTGCTGTGCTATTCCTCCAGCCCCTGTAATTTTTTGAGATAGGGTTTTGCTCTGTAGTCCCATCTTGTTCTGAACTATATAGCCCAAGCTGTTCTCTAATTCACACAGCCAGATGTCGAATTTTGTTGTATTTTATTTTATTTCATTATGAGATAAGTTCTCACTGTAGCCCAGGTTTGTCCTGTATTCACTGTGTAGCCCAGGCTGGCGTCTATCATGTGGCAGTCTGGCTTAAGCGGTGCTGGGAATTGAACCTAGGGCCTTGCTCTTGATAGGCAAGCGCTTCCAACGCCCACCCAAGGCTCCCACCCCCAACAGCCCCATTCTACACCTTTGCCTGCAGTTTCAATGAAATCTGGGACACTGAACCTGTTGCAGAGACAGACTAGCTAATAATTCAGAGGCTTATTAATTTCCAAAGTCTATGGACAACTGTATAAGCTGGCATTCTGATGAGGCCAGAACAAAAGAACTTTCTCCATCTCTCTCAGTCAATTATTTGCGGATATCTACTGGGATCTTGAAATAGTGCTAAGTTTGGGGAACTAGATAACTGCCCTCTGACAAGTGGAATGGGCTCGTTTTCTTAAAATTGAGTATTTGTAAGATCAGAGCTATTGCTGTATTGTACGTGCTTTTAAAGCTTTGGCTCTTTAAAAAGATGCTTTACTGTTGGTGGGAATGTAAATTAGTTCAGACATTATGGAAAATAGTATAGATGTTCCTAAAAAAATAAAAATAGAACTGCCATATGATCCAGTAATCTCACTACTAGGTATATATCCAAAAGAAAATGCAGTTGGTATCATGAAGAAACATCGGCACTCCCAGGTCCGTTGCAGTATTAGTCACAATGACTATGAGTGGAATCAGACTGAGTATCAACGGAGGAACGGGTGAAGAAAATGTGGGATGGGCACGTAATGAAATACTGCTTAGCCTTAAAAAGAAATTCTGTCATTTGTGACAATTCGGATGAACACGGGAAACGTTATGTTAAGTGAAATAAGCCAGGCGTAGAGAGATAAATAGCACATTATTTCAGTTATGTGTGGAATCCTTAAAAGTCAAAATCATAGAAGCAGAGACTAGGATAGAGATTATCAGGGGCTGAGAAATGGAGTTGAGTGGGGATATATTTATCAAAAGATAGAAAATTTCAGTTTAAAGTATATCCAAGGAATCTATTGTATAACGTGATGATTGGAGTTAATATGGTAACAATGTATTGTTTCCTTTTTGTTTTAGAAGTAGGCTCCTGGGATGAAATCCTTGGCTTTGTACATGCTAGGCAAGTGCTCTGACACTGAGCTGTGGCCCCAGTCCGCTATTCTTGAATTTTGCTGAAAGAATAGATTTGTGGTTGTCACCACAAAAATAATTACATGTATGAAGTAATGCATCTGGTAATTAGTTCAGTTTTGCCATCCAGACACATTAAAAACCATATTATACCGTTGTCTTAGTTACTTATTAGTTGCTGTGACAGAATAACTGACATCCACAATTTAAGGGAGGAAAGATTTATTTAGCTCACAGTTTCAGGTCTCATACAGTCCACTCATGGGCCGCCACCACAGTGAAAGCACTTGGCAGAGGTGAGAGAACTAACTGCTCATAGCATTGGGACAGAATCCAGGTGAAGCAGGAGGGCACTGATGCCTGGAGACTGAGGCAGGGTCAGGGCCTTCCCTGAAAGAGGCTGTAACAATGTCTCTTCTTCCTTTAATTAATTCAACTTGCTAGTAGGGCTTCCCTAGACCCGGTATGGGTGGCCCTCCCTCACTTCCTGGTCCAAAAGTCAGTAGCACTGACCTGAAAGCTCTGCTCTGAGTGCCCCAGTCTCAAGAAGTTGATACAATCCTTTTAGGTCAAACCCCAAGCACTGGCCCCTTCTAGCCAGGCTCCATTTCTCAACAGCACATTGTTCCAAAATACATGAGACTTTTGGGGGGACATTGAAGACCCAAAATGCAGTATTCTGCCCCTGGATTCCAAAGACTCATGCATGTATTGGACTTAGTGGGAAAACTGTGGAACCTGTGCTTGGCTGGAAGGGGCAGATGCTTTGTGTTTGACCTGAAACGACTGTGTCAACCTGTTGAGACTGAGGGCTGCCCAGGACAGAGCTTTTAGGTTTGTGTTATTGACTTGTGGGTCAGGAAGTAAAGGAGGGGCACCCACCCTGGGTGTGGAGGCTGAACTGGAAGCTTGAATTAAAGCAAGGAACAGGAAACATCATTGCACCTCCTTCCTGGGAAAGCTCTAACCTCGACCCAGTCTCCAGACATTCCATGCTGTGACTTGACTTGGTTTCTGTCGCCTCCAGTCTTCCCTGTTGCTGGCTGCTCCATAAATGGACAGAGTGTGTGAGATCTTCTGAAACTGAGTTAAAACAAATCTTTTCTCCCTTAAGTTGTGGATGTTGGGTATTCTGTCACTACAATAAGAAAGCAACTAAGAGAACCAGTAAATGCAAAACATTTTTATTCATGAAGTAAAAATAACTAATTAGCTGAGTGTGGTGGGACACATCTGTTATTCTAGCTGTTCGAGAAGCTGAGGCAGGAAAATTGTGAGTTTTAGCTCAACCTAGGCAATTTAGCAAGATTTTGTCTCATAACATAAAACAAAAAGGGCTAGACGTGGACCTTGGTGGTAGAGTGCAGCCCTGTTTTTGGTTCTTAGTTTAGTAAACAAACAAACAAACAAATAAATGAATAAATGAAAAGTAGCTTTGGGGATGAGAATGAAGAAAGGAAGAAAAAAATAATCAAGATGTGAAAAAAGTCTGTGTACCAAACTTCCCCCAATAAAATAAAATAAAGAAAACTTTGTTTAAAATTAAGTAAGTACAGAGCACGGGGGCATGCACCTGTACTCCCAGCATTACAACTTAAGGTTTCTCACCTGTGTAGTGCAGAAAGCAAAGCAGTAGACTGGAGTGGGTTTCTGGGTTATCCAATCAACAGGGTCTGCCCTATAAGGTTGACACAATTGTATGTTTGACTATTCACCCTACTCTAAGGAAACACAGTCATAGTGTTTCCCAAGATAGTCAGTTAGTATCCACATAGCTCAAATACTTTTCTATTTCCTATGTATGTGTATTGAAGATTCATTTTACCCACCTGCTCAGTCTTCGGTACAGTACTGTCAGACCCAGAGCCACGTGCACCTCAGACACTGCCCCAGACATCCCAGACATGAGGTGGGGTCCAGCTCTGATATTCAGTTGGAGAGTCCCTGCTCTCGAAGAGAGAGGGAAACAGAGGAGAAAGGGGAATCGTATTACACGGGCTGTCTGTCGTTAGGGCGCTGTTGTTTTACTTGTAGTGAATCTCTGGAAAGTCTCCAATTTTCCCACAGGTCTGACTGTACAATGGGACAGAACTTAACTCTCTGTAAGGGGCGATAGTGTTTGTTGGAGGGTGCTTCCTACAGCAGGTTAGATGATTTGGAAGGGCTGAACTACTTCTGTTAATTTTTCTTAACTGCCTGCCTCTTGTCCCTGTCTTGTAGCTTCCCAGGGGCACGCCAGCCTTCTCTGTTCCTTTTCTAAACTTCAATGGGATATATAATCTGGATTTACGGTTTTGAATTGCAACCTTACTCTGTCTTGAATTTTTAGTTCATGACGGTCTGAATGTCACTTCCACAACCAATCTCTCACATGTACTTCCTGATGGCAGTTCCATAGATTTCTTTTGTCCCCTGCCTCCAAATGTGCATACAGTAGCTGTACTTGGTGCTGTTGTATTGGATCCACCATATCACAAAGATTAGAAAGAGAAACAACTATGGCTTCTGAGCCTGTGCCACGCTAAGTGGCCATTGGGGCTCTGACATTCTTTTCTAGCTCTGTTACCTTATAAGTCATCAGGGTCGTAGATTTTTGGGGTGTAGGACTAGACATACAATAGGTCATGCTGCTTTGATTACACAACTCCAAACCTGATTTCACGTTCCCTCATGGGTCTGTGATTGGACTCCCTGTCCTTCTTAGCACTCTGTTAAGCCTGTTCTCCTTCAGAAGCTGGGGCTTAAAGCAAAAGAGCCCCTTTCAAGCTTGGCCACTTCGTAGGCATGGCCTTACACGGGGATGTGGGTACCAGATTTTGGATTTTTCGATTTTTGCTCCATTTAGGATCAGGACCACCACCTCTGAACTAGATGGCAAGAGATTAGGAGTTTCTTCTGAATCTACAGCCACTAAAACCTCTGACTCTAGAAAATTAACTCAGGTGTCCAAAAGTCACAATTTTACCAAGTCACAGAAACTGAGACTTGAGGACTCATTTCACAGAAAAGTGTGTAGCACTAAGGGCGTTAAGAGTAAGATCCACGAGGGGTGTGTTGAGCTTCTGAGCCCAAATTTATGCATCTGTAGAATGAGAGGGCAGGAATAAATAATCCTCAATACTTCTTCACTGCAAACCACAGCATTCTAGGCTTTGTGACTTAGGATGACAGTAGAAAGTAGTTGGTTGATAAATCCACATTTCTCAGTCTTCAGTCCTGGATTCAATCTTCTTGCTGGAGACTTGACTGTGCTTGTCTTTGACAGTAGCTTTTTCTCTTGACTTTTGGGGATGACTATGGACTCTGTATGTTTCTAGACTTTTGCAAACTATGGAGACATGTTTAATGGCATTATGTACTTTGAAAAGAGAGTTTGCATGTTATCTGGAAAGAATTTAACAGTCTGGGCTGGAGGAATGGTTCAGTGGTTAACCTGAGTTCAATTCCCCAGCACCACATACGCTGGGCTTGGCGGCTCACATCTGTTATCCCAGCACTCAGGAGGATTGCCATGAGTCCAAGGCCAGCCTGAGCTCCACAGTGAGTTCAGGACCAGCCTGGGCTACAGAGTGAGACCTTGTCTCAAAAATAAAAAATAACAGTTTGTTAAAACCTAGCTATTTATATCCATTTTCCAGGAGGGAAATGGACTCTGGAGAAGTTAAGGACCCAGAGTCCCAAGGCTGCCTAGTTAGGGACAGAGCTGGGCAAGAATACAGATTGCTTGAGCACCAGTCAAAGGCTATTCACTCACAACATTGATGAGGATTGGGGAAAAAATAGCATAGCTCAGTCAGGCAGAGGGTGGGGAGAGATGGACTGTGGAACCAAGAAGACTTGAAGTTGAACTGAAGGGAGCAGGAAGGCAGAGGTGTTTTTTTTGCCACTCTGGCTCCTCTTCACCGCTACCAAGCCAGGCTCAGGGCTTCTGTTTTCTTTCAATCACTTCCTTTTGACTGTAGAAGCCATTTGTGCTCATTGTGAATGACTTAACCAGAACAGACGGGGAGAGAGCGAGAAGGAAGACCCCCATGGAATGGCTACCTCAGGTCCTGTCTCAGAATGTCTCCTGTGTGTCCAGAGGTGTGTGTGACCAACCTTCCTGTGGTCCCTGGTGGGGGCCAGGTACTCTTGAAGTGCTTCTGTGGATGGGGAGTTCTATCCCACGTGCCCTCTATGTGGATTAGGGGTGGGATATTGGTGTTTGGATCACTAGATACTTGTTCCTTCTCCATCTCAGGATTTCCTATGCACGCATGTGGGAATTATAACATCACTTTATTAACAGTGCACACGTAGTGCACAGCTGGAGCATGATGCTTAGTTCTGAAGGCTTGAGAGGGGCTTCCTCTTTCCAGTAGGGGATAATGGATCCTGAGAAGAAGCCCCTTTGCCTCCTTCCTGTGGATCCAGGAGAGAAATTAGAACAGGGGAGGTGACCAGCCCAGGTGTGCTCACTGCAGGGAGCCAGGAAATGAGAGGAAACGGAGGCATGATCCCTCTGTCCACCAATGGTGCCACAGCTCAGGAGTGTCCTCGGCCTTGAGCAGCTCTTCCTTCCTCAGATCTGACCGGCAACATGCTCCTTCCCTTCGAGGCAAACATGAAAGTATGAGGAAAGTACTAGAACTTTCTCCCACCAGAATCCCAGCAAACCCTTAAACATGCATACACTCCTTGAGGCAGACTATGTCGTTAGCAATAGGATTAGAAGCTGGGAAGAAAAGAGGTAGTTTCTGTTCTCTAGTATCAAACAATTCAGAATGAGAAAGAGACAGCCACCTAATTAATCATTGAAGTAATAGTGTAAAACTCTAATAATGACAATGACAGCTACTAAACATTCACGGGACCCTTCCCATGTTCAGATGTTTACACTGTGCCCATCGTATACTGGGTCTTGTTTAGTCCCACAATAGTCCTACTAATCTAACTGCAGTAGGCCCAGTTTTCAGACGACAGAATGGAGGCTTAGAAAGGTGAATTCGTTTGTCCAAGGTCACACAGCTAGTGAGAGACAGAGCCGGGAGTAGCACCAAGTAGGCTGACCAGAGCGTCTGTGGAGCCACCACACTGCATTCCTGTGACAGGATGACAGGGGTTGCAGGAGGCCAGAGAGGGCAGGTGCCCTGAATAGAGTCAGGGCCGTGTAGAGATGCCCGCATATCGCTCTGTCAATACGAGCCCTCTTAGGGAGCAGCCAGATACGTGGGGGAGAAAGAGGGAGCAGCGTTAGTAGGTCAGGTCTGCCCAGGACAACTCGGCAGGGAGCAGGAGGGCGGATGCTGGAAGGGGCATGGGCGAGGGGAGGGCTGATGTGGAGCCCCAAGCTGGCGAGCCCCTCCACCTGCAGGTTAACTGGACAGCCTTTGATAGTGACCCCTCTCCAGATGGGTTAGCATTAAAATATTTATATCTGAGAGGAACACACATGAAAATACCTCCATGAGGAGGGAGGGGAGACTTCAGGGCACGGGCAGCCGGAATCTCAACCATCTGGAATCCTACCGAGACTTGGCGCCCGCTCCAGAGTCTCAGGTATTTTGCCAAAGTCTTTTTTCAAAGGAGAAAAGAGAAACATAATAAGGTTGCCTGCCCCAAGGAGGCACCAGATACTCCTCCCATGGGCATTTACAGGCCTCCTGCTGGTGGCCAAGGTCACGGGTGGCCAGCAGAGGCCGCGAGGGGGAGGACAGCAACTGGGCGACCGAGCTGAGCCCTTGGCCATATGCTCCTCTGAGGCGCTGACAAGCCTGGACTGGTTTCAAAGGAATTCCTAAACCCAGATTTCACTATCGTCATCACGTCTCCGGATTGTCAGTGCCCTGCACAGGAAACACAAATTTATGGGAGTTCTTGAATGTTTCTCTGTAAACGCTGATCAGCCTTTCCTGTCGCTACGGCCGGGCCGGGGATGTCGAAGTAGATACTGATACCTAGCCAAGGCATCTCGATGCCAGATAATGGGATGCCTTTCTCTGAAATCAAACGTGTGGCCACTTGAGTGGGTTCTAGGAGCGCGTAAGAAAGGGAATAGGATGGTCTCTTTTTTGAGTCGGTTTGCTTGTTCCTCACCGCCCCCCACCCCCACTGCCACTCTGCCAACACAGAGTGAGCTCAGACCCCGTCTGCTGAGGACACCCGCTCTCCACGGCAGCTTGGACCCTGTTTGCGCCGCGGCTGCCATCCCAGATGTCGGTCAGTCTTTACCAGCGATTCCATTTTGTGACGATTCTTCAGACTTCCCAGGTCTTTCCCCATCCTTTCTCTTGCCCTCCTTCCACACACCAACCTGGCTTCCTTTCACAAACAGAAAAAAAAGAAAAAAAGAAAAAGAAAAAAAGAAAAAAAAAAACCCTAGCCTGTGAGACCCCCGTCCCGACAGGCTCTGGGGTTCTGCGGCTCCACTGGGAAGGACGGCAAGCTTCTTGGAAAGAGTGAGGGTGCCACACCGAAGGTCCTGGGGAAACTGGAAGCTGTAGGGACGCGAGGATTTTTGTTTAGACTTGTGTGAAGAAAGTGAAGCAAAGTGACAATCCTCTGAACACACAGGGGTCTCTCACTGGAGAGCTCCTGGGTAGATGGAGTGGGCAGAAGTCTGGGACACGTTCAACATTCCACCCAAAACGAGAGGGAAGTTGCTTCACTTTGTGCGTGTCATTAAGACGACAAAGGATTGGTGAATATGCTTGGGGCCAGAGGAATGGCAGCTGAGTTTGACTCCCTAGCAGCACATAAGCTGGGTGTGGTGACACAGGCCTGCGATCCCAGCACTCGGGAGGCTGAGGCAGGTGGATTGTCCTGAGTCCAAGACCAGCCTGGGCTCCGTAGTGAGCTCAGGACCAGCCGGGGCTATGAAGTGAGACCCTGTCTCAATAAATAAATAAATAAATAAATAAATAAATAAATAAATAAGAGACTACGCCTGCATATTGCAAGCAGAGAAGTAACACACTCAATTTAAACACTTGCTGTATTCATAGGATAACATGAACAGCTCCGACGACAGCTCAAGGTCACGCTGGGCACCTTGAGTCGGATCACGAAACACTTTTTCTTGAGCATGTCACATGGCAGAAATGTGTTCAAAGTCCTTTCTATGCCTCACCTCATTTAATCCTCAGAAAAATACGCAAGTAACATGGCAGAGCCAGGATTTGAACCCAAGCCACCGTCTCCTGAGTCCATGGTTCCTAATCACCATGACGCTCCGCTTTTGTTTTCAGAGCTACAAGCCGATTGCGGAGATGGCGGTTTCCAGGTGATCTATCTAATCTGTCATCATTTCTGTGCGCTTGGACCTATGGGACGAAAGGTAAATGAAACTGCCACCTGCGCGCGCACTTCAACAGTGAGAGGTGGGAATGGTAGGAGAAAGAAATGCGCTGTAACTAGTACTAGGAAGGAAAGAAAGCGGGGAAGGTAATTATTCAGTCTTGAAGTACTCTAGAAGCGACACAGAATTATACAATGATTATGAATATTATAATATCTACACATAGGAATTCGGTTGGATTGTCTTTGTCCACAATCGGGACTATACGCAGCCTCCAAGATTTGTGGATGATTCCAACAATATTTTTAAAACAATATTTAAAATTTTTTTAAAAATTTAAGCAATTTAGCTTCATATTTTTCTTTAGAATTATAACGTCATGTAAAGCCATCCTTCTTGCTTGTTACTCTCACAACCTTGAATTCTCTCGGGTCACGTGATCCTTCTTTGGCTTCTCTTCCTTCTTACCTGTGTGGGGAAACACCTTGCTCCCATCCTCAAGTTTTCTCCTCAACTTCTCCTTTTGCTGTTGAGTAAGTGGAAGGATCTCACAGCCATATTTTTGGGGCTTACCCTGTGGGACTCCCCAGAATGATGAATAGTGGAGATTTTTGTTTGCTGAGTTTACATAGTCATTGTCCTTAGTATAATAATTGTGTATATTCTTTTCTTTTTTTGAGACAAGGTCTCACTCTGTAGTCCAGGCTGATCCTGAACTCATTATGTAGCCCAGGATGGCCTAGAACTCATAGCAATCCTCCTGTCTCAGCCTCTCACACACTGGGATTACAGGTGTAGGCCATCACAACCAGGTAGAATATGGTGCTGTAGGATCGAACCCAGGGCCTCGTGCTTTTTAGGCAAACGCTGTGATCACTGAGCTACACCTTCAGACCTAATCGTGTACATACTTGAGTATATAATTGAATGCTGGGGTGGGGAGCGAATGTACAATTTTAGATGGAGAAGCTAGAAGAAGGCGAAATTGCTGTGTTTAAGGAATCAGGAACTGTAAAATAGGGGTAATAATGTTTCAAGACTCAGAGTTGTTTTGAGGGCTGAATGAGGTAATTTAGAGTGTCTGGGCACATAGCAAGAGTTGAACCGACGTTAAAACGTTTTGTTCTGTTATCATCATTGTTATTATTGCTGTTCTTATCTAAGTCTTTCTTGAAAAAAATGTGCTCATGCTGGAAATAGAATCAAGAGGGTAATTAAAATGAGAGCTAGAAGTGATATTTGGAAGTGTTGCTTGCAATGCATATTTAAATGCAGAGCCAGAAACAAGTGCTAAAGAACTATGTTTATTGAATGAAATGCACATGTTATACATGTTGACAAAAATAAAATAAAATAACACAAAAAGTCTGGGAGATGAGACGTGTCGGAGTGCTCGTTTGTGCTGGGTTTGTTTAGATTCTAGGATATAGCACACAGTTGGGTTTGGCCTTGTGAGCCAATGTGCAGGTCTTTTTACCTGAATACCTAACTTTTGCCCATTACATTAATTAATATGACTTGTGTGGCTTCGTTTCTGTAACATATTGTTTTATCCTGTTTTTATTGTTGTTGTTGTTTTTAGACAGAGTCTTGCTGTGTAGCCCAGGTTGGTCTTGAATTTACTATGGAGCCCAGGCTAGTCTTGGACTTATTGCAATCCTCCTGCCTCAGTCTCCTAAGGGCTGGGGTAACAGGCATGCACCCCCATGTCCAGCCTTTTATGGTGCTGGGGAATCGAACTCAGACCTTTGTGCTTGCTAGGCAAGTGCTTTAACTGCTGTGCTAGTCCTCCAGGTCCTCTTGTTTTTTTAGCTTTAAAAATTGCTTGCTTTAATTTGCGTCATTTGTAGCAAACAGGTACACCTTGAAAACATTATGCTCAGCGAAATGAGTCAGACCCAGAAAGTTAAATATTATATGGTCTCTCTACTATGAGAAGACCAAACCATAAAACCTGTAAAAGACACCGAAGAGTAACAAGATGGACATTGTGGATTGGGGAAAGGGGGGAGGAGAAGGTGGAAAGGGAGGTGACATGTAAATAAAAAATGCAAAAAATCACTTGCTTTGTATTTGCTTTCCCTTTTATTAAAAAAATTAATTGAGATATTTACATAATATTATATTAATCTCATCCTCATGTATTTAATGAAAGAATAGATAAGATTGGTCATATAAATCAACCTTCTATTATTGATAATCATCTCAGTGACTTTATACTAAAACATATGTTAAAAATTTTTTGAGATAATTGTAGGTTCACATGCATTTACAAGAAAATAATATAACTCTGGGAGGCTGAGGCAGGAGGGTTGCAAGTTGGAGCCCAGCCTGGGCAACCTGGAGACTTTGTGAGACCTTGTTTTAAGTCAACATTAAAAAGGGACTGGGGATGTAGTGTAGGTCACAAGAAAAGAAAGGGGTGACCCTCTTGAGACCCCCTCCCAGACAACGGGAACTGAACTTCTTTATTCTTTGTTTTTAAATAAAGACCTATTGTTCAAAACAAAAATAGAAAAAAAAGGAAAAAGAACAAACTAGAGATTCCATGTACTCTGTACCTAGCTTCCACCCAATGACGGTGTTTTGCAAAAGTGTAATGCAATATCACTGTCAGGATATTATGTTAACATACCACCCCCCTATTCGTATTACCGCAATTGTGTGCTTTGAGCATGCATTTCTTCTAATAACATGGAAGTTTCCTGTTTTATTCTATTTTTTAGCTTTATGATTTTGTGTAAATATCATAATTCTCTATCTCTTCAGAATCTGTTAATTTCCCATTGTAAGCAATAGCGAAACTGGGATATTTCCACTTTTTTTTTTTTTAAGTGTGCAAAAGTTTATTGAATAAAACAAAAGAGAAAAGAAAAGCTCTTGGCCAAGAAGCCCAGAGGGGACCCAAGCGAGTCTCCATCAGAGAGTAGAAAGAGAAAAAAAGAAAAGCTCCTGGCAGAGAAGTTAGGGGACCCAGGCAAGTATGTGTAAGAGAGCGGGCCAGAAAGAGAGCGAGAGAAAAAGACAGACAGACAGAGAGAGAGAGAGAGAGAGAGAGAGAGAGAGAGAGAGAGACAAGAAGGGACCAAGTGGGTATCCCAGTATTTCTATTTCCTTCTTCATTCTCCTATTCTCTTCTTTCACTTAATTTTAATTGATAGTCCTATTTTCTTACAGTTAGACTATCTTTTGTTAAATATACTTTCCTCACTCATTTTGGTGCCTGTATATCTTAAACTATTAAAGAAACACATATCACTAAAGGTTAAATTTTATCCTGCCTTTGCTCACCTTTTCTGAGTTTTTGTCAGGTATATCCAATCATGCTAAGGCATATAGTCAAAAAGTTAGTTATAAATCAAATGAAATATTATAAAATATTCAAATAAACAAAAGCAGAAGGAAACTGGAGAAACAAAAAACAGAGGAAACGAACATAGAAAAATTATAAAGTGGTAGATCTTAATCTAATATTAATTATATTAAATGTTAGACAATTGATAGTTTAATAGGATAAAACTGATATTCTAGAAATAAACCCTGATGTTTATGGTGAATTGCTTTTCAGCTAGGCCACCAAGATCACTCAGTGAGGACAAGGAATGATCTTTACAACAAATGGTGCCATCAAAGTGGATATTCAGATGCAATGAATGAAGTTAGATCCCTACCTCATGCCACATACCAAAAGCATTTAAAAGCAATTATATACTAAACTGTGAGAGCTACAAGCATTTTCATAAAAATTTAAGTTAGTTTGTTAATTCCTATGACTATACAAGGCAGTTGAAATTTTGATATAGATTGTATGGAACCTATAAATAAATTTGGGGATTACTTTCATCTTAATCATATTAAATCTTCCAACCCATGAACATAATTTTAAATCTTTGATTTCTTTTGAAACAGGGTATCACCTGTAGTCCAGGCTGGTCCTGATCTCACTACATAGCTCAGGCTGACCTTATAGCCTCAAACTCACAGCAGTCCTCCTGCCTCAGCCGCTTGAGTGCTGAGATGACAGTTGTGCACCACCATGTCCAGTTTATGTGATGCTGGGGAGTCGAACCCAGGGCCTTGCACTTGCAAAGCAAGCACTTTAACCAGTGAGCTATATCTCCAGCCCCTTTGTCCTTTCTTCTAGTCATGTGATGTGTTACACTGGGGTTAGGATCTTAAACCAACCATGCTTTCTTTGGATAAACTTTGGTCATTGTATTTGTTCGGCTTTCTGTCACCAGAATAAAATATTCGAGACTGTCAACTTGCAAAGAAAAAAGGTTTATTCGGGTGTACCATTTTTGTTTGGTCTTGAGACAGAGTGTCATTGCATAGCCCAGGATGGTACTGAATTTGTGATCCTCCTGGTCAAGCTTCCTGAGTGCTGGGATAACAGGTGTGCAACACCGTGCTTTTCCCTGGCTCACGGTTTTGGAGGTTCTATTACTAATTGGCTGTTTTGCTTTGGACTAGTGGCAAAGCAGCGTGTCACGGTGGAAGCACAGGCAGCCAACATTCCTTACTTTATGAGCCAAAGAGCGAAGAAAAAGAAGGGAACCAGGAGCCCCATAATGTTTTTCAAAGACGTACCTTCAATGACTTGGGACCTCTCACAAGGCCTACCTCCCCAACTTTCCACAACTTCCCTAAAGCATCTCTCTGCAGACAAATCTTTAATCCATGGACATTTGGGACACATCCAAGATCTAAATTGTAGCAGGCATTATGTATAACTATTTTAAGGAAATGGTTTATAAGCTATGAAGTCAAAAGTAGAAACAACCAAGGAAAGTATAGATAAACTTCATACCCATGAGAAGAAGGAAAATTAAAAATATAAGTAAAGGTATTTGCAAAGATGTGGAACAAGTTGCTGGTGGGGTTGTAAAGTGATTCACTTTGGAAAATAGTTTGGAAGCTCCTTAAAAAGTTAAACACAACCAAACTCATACAGACAGAATGGAACAGAGGATGTCAGTGGGAGGATAGAATGGGGAAGGGTTATTTAATAGCTATAGAATTTTAGTTCTAAAATTAAAATAAAAAATCCTGGACATTGGGTGATGGTAGTGATTATTAGATCAGTGTGAATATACTTAGTGGCATTGAATTGTATACTTAAAATTGTTTTTCATATTATGTATATTTTTTACAATTAAAAAAATTAAACATAGTGGGCAACCCACTTGGGACCCCTTCCTGGACAGTGGAAGCTTTTATCCTTCTATCTTTTGTTTCTAAATAAATACCTATTATTCTACACCTTAAAAATTAAAAATGAAACAGAACCACTCTATTACTCAAAGTTCACTTGCAGATATCTACCTATGAGAAATGAAAGCGTATTACACAAAAAACCTGAACATGAATTTCATAGCAGTACTATTTATGATAAATAAAAAATGGAAGCAGTCTGAGTGCCTGTGACAGATGAGTGGAAACAGAGAGCATGGAGGATGGCTACTAATGGGTATGGGATATTTTGGGGTGGGTGAAAGTGTTTAAAATTAGGTTGCCTGGATCTGGTGGAACACACCTTGAATCCCAGCACTTGGGAGGCTGAAGCAGGATTGCTGTGAGTTCTAAGCCAGCCTGGGCTAGATAGTGAGTCCAGGACCAGCTTGGATCACAGAGTGAGATTCTGCCTTAATGAATGAATAAGTAAATAAACAAACATATAAATAAATAGCATTAGGTAACAGTTAAAACAATAAAAATGACTAAATTGAGCCAGGCACAGCAGCACATTCCTGCAAAAACAGCACTTTGGATGGAGGCTGAGGCAAGACTTTCAAGTTCAAGTCCTACATGGGCAACTTAATTTTGAGACTCTGCCTCAAAATTGGAAATAAAATAAGGGACTGAAAATGTAGCTCAGTGTTTTTAGCATCCCTGGGTTTAATCTCCTGTGACATACATGTACACACACATATGTACACACATATGCATGTGCACACACATAGGATTTACATTTGGAATGAAGGAATGTGAATGATATATCAATAAAACAATTGTTAAAATTTTGCACCTACGCACAGGAATGTGTCTAGAATGATGTTCATGCATTTTGGAGTAATTTGTTGCTTTTATATATCAGCTGGATTTTAAAAATAAGCAAGATTTTATTTTTATAAACATAAGTCATCCTTTTCAAAGAAATAGCGAGTTCAGACTGCAGTGGTCTCAGAACTTACAAGAAAAGGAGCAGTCGCTTGGTGGTAAGATAAATAGATTCTGGAGAGAAAAATCTTGTTCCCGGTTGCTATTTCTGCTGGGTCTAAGCTTGCTGAAGAAATGCCAATTCCATTACCATGATTACAATTAGTAATATGACTTTATTTTTATGTTCTCCTAAGCTGAGTAATTTGAAAATAACAAAACTTCTCATGATGTAATTTTACCGAACTCAAAGAAGTTCTGTTGGGACAGATAATTTACTGACAGAAAAGCCGCTTTCAAACAGGCAAGAACAGAAATACCTCCTTTGCACCGTGTGCCTCTGACTTAACCATGGAAAAGCATGCCTGCAAACATTATCTCAGCAGGCCAATCCATAATTAGAGCTCTAATTTTCCTCCAGGCATTTCTCCTGAATTGTTCAAGGGACCTAAAGAGAGGTGCTTATAACACCATGATAATAGTTCTAACCCTTTTTAGTGCCAGCAGACCTTGGAGGGCATGTGTGGGCGATGGGAAGTCGCATGGTGCTACAGGAGAGAAGGGACTGCGTGACCAGAGGCTTGCAACAGATTCCTCCTCAGAAATGTCAGCTGGGAAGACCCCAACAACAGGTTTTTTTTTTTTTTTGGACACTTTCCTGTCAATGACCCGTACCAAAGAAAGTTTGCCTTGGTCACCAGAGTATCTAGAAGAAGACGGAGATACTCAGTACAACTATAAGTGAACTACCAAGCTTTAGGAAACCTCTGTTGTGGCAAAAATGGTAACTTAGGAGCCAGTGATGGGTCAAGGGACAAATGTCTAAATGTGTTGTAACTGATTGCTTTGTGCTCTCAATATCTTGATTACAAGCATCCCTCTGACTACTAATTCAGAGCTGCCTTCCATCACACTTGCTGTAGTAACACACACATGCAACGCTTTAACCATTATTAATTTTTATTGGTGATCAATTGCCTTATGTTCTCCCTTCATTCTTGCCTAGCCTGAGCACTTAAGACTTAGATTGCAGATCTTGATGTTTATTTATTTTTAGTTGGTTTCTTTCACTTCCCCTATCTCAAAAATCGGCTTGAGATGGATTGAAATAGCAAAACATTCATGACAAAGCAGAATACAGATTTAGAAAAGGAAATCAGGCTTATTTAACTGTCATTCAAGAGGAAATTGGTTATGTAATTGGAAGAACACCCTTTCTTACCCTCTCCTTCTGAGTCAGAGAGTGCAAAGAGGGAAGGCCTTGGGTAATAGTTTAATTTGGCTGGTGGTAAAGAGAAAGGGCAATTCCAAAAACAATTCTTTGCGTAGCTAAACAGTGGCGATTAAGAGGCGAATAGTTTAGCAATGGGCCCTGACATTGGACCCAGATGCTATTGGTTTGAAGGGAAAGGATCGAGGGTGGAGAGTAAGATGACTGAGAGGTACTCACACCGCGTCACACAGCACACTGTTGGGGCTGTCTCCCTTGAATTTATGGGCACCACTGACTTTACATGGTGCTGAGGAAAACTTTTTCTTTGGCAATACGAACTAGACCATGCTGTTTCCAACAATGAAATTAGTTGTTTTTATAGTTGTGTGGGGGCAGGAGGGGGGTAGAGGGATCAATAGCACTGTGGTTTGGATCTAGACTGTCCCCAAAAAGTCTCATGTATTTGAATGTAATAGATTGTCTATGGAACCGTGTGCTGTTGGGAGAGCAGGGCCTAGTCTGGAGGGCTGGATTACAGGCATGTAAATTGGATTACAGGCATGTAGTGGGGGTTTACCATACCTTCCACACCTGGATCCAGGAGGTGCTGATCACTGGGATGAGACCTGGCAGGACATATATGCTGCTTCCTGCCTTCTTTGGAAGACTAGTCTCAACTCGCCTTGAGTTGCCTTCCTGGTTGTGATGTCATCAGAAGCTGCCTCCACTTCTGTCTCTGCCATGTACTTCCATTGCTGCCGGCCACCCCTGAATGGACTATGACCTTCTGAAACTGTGAGCTAAAATGAGCCTTTCCTCCCTTAAATCTGTGGGTGTCAGGTATCGAGTCACAGCAACGAAAAAGTAACTAAGACGAATAGTTACCTGTTGGACACCAAGAAGACCAAAAAGAATAGCTGCAAGTCACTTTAAATGTTGAACAGACTCTAAGGTGGTCCTCGCGATTTCTGCATTTTGGTGCTCACGTTTTTGTAGTCCTGCCCTTGAGTATATTGTCTCTAATTACTGAGATATGGCAAAGATAATGGATATAACTTTTTTCTTGCTAGACAAATTATACCAGAGAGACTCTTTCTGCTTGACTTTGGGAATCAAGCTGCCATAGACTAAGTGGCTGTATGGCAAAGAACTCTGGGCAGGCTCTCGGGGGCTAAAGAAAGCCTTCAGCAAGAAACTGAAACCATTGAAGTGAATTTCCCCAATAGCTGATGGGAGCTTGGTGGTGAGTCCTTCCCTAGCCAGACCCTGAAAGAGACGACAGCCACAGCTACACCTGGATGGTAGCCTGGTGGGACTCTGAGGCAAAGATTGCCCAGCTGACTCATGCCCAGACTTCTGAACTAGAGAATGTATGTAGTAATAAATACATATTATTTTACTTGGCTGGTTAGCTCAGTTGGTTAGCTCATAGTCCTAATAAATGTTTTAAGCCTGTAACTTTGTAGTAAGTTGTTATGTAGTAACAGAAAACCAGTACACCTTGGATAGCGGAAGCCATGCTGGAGACAGAAAACAGATTGGAGACATTGTATGGAAAGTAATTGCTTCAGTCTTGCTACATTTTAGCTTTTCATTACTTATCTAAACGAAATGTCAAGAAGGCAAGTATATATATAGCCCTGGAGCTTAAGGAAGAGGCAGAACTCGGGCATAACTTTGGGAGTGTTCAGAGGATGGCAATTACATGCATGAAACTGGATGAGTTCTCAGTAGAGAAAGTGAAGAGAGAAAAGGGAGATGAACTGTGTTGAGGACTGTGTTCCCTCAAATATTAAGCAGTGGTCAGAGAAGGAGCAGTAGTCCGAAGAGAAAGGAGGAGTAGCCATGATGTTGAAGGAGTTCCTGATGGTCAAGAAAGGAAAGAATGGCTATCTGTGCTGAAAGTTACTAGAGGTTGAGTAAGATTAGGTTAGAGAAGAGACCACTGGATTTTGACATGTGGGGAACACTGATGATCTTGATAAAATCAGTTTTAGTGGAATGATGGAATGAAATAAAAGCCAGACGTGAGAAAGACGGGAGGGAGTAAATGTGAGGCGCTGGAAAGAGTGAATGTGAGTAATTCGAGAAAGTTTGATTTCAGGGAAGAGGGAAGAAGGGGACAACAGCTGGAGAAGAATGTAGGGACAAAGGTGAGTCTGTCCGAAGGGAGACCCTGGACATGCTCGTAGGCTGATGAGAACAGCAGACAGTGAGGAGTTAATGAGAGAAGAAAACAGAGGACTAGTTGCAGAAATGAGATGTGAAGGGCTGAAAGAATAGTGCAGCGGTTAGAGCCCCTGCCTAGCAAGTGCAAGGCCCTGAGTTTGATTCCCCAGAACCACATAAGCTGGGCTGGCATTACAATTCCAGTAATAGGGAGTTTGAGGCAGGATTGCTGAGTTTAAGGCCAGCTTGGACTACAGAAAAAAAAAAAAAGAAGAAGAGAAATGAGATGTGAAAGCAAAAGGATACAGGACTCAAAGCTCAGGAGGAAAGTTGATCTTCGCCTGGGTTAGGTTCCAACTGGTGCAAGAGGCAGGAAGTCAAGAGATAGGCAGTGGCAGGTCTGGTGGTGGAAAGGTGAGAATGTTCCTTTCTGTCACTGCGATTAGGAATATCTGACATTAGGGCTTCAGCTGAGAAAAGGGAGTGAAAAAGCTGTTGGAGGGTTGAGGAGATGGGCGAAACTTTAAAAACAGACTTCTCTAGGAGAAGCACCCCACCGCAGTGAAGAGATGCCGAATCGTCAGGTACCACGGGTGCTTAATTCCACTTTAGATTTGTACTTTAAAGTGAAACCCCATCAGAATAGGAAGATGGGAAACGCTGGAAAGAAACAGGTTAAACATTAATTTTCAACTCCTTAGGTACATAAACTGGCAGATGGTTGGACTTGATCAGGCAAATGCAGGGGAAGAAGAAGAGGAATTAAGATTTCTTGCAAATGAGTTTGTGGAGTGATTGTTGGGTCCACAGGTTAGTTAGTAAGACGGGCAGGCAGAAGGGCAGAGTCCCTGAATCTGGGACTCAGATGGTCAAAAACTGGCAAGCTGGAAGGAAGGGTGGTGGTCCGGGGGGATCGTTTGACAGTGACAGCCATTTGGATGTTTATCCTTTGACCTCATCTTTTTTGAACCTTTGAAATCTTAAACTTTTATGATTCACACACACCACAGCCTCCAATAATTTAAGCTCACTCATTCTCTTCTTCCTAAAATAGTGGAATCACATCATTCATGCTTTTAACTCGTTTAAATTTGGTTCTACATGCCAGGGGGAAAATGAGAACGGGAGAGAACAGTTTAAATAGCTCTGTTCCCTCCCTGCTTTTAGGACGAGGTGGAGTCTCCCGGGTTCACCTCAGTTCCCTTGCACCTTTGATTGTGGGAACCTCTCCCAACCCCTACCGAGATCTTAGTGTTTAACGAGCACTTTGTCTTTCGTGCTTTTTGTGGGGTCTCTAAACATAAACCAAATATTTCATGTGTTGTTCAGCCAACAACAGAGTTCTAGATTGATGCTACCTGTGTAACTCCTACTGAGAAACACCACGTTGGGTGTTCCATGTGACACATTCCTATAACCCTATTACTTGGGATGATAAGGCAGGAGGATTGTGAGTTCGAGGCCAGCCCCAGCTACACAATGAAACAAACAAATGAGCGAATGGATGGTGAACCAGAATCTTTTCTCTGTGTAAGTTGAGTATTTCATGTAACTTCTCCCACCCTCCTCACCCTCTGCTATGTAGGGGTATCAATGCATATTTGCATATCAATGTATATTTTAAGGGTGATTTAGGGCATTTCTGAGGATGAAGTGCACCTCTCCCCCAAGTCAAATACTCCCTGGTTACCAACCTGTAATTCTCCATTGTTTTGTTACCAGGCTAAGGGAAATAGTCGTCTACAAGTACTGTCACCAGATGCTTCCCTCAAAAACTACTACATCCATGCTTCCATCTCCACCATTCCAGCAAAGTTCTTCCTCCTAAGATCATCCGTGTCTCCCTGGATGCCAAATCCAGCAGACCATCATCTTCCCTTACCCCACTGGCTTCTTATTTTATTCTTCCTTGAAATTTTCTTATTTTTTGGTTTCTTGTGTCCTGGATTTCATCCTCTGTTGTCTGAACCAGCTTAGCATATGCTATGGTTTCGATCTCGAGTGTCCCCCAAAAGCCTCATGTATTGGGGAACCGTCACTGTGTAACCTCGTGCTGGTGGAAGGTGGAGCTTGGCTGGAAGGGGCTAGTGCTTGGGGTTTGACCTAGAGAGCTTGTGTCAATTTATGGAGATTGAGGAGTGCCCAGGGCAGAGCTTTCAGGTTTGTGTTATTGGTTATGGGCCAGGAAGGGAGGGAAGGGGATCCATCTTGGGAGTGTGGCATCCCCACCCAAAGCTGGGGGCGTGAGCTAAATAAAGGAAGAAGAAACACGGTTGCAGCTTCTTTCTGGGAAAGCTCTTTGCCTAATTCTCCAACTATCAAAGTGGTCTTCTCTTCACTTGGCTCCTGTTTGACTTGGCTTTCTGTCTGCAAAGGGGTGGGCAACTCTTTAGCCTCTGCCATGTGCATCTACACTTGCCAGCTGCCCATGAACAGGCTGTGTGAGACCTTCTGAAACTGTGAGCTAAAATAAATCCTCCCTTAAGTTGTGGATGTTGGGCATTTTGTCCCAATAATGAAAAAGTAAGACAGCATCCCTAAAATCTTCTTCCTCATCCTGGCCATGAAGGAAAGTACCACTGCTACAATCTTAAGATTCCATACAATTGTGATCACCTGTACCACTTTCTTAGCCAGTGGTTCTGGGTGTGTGGTTCTGCACCAACTGGCTTGGTATGACCTGAGAACTTGGTGAAATGCAATTTTTTGGACCTCCAAGGTCTATTGAATCAAAAATTCTGGAGATGGGGTCTAGTAAACTATATTTTAATAAGCTCTCAAGGTGCTTCTGGTGCAAGCTTAGTTTTAATAACCATTATTTTAGGTCTCTGACTCTGGGTTTAATTAAAATATCTCCATTTATATGGTCATATTTCTGGAACTAGCTCCAGCTTGTAGCTGGGAGTCAATGATTAGAAAGGATCTTCTAGATGACTTTGGCTATATTGGCTCTGCCATGATGTTAAGTAGCTTAGGATGAGTCTTGGTTGGACATTTTCTGGCACTTAGGATCAGCATGTCATATGTCCATTGATCACTTCAATGGTAGCACCATGCATTCACTGACATTTCAGCATTCATGCATTCCCGGGAGTCCTCAGTGCCTGCTGAAGTGCTTCCTATCTGATAAGTGGATTCTGAATTTCAAAGTAGAGTTCCTAGGATCTCGTTCTGTCCATGTAGGAGATGGCTACATAAACCAAAAGGAGGCCTTTAATGTCATGTAGGGCCTCTACTGACAAAGATAACCAGGGGTTCCTGAAATCTACCACATTCTCTTAAAGGTTCATTCTGACATCTTCACCTTTATTGTCCCAGACTTCCAAAGATTAGTGCAGCCACAGTGCTTGTTGGGAGACTCTTTCTCCCCATCAGTTTTACAGGTGTTGCCCACTTCATGGCTCTTTCTTGAATTTTGGCTTTGCTGATTATGAACCAGGGGGCCTTGGTCAAGGTGCTTAACCTATCCAAGTTTAAGTTTCTCCATCCGTGAAATAGATATAAAGGTATCTACCTCCTAAGGTTGTGAAGATTTCACTAATGTCAAGCATGTAGCCCTGGGTCTAACAAATAGTAGGGACTTTGTCCTATAGGTCTAGTGTGATCATTATTCCTTTCTAAAAGGTCAGTCTCATATCACTTGGAGTTTTTGTGGCTGCATCTTTTGTAGACAGAAAAGAAAAATCAAATGTTAGGGGGAAAATACAGAGAAACAGAATGATCTCCAATCCAAGTTCCAGCAGGCCACTGAGAGAGGAATATCTGATACAGAGTGATCAGATGTGAGAAACAAGATCACACCACAGGAAACTTGGGAACTGAAGCCATTCGGCATTTGGTTTAATGTTTTCTGTGTTGGATTGATTTTGCCATTCAGCTTGATTCAGATACCATGGGGAGAATAAAACATTACTTTGATAGAATTAGAGAATATATAAAAGAGTACTTAGTGGAGTGCCAACAAAGCTTTGAATAGACTTTCTTTTTTAAAACATTTTTTTTGCATAAGTAGAAATGTTTATTATATAAAAATCAAAGAATTCAGAAGAGAAAAAGAAAACCCAATGATTGGAGCCATACTACTTAGAGACAGTCATAGGTAATATCTTGGAGTCAATCCTTCTAGTTCCACTGTTTGAACACTCGTTTACACATTGTCTTAGTTACTTTTTCATTGCTGTGATTCAGTATCTGACATGCACAAATTGGGAAGGAAAAATTTATGTGAGCTCATGGTTTCACAAGGTCTCAGTCCATTCACGGGTGGCCAGCAACCATGGAAGTACATGGCAGAGGCGGAGGAGGAGGCAGCTCCTCGTGACATTGCAAACAGGAAGCCGAGTCCAGGAGGAAGGGAGGAAGTAGCACCTGTCCTGTCCCAGTAATCTGCCTCCTCTGGGCCCAGCTTCAGTGTTCCGCTCCTTTCCGGTTTAATCTTCTAATCCTCTTCTTGTGCCTGTAATCTATGATCTATCACCACATGCATGTCTTCCCACACACACCCATAATCCACTTCTCCAGAACAGGTCCCTATCTCCTAACAGCACATGGTTCCCTAGATAATCCATAATATCCAAATACATGAGACTTTTGACAGATGTTCCAGATCCAAACAATACACACTTACACACATGTGTATGTACATGTATGTTGCATACTTCAGAAACATATGTTATCAACATTTTCTTCAGGAAATAGACTTACACTGAATATATTCTTTTGTAATCTGCTTTGTCATTTAGCAGAATGTTGTGAAAGTCTCCTATAGACATTATTCTACATGATAACAAAGTCTTTCATTTCATGAAAATATCTCATCTCAATTTATTTAACTAATACTATTTCACTCATTAACTACTACTGATGAATCCAGTGATATTACATAAAATGAAATGAACATTTTTGTACTTAAAAAATTTATAAATATTTTAATCAAGATATAGCACCTACACAAAAGTCAGAAATCATAAGAGCATAGCTTGATGAATTGTTAAAAAAATAAATATACCCAGGCAACACCTCCCAGCTTAACAAACGGAACACTCTGCACTTCCACAATCTCCCCTTTGTAACCTGCCCAAACTCTACTTTTTTCTTTATTGTCAATCTTCAGCACTATTTGATTTCTAACATCACAGATTATTGCCTATTTTTACACCTAATTAGATAGACAAAGTTTGTAGACAGAATTATGTAATATATATATTATTTTATATGGCTTATTTTATTCAACACTATGAAATTGATTCATGATGTCATTTTGTTAGTTGTCACTGTTGTTTACTACTCTATAGTATGAGAATACCATACTTTATTTGCCCATTTTATTGTTAAATGGACATTTGTGTTGTTCCCAGTTCTTACATGTTCAGAAAAATGTTCATAAATACTTTTCTACATGTCTTGGCAGCCATGTATATATTTCTGGACTAAAGAAGTTGGAGTAAAATTACTGATGCGTACTATATTTTCTACTTTTTAATTTATTTTACTTCTAAAGCGACTGTATCAATTTAAACTCCCACCACCAATGTGTGAAAATTTCCGTTTCTCCATACTCTCTTCCATATTTTTTGTCCATTATTTTAATTTTAACCATATTGGTGGTTATGAGGTAATATCTCACTGGCTTATTTTGCATGAGATTGAGTATTTTTAATGTATTTATTGACCATTTGGATATTCTTTTTTTTGTTATGTTCCTATGGTTTCTTGATCATTTTCCCATTGAGGTGCTAAGTTTTCCTGTACTGCTTCTTCTTCTCTCTCTCTCTTTCTCTCTCTCTCTCTCTCTCTCTCTCTCTCTCTCTCTCTCTCTCTCTCTCTCTCTCTCTCTTCTGAGGCAGATCTTGCTCTGTAGTCTAGGCTGGTCCTAAACTCACTATGTAGTCTGGCCTGACCTTGAACTCACAGTAATCTTCTTTCCTGTGACCGTTGGAGAGATGATGTCAACTTGAGGCAATCAGGACCCACACCTGGATTAGGGTTGGGACTCACACCTAGACTGGGAATTGAGAACCAGCCTGGATTAGAGTGTGAATGATTTGTGGGCCGGCAAATGAGGGAAGAGCACCCACTCAGCTGTGGAAGATCCAACTGGAACTCCAATGGTATAAAAGGAAGGAAGAAGAAAGATTATTACAGTTTCTTCCTCTGGGAAAGTTCTGGCCTTCTCAATTGTCTCCAGGCTCTGGCTTGCTACACGCTGCAGATCTTCACAGATTCATTCCAGTCTCAACTTGCGCCTGTCTGCCTGCTGTGACCTTCAGTCACCAATCTTCAGTCTCTGGTCTTCGCCATTGTTCTTTGAACAACTGAGATCTGCAGCTGACTCTCACCAGATGCCCTTCAGTCCTGGGAGTTCTACTTCGTGGCTGAGTAGCCACTGGACACTCCAGCTCCTGCACGTGCAGGCCGCCATCTTGGACTATCCCTATGGTCGGATTTGTAAGCCTTCCTAATAGATGCTTTTTGTTATAATCTCTGTTAATTCTGCCTTTTGAAAGAACCCAAACTAATATACCTCCCAAATGTTGGGATTACAGGTGTGTGCCACACCTGGCTGATGTCGTGCTGGGGAATCAAACCCAGGGCCCTACACTTGCTAAGGAAGTACTTTAACTGCAGAAGGATTGCCATAAATCTGAGGCCAGACTGGGCCACATAGTGAGTTCAGGACAAGCCTGCACTGTAGAGTGAGACCCTGTCTCAAAATGAAAAGGTTTATATGATTAAGTTATCCTAATGTAATTGTAATTCTTTTTACCTACATAATTAGTTTCTGAAATACACAGTGACTTTATTGGGGATTGAATCCAGGACTTATGCATGTGAGGCAATGACATTGACATGGAGTAATTTTGAAAGCCAATCTGTGTAGTCTCAACTTCAACCGGATAAACCTTTCATCACGTAATAGGCCAGAGAGCTTATATTTCTTGTTCCAGGTCACACAGGTGTATTGGTGACTGTTACACTCAAGTATTGAATATTCCCTAAAGATTTTCATATTAAAGACTTAATCTATATGGGGTGCTACTTGGAACTGTTATGGGCCCCTTAGAAAGTAGGGTCTTGCGGGAGTCATGGGGTCCACAGGTCACTGGAGAAATGTCCTCAGGGGTATTATGGGTATATGTCTTTTTCCTTTTTGCTTCCTGGCTTATGAGATGGACAGTTTTCTCCACAGTTGCTATCTGGCACTTCTGCTAGAGGCCCAAAGCGAGGATCTTGGACTAGCACCTTCAGAACCCTAAACCAAAATAACTCTTTTCTTTTTACAAGTTAATTTTCTCAGGTATTTCTTTAAAAAAGTAGTGTGAAGCTGGCTGATACAGTGGTTAAGTGAAGACTAGAATTCAGCTCCCTTATGTTTGGCATAGTAAAATGCCATTTTTCTTACACATTGTTTCCCAGACTTGGCTGGGATGAAATATTTTATGTTTATTTTATCTAGATTAAAATAAAATAGAACTTGTCTCAATTAGTTACTTTTTCATCACTGGGATAGAATGCCTGACATCTACAATTTAAGGGAAGAAAGATTTATTTAGCTCACAGTTCAGAACGACTCAGCTCATTCAAGGGTGGCTAGGAATGGTGGAAGCACATGGCAGAGGCTTAGCCATTCGGCATGATGGACAGGAAGCCAAATAAACAGAGAAGGACAGAACTAGCATACACCCTCCCAGCTCATGTCCCATTAATCTGCCCCTTCCCGGTCAAGCTCCCGTGTTCCACCCCTTCCGGTCAAGCTCCCGTGTTCCACTGCTTTGAGGTCAAGCTCCAGTGTTCACCGCTTCCAGGCCAAGCCCATCTAGGCAGGTCCCACCACTTAGTAGCACGTGGCTGCACTGGCATCCACAGCATCCAAATATATGAAGTTTGGGGGGAACATTCCAGATCCAAACCATAACAGAACTTTACCAGATACTCTGGAAGCCACTTTCACAGAACTCCCCTCATAACCTCCCCTTTTCACATAATACCATTCTGACTTTCTTTTAGTGATTTTTAAATTACATTTAATACATTACAGCTTTCTTGTCCAAGTATCTACTCATAGACACAAAAATTTACTCTTGCCTGTTAAAATATGTATCTTTTAATCTGCAGGCTTCTCCTCTGTCCTTCACTTTGCTTATAAGCAGTACAGTCTCCCACAGTCTGGATTTTGTTACTTGTATAGTTTTTGACAGAATTCTGTGTGCTCCTTTGTCTTTATTTCATGCAAATAGTTGATCCAGAGAATGGATTATAAATGGGTTTGGTCTCTTTGGCAAAACCATGTGTATTATTATATGGTGATGTTATGGGGAAGCATACATTATCCAGTTGTCATTTTTAATCTGAACAGAGGCACAGTGTTTCTGCTATTCATTACATATTTCCCCTTGTTGGTATTCTGGTATTACAGTAGCTATTTCATTAATGACTTTTTCTCATTTACTGTTGTATCAAAGTTCAAGTATAAAAGCCGCCACCATGAACTGACTGCTGTGATGGTGTTAGGAGGAATAGCCTTTGAGGAGTTAGGTCATAGGCCTAACTCAGAGCCTTTGTGGAGGGGACCAGTGTCATCAAAAAAGAGCCTTTGGAGCTCTAGCTTTTCTCTTCAGCCCTATGACAATCAGTAGGGAATGTTCTATGAATCAGGACAGATACCCTCACCAGAATCTTACCATGTTGGCATGGTGATCTGGAACATGCCAGCATCTAAAACTGAAAGAAATAAGTTCTGGTTGTTTATAGGGTACCTGCTTTACGGCTTTCTGTTATAGTACTCCAAACAGATCAAAATAGCAGGATAAATCCTGTATTTGTTTCTTTTATTTAACAGTCTTCAAGATAAGAAGTTGCTCCCATAACTCCCTTTAAAAATGACTATTTTAAAAAAATCGTTATGAATTTTTTGTTTTGTTTTTTGAGACAGGGTCTCACTCTGGAGCCCAGGCTGATCCTGAACTCACTCTGGAGCCCAGGCTGGCCTTGGACTCACGGGAATCCTGTCTCAGCCTCCCAAGTGCTGGGATGACAGGCAATGAATTCTTTATATGTAGACATATTTAATGAGTTTCAAACCATGCTGATTGTTATTATTAAAGCTTGTCATTATAAAAGTGCTATGGATAGATCTATGACCAATGAAAGTCTCTTCAAGTTGGCTTCGAAAAAGAAGACAAAAAATTAGCTCCTAAGTCCTTTGCATGTAGCTTAGTAGTATTTGGTAGCTTCCTTGTAATCTGGAATGAGAAGATGCTTGTAAATTTCTGCCCAGACTTAGGATCAGCCATTTCTTTGGAGGTCCTTGTTTTAGTGAAAAATGATAATTCAAGGCCAGGTGCTGGTTAGTCCTTGTTTTCAGGCTTTTTCAGTGGATAGAATTACATAATTTTGAGTTCACAATTATATTTACATTTTCTATAAGACTATAGAGCTTCTACATAGATTCTTAAAGTCTTTTCTGTGATGATGTCTTTTTTTATATATTGAGAATCTGATTCTTTTCTTTTTCTTTTTTTTCTTTTTTTTTGAGACAGGTCTTTCTCTGTAGTCTAGGTTGGTCCTGATCTCGCTATGTTGCCCAGGCTGGCCTTGAACACACAGCAATCTTCCTGCCTCAGCCTCTTGAGTGCTGGGACTATAGATGTGCACTACCATGATGGGTTTATATGGTGCTGGGGAATCAAATCCAGGGCCTTGTGCTTGCTAGGTATTGTGGTTTGGATCTGGAAGGTCCCACAAAAGTCTCATGTATTTGGATGTTATAGATTGTCTATGGAACCATGTGCTGTTGGGAGATTAGAGCCTGGTCTGGAGGGGTGGATTGCAGGTATATAGAGTACAGACTGGATTAAAGGCGTGTAGTGGGGTTTACCACACCTTCCACATCTGAAAGGAGTGAACATGGAGGCTAGACCTGGGATGTATCTCTGAGATAGGCCTGAAAGGATATATAAGCTGCTTCCTGCCTTCCTTGACAGACTAGACGAGACTCGGCTTGCCTTGACTTGGCTTCCTGTTAATAATGTCTTGAGGAGCTGTCTCCACCTCTGCCTCTGCCATGTGCTTCCACTGTTGCCGGCCACCCCTGAGTGGACTGTGACCTTCTGAAACTGTGAGCTAAAAATAAACTTTTCCTCCCCTCATTTGTGGATGTCGAGTCATCAGTCATAGCAATGAAAAAGTAACTAAGACTCGAGGCAAGCACTCTAACCGCAAGAATCTGGTTCTTGAAGATGCACAGGAGGATAAAATTAAATACATTGTAAATAATTATTAGTTCTATTATGTATCCCACACACAGGTTTCAGAATGATATTAATACTACTAGCATGATTCCATGATTTGGAACTTTCATATGCTTTCTCTGTTCTCCCTCATCATTTAAAAATAGTCATACTACTAGGATAACTAGATAGCCACATGCAAATCAATGATGTTAAGCCTTTACCTCACGTGTTGACAAAAATTTTACAACATGGACCAAAGATAAAATGCAAGAGTTAAAACAATGAAACTCCAGAGAAACATACATGTAAATTTTTGTTATCATAGATTAGGCAGCAGTTTCTTAATTATGACATCAAGCACATAAGAAAAGATAAACTAGAAATCATCAAAATGAAAAACTTGTGCTTCAGGGGTTATTATCAATGAGATAGTGAGATAAGAAATTGCTTGTGGGTGAAAAGATAGCCCACAGTATGTAAAAAAATTCCAAGTCATGTATCTGATAAGGGACTTGTATTCATAATATATAGAGAGCTATTACAACTCAACAATAAAAAATAATCCAACTTTAGGCCGAGGCAGGAAGATTGCCATGAACTCATGGCCAGCATGGGCTACATAGTGAGTTCAGGAACATCCTGGACTACAGAGCAAGACCTTGTCTCAAAAAAAAAAAAAAAAAAAATCCAACTTTAAGCAAATGATCTGAAATGACATTTTTCTAAAAGAAGTCTACAAAAGGACAATAAGCACATGGGAAAATATTCAACAACATTAGCTATGCAAGAAATGTAAATGAAAATCACAATGAAATTTCACTCTGTGAGAAGAAAGGATCCTTCGTAAGAAAAGATGTGGAGAAGCTGGAACCATCAAACAGTGGTAATGGGAACATAAAATACACAGAAACTTTGAAAACTAGTCTGGCATTTTCTAGAGAAGTTAAACACAGAGTTACCATGTGACCTAGCCATTACCCTGCTAGGTCTCTACTCAAGAGCAATGAGAGTACATGTTCACACAAAAACTTGTATGCAAATATTTACAGCAACTTTCTTCCAAATAGCCGAATCCTACAAAGCATGCCCATCATTGATGAATGGAGACTCAGAACATGGCATATACATACTACAATAAATGCTATGGTGCAAACATGAATGAAACACTGGTATGTTACAACATAGATCAACATTGAAAATATTGCATGAACTACAAGTAGCCAGCCCCGAAGTGCCACACAATGTCCCATTCCTTTTGTACAGAGTGTCCGAAGGAGGCGAATCTCTAGAGACAGAAGCGGATCTGCCGTTGCCTAGGTTTTGGAGGTGGGTTTCAGCTAAGGCGTGTGGGATTTCTTTTTGGGGTAATGAATCTGTTCTGAAGCTCACTGTGGACAGATGCAGAGCTCTGTAAATATACTAAAGCCCACTGAATTGTGCACGTCGGATGAGTGAACCATATGGGGTGGGAATTAGATCTCAAGCGTTTTATCAAAGTAAAAAAATTAAGATATATATATATATATATATAGTCAGAACACATAAGGTGTGTGTATGTGTGCATGTGTGTACATTTTTCAGTCTCATAGCCCTCATTTGTTGTTGTCCAGCTGATTATTATATATGGAATTTTCTCCATTTGTCCTTATATTGACTTCTCTCTAGTTGTTTCAATGGACTGAAGCCTGTTCCCGGACCAATTTCTCAGGGAAGGCTCACGAGAGTATTACATGGCCTTTACATGTTGATGACGGGTCATGTCCTTATACTTGAAAGTAATATTTGTTGGCGGCAAGAACATTGTTTCACATGCTCTTTCCTTGAATGTCTTAAAATTGTTACTCTTTTTCTTTTCTCCTGGCATAAAACATCATTGTCAAAGATCTGATAATAATCTTTCTTTTCCTTAAAGGTCACATGACCTTTTTCCTATCAGAGATGCCCAGGGAAATTTTATTTCTTCTCCTATTTTTTTTTTCTTTTTGAGACAGGGTCTTGCTTCCTAGAATATCCCAGGCTGGTCCGGAACTCACTGGGGTAGCCCAGGCTGGCCTTGGACTCAGGACAATCCACCTGCTTCAGCTTTCCGGGTGCTGGGATTACAGGTGTGCACCACCATGGCCAGTTTTATGTGGTACTGGGGAATTGAACTCAGGGCCTTGTGCTTGTAAGGCAGACACTTTAACTGCTGTGCCATTCCTCCAGCCTATATGTTCTTAAAGCCAAATAACTTTTTTAGAATATGTATGACATTGGATGTTCTGCGTCAATAACCTTAGCTCTGCTATGTACTGTTTAAATGCCCACTGTGAAATCTTTTTTTGTTTCCAGGAAAATTCCTCTTTTTAAATTCAAAGGGTATTTGTTCTATGTGCTTGGTTTACCTTTTTCCTTGGAGGTCCTATTGCCTATGTGTTTGATTTCCTTTATTCACCCTCTCTTTTCCTTTCTATCTTTTATTTTTTATTTCAAATTTTTCTTGCCAGGCATGGTGATGCACTCCTATTACCCCAGCACGTAGGAAGGCAGAGGCAAGAATATTGCATGTTGGAGACCAGTCCCAGCCGTTGACCAACTTAATGAGGTCCTGTTTCAAAATTAAAAATTAAAGAAAAGGCTGGGGTGTAGTATGAACTGGTGTTCAGTATGAAGGTCCTGGATTCAATCCTCAGTATTCCCCCGACCACCCACCCCCCAATCCTATTTTTCAGTTTTTGGGAGTTTCTTTTCAGAAATTATCTTCTGCTTTTACTCACTCTAATACTCTTTCTAGTTGTCTTTATTTGTGAAATGATTTTCTTCTCCTTTGATTAGGATTCTTTTTTGAGTTCTGTTACCTCACTTCAGAGTCTTTCTAATTCTGGCTTGTGTTTTCTTTCCCTTAATGTCTTGTAGATTTCACTTTTTAAGGTTTTTTCGGTCACGCTTTGTTACTTTGGGAGCTATTATTCTGGTTCATATTTTCTTTTTAATAATAATTCTGTGTGTATTTCTTTTTGTGTGTGAAATTAGTTTCTCTGGGCTTAAAAAACAGCAGGAAGACATGGATGGACCTGGGCAACTTATGCTAAGCAAAGGAAGCCAGACCCTGGAAGGGAAACACCAAATGGTCTCACTCATTTGTGGGGTCCAATGAAGCGCATTCCATGGATGTTGAACTTGGATAACAGTTACCAGAAGCTGAAAAGTGTAGGTGAAAGGAGAACAAGGATTGGTCAGTGGATACAGCATCACAGTTTAGGAGGAAAAAATTCTGCACAGTGAAGCGATTATTTTAAAAACAGTACATTGTATGCCTCAAAATAGCTAGGCAGGATTTTGAATGTTCTCGCTTTAAAAAAATGTTTAAAGGGATGGATATACTAATTATCCTTTTCTTTACACATGAATTGAATTATCACATTGCACCCCTTAAATATGTACAGTTATCATGAGTCAGTCAAAGAAATTTAAAAATTTTTTTAGATGCAGCATATAAATAAATGCAAGGTGAAGTTCAGGAAAGCTTTTCTAATTTCACAGAGCTCCCTCTCCTGTTGCATTGGAGTAAGGTCAAAAATATAGTGGCGTGCTTTCTGGGCTTTTCTGGTGTTCTTCCCTGTCTAGCCTTTCTATTTCCTTGTAATATTTAAGACATACTTTTATCAAGAATGCATTGTTTATCTGAGATTCAAATTTAACTGCGCATCCTGTATTTTTATTTGTTCAATCTGGGAAACCTAATTGTAAATATTTTTCTTATGCTTTGATTTTACTATCTGGTTGTTTTGCTGTTTCACTGAGTTGTTGTCGTCTCCTCCTCCTCCTCCTCCTCCTCTTTCTTCTTCTTCTTCGACAGGGTCTTGCTGGTCCTAAACTCAATAGGTAGCCCAGGTCGGCCTCAAACTCATGGCAATCCTCACACCTCAGCCTCCCAAGTGCTGGGATTATAGCTGTGTACCACTAAGTCAATTTTTATGCAGTGCCAGGAAATGAAACCCAGGGGCTTGAATGTGGAAGGCAAGGGATTTAACCACTGAGCTACATAGCTCCTCACCCCTGTTTTAATGTAATTTTTTTGAAACAGGTTCTTTCTCTCTAGTCCAGGCTGGTCCTGAACTCACTGTGGAGCCCAGGCTGGCCTTGGACTCATGGCAATCCTCCTGTCTCAGCCTCCTGAGTGCTGGGATTACAGGCATGCACCACCATGCCCAGGTTGGGTGGTGCTGAGGAATTGAACTCAGGGCTTTGAGCTTGTTAGGCAAGTGCTCTAATCCCTGAGCTATTCCTCCAGCTTAACGTGATTTGTAGGTACTGAATGACTATAGCTACGCTGCCACTCCCCATTGTCCCCTTCTCCGAATTGCTCATCTCATTTCCAACAGCATTCATAGTCTCTTTTCTCCCTCTTCTCCCTGCAGTTTCTCCGAGGTTTCCTCAGATGACCCATGCTCTAAATCTAGTATTTTTCTCTTGGCTTATTATTCTTATATAGTTGTATACACATAAATATTACATATGATTTTCTGTTACACATATATGACTGCTATAAAATCATATCTGCGTGTGGTCCCATATGATTGAGTATAGCTGGCTTGATAGATTAATATAGACTGAAGCTACAGCCTTGCTAGATCTTTTGGGGAAAAGGGCCTTGGCTGGTACAGGGTGGTATTGTGAGAATTCAAGGGAGAGATTTGAAAGCATGTGGCTGACACCAAGCACCTCAAATGGTTGAAGCCCTCTCTACCCTACCCTACTCCATCTCTTGCCCCTGTTCATGTCCTGCCTCTTATGGCCTCACCTGAGACAGTCTCCTTGCAGGTGGATCTCAGTTGTCCTACACTTCCTATCTCCTTATATTGTGTTAGCACATGCAAATTAGAATCATACTTCCATCTTCCAGGTAACCAATAATGCAGTCAAACCTTACTTAGCAAAAGAATTGTAAGATCTTGCCAATTTTTATAAAACATGGATAATATATGTGATACAGGGCCCTGAGATTAGGAACAGTTTTATTGCCTGGGTTGATATGATTTTAGAAGTTCAGATTGCCTGGCTGGTTCCTGAAACTGGGCGTGGCTTAAGCAACAGATAATTGAGAGACCAGAAATTTAGATAAGAAATTATGCCAAAATATATAGGATACAGAGAAATATACACATATTTTAGAATTTCAGAGGAGATTTCTCAAATGTGGGTTTATCATTTATCTCTTTCCTAAATAGATGAGCAGGCTCAGAAGTATTTTTTTTTTTCATTATAGCATAGCAAAGTAAAAACAGAAATGGCAAAATAGAGGAGGAATTCTGCGAGGGGAATTCCTTGATTTCACTGTGGATGTTCATATTCCATAGCGATAAGAGTCCACAGGTGGCCCTTAGCCAGTAGAGAGAAGGTGAACCTGGCTGCTTAATATGCAGCAAGGTAATCAGAATACTTTGACCCCTAGGAAACTTTGGCATGGCTCACATAGTGTACTTAAGGCCAAAACAGTTGACTATTTACTTTGTAAAATTAGGGAAAAAAAAACCCAACTATCATAATGAACAGTCATGGTGCCTCACCCTTTTCCCATTTCAGAATCAGTTCAATGTCACAGGACCCTGAATAATGGGGCAGTCAGGACCCTTGAGGAAGAACCTGTGATAACTTGGATACATATAACTTTTATGCTAGTATTTCCCAACGGGACTTATTTATGCCTATTTACAGTGGCAACTGGACCCAGGAAAAAAGAAATACCCAAGATCCTATTAGTTACTGACTCATAACCAAAGATGATCCCCAGGAGGTCTGAATATTCCCATGATCTGTCAGTCAGAGTGGGACTGGATGATGTTCGGGCCAGCATACTTCTCACAGGGGTCCAGTGAGCCCTCAAATACATCTTGTGTTTACTTTTCTAATTTTTCAGTTTATTGTTAGAGTGGGGTTATTTAGCTATTGATAGAAAAAATTTACACTTTTCTCTTACCTGAGGAATCATGTCTCCTATAACAGAAAAGTTATAAATAAGTACGTGGGGACTCTCCTTCCTACCAAAATTATAGTTTTTCCAGAGGAGATGATCAACTGAGTGGGAAAGATCTGTTCTCGATGTGGGCAGACATTATCCAATCAGCTGAAGTGTGAGTAGGGAAAAAAAGATTTTTCTTTTTCTTCTGGGACTAATACACTCTTTCACTCTGTCTTCATTACCTGAATTTCAGACTTTGGACTCTTGGACTTGCACCAATGGACTCTAGATGGGTTTCTCAGGTCTTCAGCTTCAGATTGGAAGTTATGCCATCAGTTTCCCCAGTCCTGAAGCCTCTGACTCGCACTACCTCGGTAGTGTAGGTCCCTAGCCTGCTGTCAAACTTTTCAACTTTCATAACCATATGAGTCAATTCCCCCTAAAAAAGCCCCCAATAAATCTTATTGATTGGTCTCTCTGGAGAATGCTGACTAACACTCTGGCTAAGGTAGAAGCAAGGAAATAGGATGCGATGTGCAGAAGGTGCCACCTCCTCACCCAGGAATAGCCGAGCTTATACAATGGTTAAACAGCCTGTCTGGACGTAGTTACTGAGCCAGCTGGGAGACAACCAGGGAAGTCAGAGGAGTAGAGTAAGTGTCGTAAAGTTCTGAAATAGAATCTAATGCACCCTGCTATTCCTCCTACGGTCAGAATTCATGAACTTGAAAAACCAAAAGAGTGGAACAGGTAGTTTTATTTTTATATGTATTTATTTATTTTAAGTATTTATTCACGTACTTATTTTTATGGTACTGGGTATTGTGCCCAGGGCCTTCACACTGAGCTACACTTCTAGCTCCCTAGTCCACCTTCATTTTCTTAAAATTTTGAGACAAGCTCTTACCAAGTCACTAAGTTTCCCAGGCTTGGTTTGAACTTGCCATGCTCTTGCCTCAGCCTGCTGAATTGCTGGATTACAAGTCTGCATTACTACACCAGGCTAATTTTTATGTGGTGCAGAGGAATCGAACCCAGCGCTTTGTGCATACTAGGCACGTGCTTTAGCCACTGAGCTATGCTCCAACCTCAACTTTATGTTTTTTTTTTCTGATAATAAAAGTTAAAAAATAATAAACTGGAATAATTTAACCATCCATGGAAATGATTCATCCTGGGGAAGATTTATCACTAGGATTCAACCACAAGTTATGATCAGCTTCCCTCACCCACACAGTTACCTGGAAATGCACTTCACTTTCTGCCTGTCTAATCCCCTAGGAGCAGCTGGAAGAGATCGAAAGTCCTCCAGGAGCCAGAAGTCTATCTCAGCTCTAAAGAAAACCAAATTTATCCCAATGCTCATTTTGACCAGCCAAGTCACTTTGAACTCCATTCATCTCATTTAATAATGCTCACCAAGTGCATCTATCTATCTATCTATCTATCATCTATCTAATTTTTTTTTTGAGACAGGGTCCTTTTCTGTAGTCCAGGCTGGTCCTGAACTCATTTTGTATCCCAGGCTGGCCTTGAACCCATGGCAATCCTCCTGCTTCAGCCTCCTGAGTGCTGTGATTACAGAAGTGTGCCACCATGCCGTTATTATGTGGTGCTGGGGGATAGAATCGAGTCCTTGCACTGCCTAGGCAAGTGCTGTAATCCCTTGAGCTATGCCCCCAGCCCTTGCCCCTCAAGGACCTCTTTATACACCAGAGGTTGGTTTGGGCACTAGCTATAATGGTGGTGAAGGAGAATAGACAGTAAGCAAATAAATCTATGCTATGTTGTAATAAGTGCTGAGAAGAAAAAGAAAGCACGGGTGAAGTGTGGATGTGTTGGGCTGGAGGAGTGGCTCCGTAGTTAAAAGCTTGCCAAGCATGTGTAAAGCCTTGGGTTCAATTCCCCAGCACCACATAAGCTGGGAGTGGTGGTGCACGTCAGCAGGTGCAACAGGTGCAAGGGCCTTGAGGTGGTCATGTGCCCCTCATGTTGAAGAACCGCGAGGAAGTCAGCATGGCTGGCATGGGGCAAGAAAGGGGCCAGGGCAGGAACTTAACTCCAAGTGGGAGATAGGTCATGTAGGCCCTTGTAGGCCATGGCTAGCTCGCTGGATTTTATTCTGAGTGCAAGGGAAAGCCCTTTGGTCTTGCTTATTCACTGCTGTGACAAAATACCCAAGATCCACAATTCAAGGGAGGAAAGGTTTACTTTAGTAGGTCTCACACAGACCATTCGTGGCCAGGTGGCAATGGTGGACCATGAATCCAGAGGCTAGAGTTCGGCTCAAGCATTACAGGCAAAAAATCCAAGTGAGGTGAGGAGAAAGTCCTGCCTGGAGAGTAAGGCAAAGGCCCAAACTTTCTCAGGAAGAAGCTGGAACAATGTCTCCTCTTTGTTTGTTTGCTCCATAGCCCAGGCTGGTCCTGAACTGCTGTGGAGTCCAGGCTAGCCTTGGATTTGTGGCAATCCTCCTGCCTCAGCCTCTAGAATGCTGGGATTACAAGTGAGTTTCAACAAAGCCAGTTTCACACCACAAAGTTCTGCCCGATTCAACAGGTTGACACAATCCCTGGAAGTCAAACTTCAAGCATCTGCCCCTTCTAGCCAGGCTCCAACTCCCAACGGCGCATGGTTCCACAGGTCTCCCATCACACTCAAATACATGAAGCTCCTGGGAGACACTCCAGATCTAAACCACAACACCTTTCAGGATTTTTCTTTAGGGCCTTGAACGTGCTAAGCAAATACTCTCCCACTGAGCTACATCTCCAGCTCCTTTTTGGGGGTTTTAAATAGAGACACGAAATGCTGTGATTAATGATTTAATCACATCACTCCTGCTCCCCTGCGGAGACTGATCTATTATGTAAACCAGTTCCCTGTCTCTCAGCTCCTTTAGCTTCAGCCACAGTCCAAAAATTCAAGATCCTCCATCTCCTCTCTGCAGGGCTTTCGTTTGCCTGCGTCTGTGAGTCTTTCTCTTTAGCTCATCTGCTAATGCCTTTTCTCCAGGCCTGTCCAGCAATTGGTGACTAGCTTCCCTGTCCCTCATCTCTGCCCACCCTTACCTGACAAGTACGGCTGTCCCCATTGCCTCTGCAGAGGACATTGGCTCTCCCATACTCCACTCGCAGCAGGACAAGAAATTGGGCCGTGTTTACTCCTGTTGCCCTCAAAGAATCTTACACTGCAGTTCAGTGGGAAAGTAGTCACATCATGAAGCCAGGCAGATTGGGCTCAAGTCCCTTCTGCTACCTCCTCTTATTGGCTGGGTTACTGTTATGGTTTAGATCTAAGATGGCACAGTGGTTAATTCAACCGCAAACGCAAGGCCCTGGTTTTGATTCTCCAATACCACATAAAGCTGGGCATGGTGGCACATGCCTGTAATCCCAGCACTCAGGAAATTGAGGCAGGAGGATTGCTAAATCCAAAGCTAGCCTGGGCTCTATAGAAAGTTCAGGACAATCCTGGGCTACAAAACAAGACCCTGTCTCAATAAAATAAAGTAAAATAAAAATAAAATAAAATATCCCCCAAAAGTCTCATGTCCGAAGAGTGGGGCTTTTGTAATGTCCTAAGAGTTCACTGTGAATAGATCATGGGGCAGTGTTCTCCTCGGTGGATTCATCTTTTGATGAGTTCATAGCTGAATGTGCTGTTTAGAAGAGACGGGGTTGTGTCAGAAGAGGTGGGTCACTGGAGCATAACCTATCCTTGTTCCTGGCTCCTCCTTTCTTGCTGTTTTGATTTCCTGTTTGATATGGGGTGAGCTTTCCTCCACCATTATCTTCCACCATACTATTTCTGACTGGAGCCAGCGGATTATGAACTGAGCCCTCTGAAATTGTGAGCCAGAGCTCCTTTAAATGGCAGGTACTGAGTATTTTGTTCCAGCAGTAAGAAAGCAATTAATACAGTTAGTTATATTGGACAGATCATTTAACTTATCTGAGCCTTGATTTCCTCATCTGTAAAATGTGTTACCAAATTGGTGTGAAGGCCAGAGGAGACAATGATTGGAGAAAATTTATTGTCGTGCCTGGCACTCAAGAAACCCTAGACTTCTCATTCTTCCTGACCCTTTTGAGATCTATATGGCTTTCCTTGTCACTTATCTGTGTAGCGTGACATCTGACTCCCCTTCTCAGCTGTCTGGATTCTGTCCCTCTTTTTCTTTCTTTGGCATCCCTTTCTCCTTCCTACCCTCTCACCCTTTGTCTCTCCACAAAGTCCATCTTCTTATTTTCTTTCGTATCTCTTACATTTTTGAGTGGTTTGGTTTTCTCATATTAGAGAAATCATACGATATTTAACTTTCTGGGTCTGATTTATTTCACTGAGCATAATGGTCTCAAGGCATATATATTTTCCTACAAATGACTCAAATTTTCATTCTTTTTTGACAGAGTAGTACTTTATTGAGGATATATACCACAACTTTATTCAGTCATCTGTACTTGGGCATACTGGCTTCTTCCAAGATTTGGCTATTATGAAATTGTGCTGCTATAAACATGGGTATGCACCTATCACTATTGTATGATGACTTTAAGTCTTTAGGAAGATACCCCGAAGAGGTATAGCTGCGTCGAATGGAATATCGATTTTCAGTTTTTTGAGGAATCTCCATACTGCTTTCTATAGCGGTTGTACAAGTTCACAGTCCAACCAGCAATGTATGGTCCCGAACTCACTATGTAACCCAGAATGGCTTTAAATTCAGGCAATCCACTTTGCCTCAGCCTCCTGAGTGCTGGGATTACAGGCATATACCACCAAGTCCAGCTTATGTGGTACCGGGGACCTGAACTCAGGGCTTTGAGTTTGCTGGACAAGCACTTTATCACTGAGCTATTCCTCCGGCCTTATTTGTAATTCTGAATTTGTGCCTAATTATGTCCTTTGTTTCCTAGGCCTGTCTTCAAGATCTGAAATCCTGTTCTTATAATGTTTGACCTGATTTCCCTTCTTTCAAATGAATTTTTCATGTCCTGAATTTCAGTTATATTTCCTGTCAGATTTTTCATTTCCCTATCAAAATGTTCCTTCATATATTTCATTTCCGTATTTACCTCAGCCAACTTTTATTTTTGTCTTCTATATGCTCAGTAAGCTTTGTATTCATTAGGACCACTATTTGTTTAGTAAGTTCCTCTTTAAGCCCACTGCACTGCTTGTGTTTCTTTAAGAATATCTTGTTTGAACTGGCTGTTCACAGAAACTAACTCGTCTATTGGCTTTTTGACTTCCTTCACTATGAGCTCCACTATTTCAGGGCCCCTGAAATTAATTTCTGAGGTCTCAGGCCTTTCTGTGTGTGTGCTGGTGGCTTGTCTTCTCATGATTTGCTATAATTTGTTGTTGAGGAACTTCACTTAATGGCCTAGCTGAGAGGTTTATTTGAATTTGTATGAGGGTGTGTGGGGGAGTCAAAAGGCTTCTGGAAGATGCTTGGAGCAGACAATGAGGAGGATCTAACAGCCTGATGGTCTCTGAGATGTCTTGATCATGCTCAGTCCCCTCAGTAAAGCTCTCCCACCTGTCCCTGCTTCCCTCCCCTAAGAGTGGGGTTCTCCATCTTTTGAGGTACTCCCACTAACACCTGATCCATTCAGGAAGTTGCTGGCCTCTCTCTTCTTGTGCCAGTTTCTTTTTGAGCACTGTTCAAGAGAATCCCCCAGAACATTGATGTGGCCCATCTGAAGCTTCTTTATTTTTTCATCATTTTGTTTTTAATTTCTAAATATTTTAATTTAAAATCTGTTTTCATTCCTCCACAAAAAGACATGGGTTGGTACAGCAATCACATAAAGGAAATACAAACTCAAGAGTCCAATGTCTCCTGCACTGACATTTAGAAAGACCGGGAATTGTACAGGAGGGTTCCAAACAGGACAGCAGCAGTTACTAATGTCCCTTTATGAGAGCCAAACATACCTATTAATACAGTATATACAGACACCCCATTCTGCTAAGCGACAGGGACACCTCAGCACCCTCCTCCTCCATCCCCAGAAAAATACTAAAACACACCCAAAGTTCATTTGTTTTGTTCATATCAAAACTTCTTTCCTTCACCTCTTCCACCCTAAGTCCCTCCCACCCCATTTAAGATTGGCCTGCAAATCTATTTTAACCAGTTAGTAATTTTTATTGTTTATGGAAATAAATTGCAGCAACTATTTTAATAAATTAAGCACAAAAAGAGAGAAAAGGAGGAAAACTAAATGGGAAGACAAAAGCTAGCCCACGTTTTGGCTTGGAGGGGAGCAGAGGTTGTTAAAGAGGACAGGGTGGTTGGAGGGATGCCTGGCTTCCCTTTTGGTGAAGAACTGCCAACCACCCTGAGCTCAGAATGACACCCCTCTTCACTGAGTTTCTTCAAAACAACCAAAATGTATGCCACAGGCAGCACCAATTTGCACACTCCCCACATCAGCCTACCTGAGGGCAGTGCATGGATTCTGCCTGTCCCTCGAGGGAGCACCAGGGATGGAGTCATCTGACTGCCCACTCCCTCCATCTGAGCTGATCAGGGAGCTGAGGATGCAGCTCTAAGCACAGCCGCGTGCGCAGTGTGTGTACTCAGTGTCCCGATGGTGAGTGTCCTTGGTGCTCCTTACACTATCTGCGGGAGCAACTATGATCTCAGTCTAGCTGCAACCAGAAGTTCATCTTCCTGCCATGCTGGCTGCTTTCTGCCTGCCCTGTGATGCTTCTTGGCATTGTGGAGGGGTGGGGAGAGGGAACAGTTCTGAGTACCCTCTAATGCCCAATGAAGGTGAAATAGGCATGGCACAGACTTAGCATGCAGGACTGGCTTCCCAGGAGGCAGATGAGTGAGAAGGGAGGCGTGAAGGTGCAGAGAGGACTGAAAGAACTAGGCAACACCTACCAGGAAGGCCAGGAAGCAATGAAAAGGACATAGACAACACGGAATCTGCATGTAGAGAAAGGCCTTTCTCTGGAAGATTCGAGAATCGGTATTTAAAAAGCAACTCATTCCTCTATTTTTTGGCTGTGGTACCTGAGTCCCCACTGCCTCTCTCTGTGATTCAACCCCACCTCACACCTCCCAACATTTTATTCTCGTTTGTTCAAGGTCTCTTGTCATCTTGTGCTGAACCTGAGGCTCTAATATCAAAACAGACTATATCATGGGGAACGTGAGACTTGACCTTTGTGACCAAATAATCCTACAGCTACCATAATGGGGTGTACTATTCTTACTTTATCTTTTCTTTTCTTTTTTTAATTAAAAAAGAAAGGTTTACTCTCCGGGAGTAAAGAAATCATTTTGAACTACTGACAAACGCTCCTGCAGTGAAAAGAAAGGTGGCTACATGTATGCAATAGCACAATTCGGTGTAACAACAGCTGTGTTGACAATTAGAGATAAAAACCACTTATCCACACCACCCCCCGCTCCTCCAGCCAAAGGATTCCCATAGGGAAAATGTCTAACTCAAAAGCTCCTCCCCAATGCACAGGACCTGTCATTCTCTTAAAAGTGGAAAATAAATCCCAGCCTCCCCCAGGGGAGGTGCACTCAAGAAGCTGACAGGTGGTATGACTTCTGCAAATGGAGACAGACAGACAGACAGCAGACACATATACACATACACAGAGAGACATGGATACCTTCCATTAGCCCCAGAGCCACATCCTTCTTTTACTTTAAACAGTCCCTGTCTCCTTCTACAATATGGCATTTGCCTACATCACTGCCGATTATGGCTGCTGTGCGCTGCTTCTCCCAAGCTGGTTTAGGGTCTGGGAGGCCTTTTCTAGGGAAAATTTGCAGGGCATCCGCAGTTAGCACCACCCTTAGGCTTGTTTCTGCAGGCTATGCCTATCAGCTGCTGTCAATTCCCACTTCTCCTGGATCCACTCTTACCTCGGTCTGAGGTTCCCAGCTCTGGGCTTTCCTCTGTCTGGGGATGGGGGTGCCTGATGGCCATTCGCAGGTGGCCAGTGGCAGCTTCCTGGGCTGTTTTCTTCTGCTTCTGATGTGTCTGCGGGGCTTAAAACCTTCCTGTGGCTTCCTTTCAATTGCTGAGTTGCTCCTCCCTCTCCTAGCTACGTTGAACACGCAGTTTTTAAGTATAATCTCAACTTCTGAAGTGAGTCTACTTGGAGACAGGAGCAATTCTGTTACTCAGTTGCCACATTGCCTGAATTCTCTGTCCCCTTCTTGAGGTCTGTATTAGTTTGGATTCTTAGAGAGGCAGACTTACCAGAAACTGTAAACAAAGGGAATTTGTTTGGATGGCTTAGAAGTCTGAGGAGAGAGATAATCCAAAATGGCTGCCTGCACATGTGAGAGCTGGAAAGTCTGGTGGCTGTTCAGATGTGAGATAGAAAAATACCAGTATGAGACTGAGGGATAGCTGGTATGAGTGTGCTGCAGATTGTCGTTGTTCAAAAAGCAATGGTGAAGACCAGAGGCTGGAGCAAATCTGTTATGGGGATTAGAAATACGTAGAGACAATCAGGAAGGCCAGGGCTTTTCCAGGAAAAGCTGTAACAATCTTTCTTATTCCTTCCTTTTTATTTAGTTCCAGCTGCCTGTTGGGCCACCCACATCCAAGGTGGATAGTCTTCCTTCATTTGCTGGCTCACAGTCAATAATACTCCTTTAAGGTCTATCCCGGGTGACATAATCCCTCCATCAGTAACAAAGTCTTTTAATAACCACATGAGAATTGCTGGATATGGTGGCACACTGTATTTCCAGCACTCAGGAGGCTAAAGCAGGAGGATTGCTGTAAGTTCGAGGCCAGCCTGGCTATACAGTGAGTTCAGGACCAGCCTGAACTGCAGAGTGAGACCCTGTCTCAGAAAACAAAACAAAACAAAAACAAAACACAGGAGAAATCTGTTTCTGGAACTCACTTCTGTGGATACATCTTGATTTTTTTATACCCTAATATTTAAATCTTCCATCTAAACCTATCTCTCCCTCTTCTCTTTATGCCATCCTTTTCCCCATTTATTGCTATATTGTGCATATTGTTCTCCAAGAGCTTTTTCAAATTTGATGGCTGTATCTTGGGCTCCACTTCCTTCTCTAAGTGGCATAGATTTCCTCCTGTAGATCAATGAGGGGTTTTAGTTTCAAGCAACAGTAACCAACTCTGGCTAACTTCAGAAGAAAAGGAAACTACTGGAAGGATATTGTGGAGCTTCCAGAATCAGTGGGAAAGCTGGAAACCAAACTTGGAAGGAGGGCTATGTCAGGTTTACCATTCAGTAAGTATTTATATTCTTTCCTTAGCAAATATTTATGTCCTCTCCTTAGCTCTCTATTTCTGGATTAAGTACATCTTGCCTAGAGAAACAGAAATTCCTGAATTTCAATTTGGTTAAATCTGAATTCCCCTCAGAGTTAAGAATAGGGAAACAAAAGGGTTGGAGAAATGGCACAGCAGTTAAAGTGCTTGCCTTGCAAGCACAACACCCTGTGTTCAATTCCCAAGCACCACATAAAGCTGGGTATAGTGGCACATGCCTGTAATCCCAGCACTTGAGAGGCTGAGGTAGATAGATTGTCCTGAGTCCAAGGCCAGCCTGGGGTATGGGGTGAGACCCTGTCTCAAAAAAAAAAAAAAAAAAAAAAAAAAAAAAAAAAAAAAAAAAAAAAAAAAAAAAAAAAAAAAAAAAAAAAAAAAAAAAAAAAAAAAAAAAAAAAAAAAAAAAAAAAAAAAAAAAAAGGAAAAATAATAGGGAAACTCAATGAAGAACACAGAGAATAGGAAGAGTCTGAGTATGAATACTGAATATTTTGGTCAAGTATTAGTGGCCAGGATGCTTTGTGCTCTCTGGGAATAAGAACCACTAGCTCCTGTCCTGTTGCCCTGGGCAGCTTCATACTAAACCTGAAGCCAGTACTATTGGAGGGGACAACCAATGTAGTACTTCCTTGGCTGTAGAGCTCCTGGCTCCAGGAGGCAGCATTTCTGTCTCCTAGCACAGTCCCTGGAACCTATCAAACATTCAGTGAACCCCAGGAGGTACTGGGCTTCTGAGCACAAGCCAGAATTCTAGTAACCAGGAATGCATAGTGAAGTTGGCACAGAACTCACACAGTTGCCACCTTTAATGTGTTGCTCTTCTGCAGCCAAAAACAAAGTTGGGTTTATTATTCCCTGCAACAAGTGAGAATGCACACCACTCAGAATCATGACGTATCTGCATAAAAGGGTGCTACTAAGAGTCATCGGATTTGGGCTTGTGTAGGGTGATTTTGGGGGAAGGGTTAAAGAAGCAGATCTTTGCTCTGAATTGAACGCTGTGAGGGTGAGAGGTAACTCTATGATCGCGCCTCTTACTGAATCTTTTCTAGAGGAAGAGAGAATACAGTGATGCTGCAGCTGTAACAGAAGCTGCAGCAGACTCACAAATGGGATGGAACAGAAGGATGTTGGCTGTTGTTTTTGTATATGTTTAAACAAGATTATGCAGGGGTGTTGCTTTTTGTCTTGCTTCATCAGTTACAGAACAACTCTGTGAAGTTGGTGTTTGCTGTGGTCTGAACATGATTTGTTCCCTTTGAGACTCAGAGGTTAACCTCCATTGTGAAGGACTAAGAGGGTGTACATTAATCTAATTGTGGTGTTTGGAAGTGAGGCCTTTGGGAAGTACTTAGGATTAGATAATCAGGATGAAGCCCTCATCAGTGAACACTGGTTGTTTTATAAAAATAGGGAGAGAGAACAGAAGACATGTATACCTGTCTCTTGCTATGCAATGCCCTGTGCTGCCTCGGAACTCTGTCAGTAAGAAGACCATCACCAGATGTGGTCCCTTAACCTTAGAACTGCAAAAATGTGAGGCCAAATAAACCTCTTTTCTTGAACATACCTAGTTGTGATATTCTGTTAAAAAAGACTAAGCTAACATGGTGTGAGACTGCTTACTGTCAGCGGTGAATGCCAAGCCAGTTCCTAACAACACTGAGGCACAGTGATTAGTGTCAGAACAGATGCTGGGGGTTTATTTTCTCAGCCCCTCCCTCCCTTTTTACTAAGGGCAAAGTAAGGCCACAATACATTAGTACCTAATTTTCAGATTTTCAGCATTGTTGAGTTTATATTTACCTGGTAATACCTCACAGAATTGTGAGCCTTTTATGAGCTATTGTTGTACAATAACCAACAAGTAATACCTACCACTAAGACATACACTGGTTAGCGCCTTCAGTTCCTTTATCACAAGCATCCTTTGAGGTGGTCTATCAGGATTCAAACACGAGATCTCTCTGATGCTGGAGCCCAGTTCTTCACTCCCATCCTACCCTTTGACTTTTGCAAGGACATGTTCAAGAGCCCCTATACTTCCTATTAGAGGCCCTCAACCTTTAAAAGTGCATCATTTGCCAGCCATTTATCATGGGTTTACTCTGGTCGGGATCTCCTTTCGGCACAGGAACAAATACGGAGGATGAACTCTTCACGTAGGGAACCCCTGCTCCCCAGGAGGAGCCCAGGCAGGGTTTATTGTGAGCTTACAGTAACCACTATGCGCTACGTCGCAGCCAGTGACGTAAACGCGCGGCGGCGCAGCTGCTGGCGATCCCGCCCCCCTGCGGCCTTTCTTCCCGCCCCGCGCGGCGTCCTTAGCAACGCGCGGGCTTTCTCCCGGCCCCGCCCCGCACGCGGCGGCGGCAGCGTGTGCGCCTGCGCGCGGCTGCAACCGCCAGTCAGCTCCCTTCCCCTCCCCCGGCCCCGCCCCCTCACCCCCTCCTCCTCAGCCGCCCGGAGCGAGAGGCCAACATGGAGCCCGAGGACCTGCCTTGGCCGGGCGAGCTGGAGGAGGAGGAGGAGGAGGAGGAGGAGAAGAAAAAGGAGGGAGAGGAGGAGGCGGGGACGGAGGAGGAGGAGGAGGTGGAGGGGCCGACCATCTCGGAGGAGACCGTGCTGGCGGAGGAGGTGGAGGACGAGGCCCCAGCGGAGTTGCATTTCGATTTCAGCTACGAGTTCCGGCACCGGGAAAGTACGGACGACGAGGAGGACGAGGAGGACGACGAGGCCAAGGCCTGGCTGCAGGCGCACCCGGGCTTCATCGTACACCCGCCGTCGTCCTCGGGGCACGGGCACTCGCAGACCGAGCGGGCCAGCGTGGAGAAGGTGAGCTGGGCGGGCCGCGGGGCTGCGGCTCTCGGCGCCGCGCTGCGCCCGCTGCTTGTCGCTGTGCCGGACGGCGACTTCCGCCCGGGTGCGGGCTGGCCACCCCGCGCTCTGCTTCTTTCTGAAAAAGATCGCCCGTTCCCTCCCCAGCGCGCGGGTCCCGCGCATTTTGAACGACGGCAGGTGTTCGGAGCGTCCTGTGTTCTCGGAGTGTGTAATTAGAAACGCTTTTTGCCGGAGTAGCACTGGAGAAAGCGACTTCCCAAAGGAAGAGCCCTTTGGGGAGATAATTAGCAATTAGCTCAACTGTAGTGCAGGACTGTCCTTGAAATAGTGTGGGTTGTGTACACTGCGGGATCAGTTTTGAGCCTCTCTGGCAGTTATGTTTTTCTCCACCCTCCTTTGAGGTAATGAGGCAGTCTTAATCTGATGGGAGGGATTTGGAATTCGAGAGGCTTTGTGTTGCAGTTCCAAACAATCTGGAAAAGTAGATCCCACAAAGTAATACAAAAAAAAAAAAAAGCCAATTCTGTAGTCGACCCGGGGGAATAAATGAAAATATGCATTTAGCTTGCTGCCTTCCAAAAAGTAAGACCCGTGCCGTTACGTGCAGGAGCCACTAGCTACCTGTGACTTTTTATGTCTCAAGAATTTGTAAAATTGGAAAGGTTTAGGGATGTAACTCAGTGGTAGAGCTCTGCCTAGCATTTGCAAGGCCCTTGGTTCCATTCCCAGCACTGGGAAAAAAATAAAAAATATTCAGTGCGCCTGGTGCTTCCCATTGTTTTAAACACTTCTCAGGTAACCAGTAGCCACTGTTAGTTAGTGGATGATATTGGACATAGAGGTGGAACAGTTACAGCCTCACAGCGAAGCTGTATGTATCCTGGTAATGACTAAAGAGTAGCTCATTGTTTTGCCTGGGATGTGCCAGATCGTCCTCATTCATTGAGCGTATATTATTAAGCAGTCACCCTGTGCCACACGTTGTGCTGGATGCTAAGGAAATCTTGGTAAACCAAACATTTTTTGTCTCTGCCTTCCTAGTGTTCATATACTAGAGAGGGAGGAGGTAGATGAAATTTAGATGGTCATATAAATTAAAATAGAATTTGTGTTTGCTGAAATGCTATGAAAGCATAAATTAACAGCGTGGCCTTGTCAATGGAGTTGGAGTGCCAAATCTGAAGATTCGCTAGGCCATGGAGAGCCAGGGGATGTAGGTTTAGTCCTAAGCCACAGCTTGCCTAGGCTGTGCTAGACATTGAGTTTGTTTTCCTAGCGAATTAGCGAGACAGGGTGGCACAGGTCTGTACTCCTAGCACTTGAGATGTTGAAACAAGAGGATTGCTGTGAGTCTGAGGCCAGCAGGAGCTACATAGTGCAGGACCAGCTGATTTTACAGAGCAAGACCCTCTCTCAAAAGAAAACAAAACTAGGCCAAGGAGTGGGAAAGAGCCTTCTGATAGTTGAAGGAAGAGCATGAGAAAGAATGCTGTTTATTGGAGAGTGGCATTTTCAGGGAACCACAGGCCAAGTGGTATGAGCATGTACTGTAGGGCTTTTCGTGTTATGCAAGGGAATTAGAGGTTTTATCCCTGGAACCTTGGGAAATCACTGAAAATGTTTTAAACCAGGGGAGGTGTGTGGTAAGATCTGTGTTTCAGATGATCATTGTAGGTCACTGCAGTGATCACTGTATTACATCAGTGATAGGTTGAGATGCAGTTATACATGACAGTTGCTGGGAGACCATTATACTGCCATGCACGGGTGGATGGTATTAGGAGTAAGGAGGTGTTGATGGATATAGGAAAAAGTGGACTGATTGAAGAGAGATTTACTAGACAGTATCAACACACTTAGTAGGTTGGATGGATGGGACTGGAGGAATAGCTCAGTGGTTAACGTCCTTGCCTAGAAAGAAGCGCAGGGCCTTGGCTTCAGTTCCCCAGCACCACATAATCCGGGCATGGTGGTGCACGCCTGCTTTCCTATCCCTACGTTTACATTGAACTTATTATTTTATGCACATATATATATATGGTCAAAATTACAAACCTGCTACAAACCCACTCCCTTTTTGACCTTCCCATGTCCTCCCCCTCCTCATTACCATCCCCTAAACTCCTAAAGGAGGGATTTCAAAATGCCCACTTTAACTCTTATTACATATGATGTGAGAAAATTATTCTGTTTAATAGTGACCTATGTGAAGTAGAGCTGAGAGAGAGAAAAATCAGTCTTTTTCTTATTTACCTTAGGAAATATATGAAAGTTGGGGCTGGAGGAATAGCTCAGTGGTTAATGGGCTTGCCTGGCAAACTCAAGCCTTTTGAGTTCCATTCCGCAACACCATGTAAGTTGGGCATGGTGGTACACTATGTGATCCTAGCATTTGGGAGGCTGAGACAGGAGGATTGTGTTTGAGGCCAGCCTGAGCTACATAGTGACTTCAGGACTAGCCTAAATTCATAGCAAAACCCTGTCTCCAACAATAAATTAAAAAAATATATATACACACACATATATAAAAGAGTAGATTGTCATAATGAATATTAATTTTTTTAGCTCACTGGTACTGTGAAAACTTATTAGCATAAATTGGAAAGTGTTGAAAAAACACTGAGTTTTTCTTATTAGAAATTTATAAATACGATTTTAAAAACATTTTTTACTTTTTAAGTTTTATGATAAAACTTAGGTCCTTATGCATGCTCTGCCTCTTAAGTTACACCCCTAGTCCTGAAATTTTTTGAAGATGTGCTTGTCCCATAGGGCTTAATACACTGTAAAGTGTTCAGACAATGAGAGTAAATCATTTCAATTGCAGTTTCAAAATAGGTTTCACTTAGTCTGCTCTAAAGTGACAAAATTCTGTTTGATTTGCTTTCCCATACATCTCTCACTGATAGCAGGGGTATTCTAGTGTGATCTGCGAAGCACTTATTAAGTTTGTAGTTCTGCTATTGAGTCTGAACTAAGCTGTGGAACTGTTAAAATTCAAAGCAAACTGTGACCAATCTATCATCTGACTTTTTTTTTTTTAAACAGTTCTAGGGAGTGAGGGATTCAGAGCCTTTGCTGTTTTGTTTTTGGGTGTTCTCGCAGGTTCTTCAGCAGTGATCACTTCAGATGCCTCTTAGCAGTTTCTAAACCTGAATTTCTGAGCCATGCTGAGGAGTGTAATTCAGTTTTGTGGTTTGCATCACTAGAGAAAATCTTGATCTCTTCTAATTGCATCACGAATGTGCTTGACTGTCTTTGTTTCTCCTTTTAGCACCCGCCTCACCTCTAACTCCCATGAGTATTTCCTATTTCTCCCATTGGCAGGTTACCATTTCACAGATGAGAGAAGCACCGGCCTCAACCCTTCACTTAGTCAGTATGATACTGTATTCATTAGAGGTACTAAGATTATTCTTGTTGGACCTGAAACAGTTTAAGTATATAGGAATTTTTTGTGTTTGAAAAATATTACCTGTGAAATTACTGTATCTCCAGAGTCCTTTCAAGTGTCTAGTGTATCTACACGAATTATCTTACTTTTCTTGGGTTGTTCTTGGTAATTTATAGTTTTCTTTAAAAAAATCATTCAGTTTAGCAAGGCTTTCTAATGGATTATAATGCAGGGCTACATAGTATTCTTTATTTTTTGGTTCTATGTGTAGTTGTCACCATTTCTCATTCCTAATTTTGTGTTATTATGTTTTTTCTTTTAATAGGATGGGGTGGTTATTTATTTTTTATTTATGGAAATATTCTTGGATTTAAGTTGAATTGCTTTAGTTTCTTTATTTTTCTTTGCAATAGTGGGTTTAAACCCAGGGTCTGTACATGCTAGGCCAGTTTTCTGCCATTGAACTGCTTCCCCAGCCCACTTTTTGATTTTTAAAATTGGCAATGTGGTTTTCATCTTTTACATTTTCTTTAGATTTACTTCGCTATTTTTTACTTGATGTGTTGAATGATTGACATACTTAATAGCTTTAATGATACAGGTCACATACTATACAATTTAAAGTACACAAGTCAGTGGCTTTCAGTGTATTTGTAGATAGGTATCATTATTATCTTAGTTAACTTTAGACCGTTTTCCTTAATTCTAAAAGAAACCCCAATATACTTTGGCTAATATCTCCTTGTGTTCTATTCCCCTAGGCAACAATTACTTTTAATTACTTTTTTCTGTCTCTTATCGACTTATATAGTTGGTGTATTTCATATGAATGGAATCATATACATGTGTTCTGTGAATGGCTTTTTTATTTTTAATTAGGATAATGTTTTCAGGATTCATCTATGATATAGCTTGTATCAGTACTTGATTTCTTTTTATAGCTGAGTAATCTTTTTGAGCAATAATATATTGTGTATGCATTCATCAGCTGCTGGACTTATTTTTCTTCTTTGTCTTTGACTATTAGAAATGATGCTGTCTTTTTTTTTTTTTGTGGTAATGGGAATTGAACCAAGGCCTTCACATTGTGCTACATCCCTCAGCCTATCTTTTATTTTTGAGATAAAACTTCACTAAGTTGCTAAATCGCCCTGCCTCAGCTGGACCTTAACCTGCCTCAGCCTCCCAGAATGCTGAGATTCCAGGCCTGTACCACTGAGCCCAACTCTTAATTCTGCGTTTAACTTTGTAAGGATTTGCCCGGTTTATTCTCAAAAGTGCCTGCACCATTTTACATTGTTAGTAATGTATGATAGTTCCAATTTCTCTGCATCCTCATCAGTACTTCTTATCATCAATTTATATATATATATATATATATATATATATATATATATATATATATATATATATAATTACTGCCTGTTAGTATTGGAAGATACTATGTTTCAGTTTCAGTGTTTTTTTTTTGTACATGCACATAATGTATTTTGATCATTCATCTCCCCGTCACTCCCTCTTATACCTCATCTCCCTTACTCCCTTTCTCTTTTCTAAAATACTACCCTCAAGAATGTTATCTTCCTGCTTCAGACTTCGGAGCAGCTGGGATTATAGGTGTTTGCCACTGAACCTGTTATTTGTCCATTTTAAAATAAAATTGCTTTTGTGCTATTAAGTTGTGTGAGTTTTTTATATTTGCGTGTTAATCCTACATCAGATACATGGTTTGCAAATATTTTCTTCCATTCTGTAGTCTCTATATTTTCCAGTTTATTGCTTCTTTCGCTATGCAGAAGCTTGTTTTGTTTAGCCCCACTCAGTTTTACTTTTGTATCTCAAGCTTATGGCAAGGTATCTCAAAATGCAATGCTAATGTCAATATCAAGCTGCTCTCCCCGTTTTCTTTTAGGAATTTTATGGCCTTAGGAATTTTATGGCCTTAGATTTTTCTGTGTAAGGAGTCCAGGCTCAAACCATGGTCTGAGAAACTGAAGAAACTTAAAATTTTTGAAGTTTTGCTATAGTGAGAGTCACAAAATGACTGGACTTCCTTGCTTTACAGATTGGCCTGTTATCTCCTCTAAAATGGAGTGTTCTCAAAAGAACCCAGATATAATCATTCTTTGATTTTTAAAAAAGTTTTCTTTTCCCTTCCTTCCTTTCTTCCCTCCCTCCCTCTCCCCTCTTTCTCTTGCCCTCCCTCTCCCTCTTTCTCTCTCTCTGTCTCTCTGACAAGGTCCTGTCCTGTAGTCCAGGCTTGTGCTGAACTCACTATCCTCCTGCCTTGTCCTCCTGGGTACTGGAATTATGGGTGTGTACCACTATGACCAGTTACAGACTTTTCAAAATTTTCTCAATTATTGGAAAGGTATAAAAAGCATATTTGTAACAGTAGTTTGGTACTATATATTTGACTGTGTTATCTACCGTAGAAGGGCTTATGGTATTTTGGAATGTCAGAGTCTACCATTCTGTAACTGGAAATGAGTAGTGTTAATATTTTATGATATCTGTCCTTAACCAGTTTTCTTTGTGTATACTTATATTGATATTATGTAAAGAGTTGGATATCTTTTAAAATTTACTGTAGTTTATTAATGAATTTTAAATATTAAAAATACTTTAAGACAATGTCTTATTAGAAAAATATTTGTGAAAATCTTGTTAAAAATGTTGGTAACTATCTGATAAATCCTCTATCTGAGGACAGTATATTAAATGGATTTTTGAATCAGGGAGATAGAATAGTTTGCTCTGTTTACACCAGGCATTGGCCTGGTATTGTAGTATCTTCAGAGATGGTACACTTCCTCCCCAGGAGGAAATTACTTGTGGTGAAAAATACCAATAATTACTTGTTGGTGAAATCTATATTTACATCTTGTTTTTGTGTCATCTGGGATTTAAAAATATTTGTTAATTTTTTTTAGAAAAATTTGATTTGGTAAAGGATATCTAGTAATTATCTATTTACAAAATAGTGAAAATCAGCACATTGTACATCTAAAGTTGCCATCAATGTAATATTATCTTCTCTTTTTCACAAACAAATACATGTAAAGTGTAATGAGTCATTTAAGCAAAGGATTTTAGATAAATACAGCTTCAAGTAAAAGATAGCAAAAAACAGAAATAATTTAGAAAGCACAGTAAAATTACTGGATTCAGAAAGTGTGAGAGAAATGGATGCATTCCTAGTAATACCCTCAAGGAAAAAAAAAAATGAACAAAAGGTGCTTGGAATTAGCAGGTTTACCAGTAAAGACTTAAACAAGAGTTGTTTTTTTTTCCCCTAGCATTGATGGTACTGGAAATTGAACCCAGGGCCTTTGTACTGAGCTCACCCTGTCCCCCTTTTTAAATTCCGAGACATTCTTACTAAATTGCCCAGTGCGTTTGAACTTGATTTCTTCTGCCTCAGCCTCCCACAGTGCTGAGATTAGAGATGTGTGCCACCATATCTGGCTAAGAATTTTTAAGTTTTAAAGGAAAATTGAATTCTTTGTAAATATAAAATGATAGAACAAAATTATAGAACAAATTTAGAAAACAAAGCAAGGCATTCTAAAATGCTGGTTAATCTTATTATATGTATATAAATATGCTAAAGAATATGTTAGTAAATATGATTGAAAAGTCTGACCTAAGTGGCTGTAAAGTGCATGCTTGTAAATCCCAGAACTCTGGGATGCTGAGGCAGGAGGATTGCATGGGCAATGTAGTGACTTAGCAAGACTCTATCTCAAAAATTTAAAAAATGCTGGGGATATAGCTCAGTTTGTAGGCCATGAGTTCAAACTCTACTACCTACTGCCCCCCGCCAAAGCCTACTGTTACCACATAATAAGTATGAGGATTTAAAATTTTTAATTACTTTTTAATTTACACATTGCATGCCTTTCCTCTTCCCACCATCTCACTCCCTTACTCTCCCTTTCTCTCTCCCCAAAGTCCATCTTGTTATTTTTGAGGATGTTTTAATATAAGGAAATTTATTGCTATACTCAAGTTTAATTGGGGAAAATGTAATGTAGTTTAATCTAAGTCAGTCTTATTCCTAGTTAAATTATTTAAAAATGAGAGTGAAGGAATACATTTATAGCAGGATATGAAAAATATGCGTGATTATTAACTATTACCAAATTTGAAAGGAAAATGCCTTTAAAACTGGTCACTTTTAATCTTCAATTTTAATTTAGTGTTGCAACTTAACTGTAGTATGTGGCTTGGTGCAGTTCATGAGTTGCTTATTTCTGGTCTTTCAAGAGATAGGTGCAGAAATTGAGAAGAAATGTGTAGAAATTTTGTGTAATTTTGATAGAGTAATTTTATTTTTTTAAGAACTTGAAAGCAAACATTTAGATTAGGCCTGTTTGTGTTTTGGAGTTGAAATACTTCTTTAACTTTTCTAATTGCTTCTACTAGCTAAAAGGTTTTCTATTTATTGCTTATTTTTACAAGTATTTTAATAAAGGATTTGTGATGAATTGAAAATAGGTGTCTTTTACCATAATCTGAGGAACAGTTACTTTGAAACATTCTGCAAATAGAGTAAATATTTGAAAGAGACAAAAGTAAAAGTATCACTCTTCAAGGATGATGTTATAGTGTTATATGTTGAGAACCAGGAGTCTTTTAGAAATTGATACAGCCAATAAAATTCAGAGAAGTGGTTACATATTGAGGTTATTGTAGCTGTGGGTTTGGAATTTATTTCAGTTTTATTATAATCAGATTGTAAAATTTTTATTGTGTAGAATCAAATCTGTTGATTTAATAATGAAAACTAACAAATACAGCAGAAATGCCAGTGATTTGTCAGTATTTTGAGATGAATAATAATAGGGGAAGACCTGAAATGTAGCTTACATACTACTTACTCCTGGCTTTCATGAGATTGTCATTAAAAAGGAAGGTATACACTACAGGAGTGTTGGGAAAGTAGATCTAAATGTTATTAGGAATGCTATCTTGTTTAAAGACTTAGAATTTTTTTCTTTAAAATTATTGTTTTAGAAAACAGAATTTTGGCAGTGCCTTCCTCAAGGAATAGACTCTTCCCAAACCTTGGATACATCCCAGACCAGGATTAATGTGAGAGTGAGAGAAACTGAGGGGACAGACTTACCCTCGCTGGGCAGAGCTGTAATGACACAGTCAGAAGATCAAGTAAAGAAACCAAACAGAGATTTTTTATGTTCTCCATTGCTAGGTAAGGACTTTGTATTTTTAACTGGCAGTAGTACCTCACATTTGTAAAATAGCTTGTGGGAACTGTTAGGGCCTATGTATAACTAAATCCTTTTTGAATTGAGGAGCTTTATAGAGCCGTATTAAAAGAGATCTGGATTGCTGGATTAGGGAAATGGAATTGTTGCTGCTTTGTTATACATAAATACTGTCATCGTGGTATTTGGGTTCTCACCAGTGGCAAATGTCACTGATGATGGCCAGTGCCAGACTAGTTAGGTAAGAGGGATCCTGGGAGTGAACAGCTGTTTTAAAGTGAGGAGACAAGAAACTGTTGAAAGCTGTAACAAAAAGGCATTTTCAGTAGGTGATAGGTCTTCTTGCCATTTAAATACACGTTTATGCTGTGCATTTGAGATGTTTAATTTTTAAAAAATTTATATTTTATTTCCCCATCACCTTCCTTTTCCTTTCTACCCTCTCATTCCTTCCCGTACCCTTTCAAAAAAAGTTTCTTATTTTCTTCTGTATTGCTTTTATTTTTTTTGGTTTAGTTTTCTCAGAGAAACCATATTATATTTAACTTTCTGGGTCTGATTGATTTACCTAAGCATAATCTCAGGATGCATCCATTTTCATACAGAGGACCCAAATTTGTCATTCTTAATGGCAGAGTAATATTCCATTGTGTGTATATACCACATCTTTATCCAGTCATCTGTACTCAGGCATACTGGCTTCTTCCAAGATTTGGCTCTTATAAATTGTGCTACTATAAACATGAGGATGCATGTATCACTACTGTGTGATGATTGGGATATAGCTGGGTCAAATGGAATGTCAATTTTCAGTTTTCTCAGGCATCTCTGTTCTGCTTTCTGTAGTGGTTATAGCAGTTTACAGTTCCCCCAACATGTAGGAAGGGTCCTTTCTCCGCATATCCTCACCTGTACTTTTGGCCTGCTCCTTTAGAAGATGCATTTAAAAAATTTACCTGATTTAATTTTAATGCTCCTACTCCACTCTGAGATTTATATTATTTTTAATATTTATTTATTGTCGGAGGCAGGGTTTTGATTTGTAGTTCAGGCTGATCTTGAACTCACTCTGTACCCTGGATTGACCTCAGTAAAAGGCAGCCATCCTGCCTCAGCCTCCCAAGTGCTGGGATTACAGGTATGCACCACCAAGTCCAGCCTATCTAGTTTGTGTGGTGCTAGGGAATCAAACCGGGGGCCTTGTGTTTGCTAGGCTACTGCTTTAACTGCTGAGCTAGCTATACCCCTATCCCTACATTATTAAAAACATACTTAGAGTCTAGAAAGCTGCTTATCATTCCCTTATTACTTGCTATTTCTTAGTTATACTTAAATAGGGTTTCTCTAGGTTCTGGAGCCTGGTTAGGAATAACTTTTTGTTTGTTTGGTTTTTAAAGAAAAGGCTTTTAGATTCTTTACCTGCTCAGCATAAAGTTAATTAGAAACAATACATTTGATGTTCTGTTCCAAGATTGCCCCTTGTATTACTAGCTCTAGTGTACTTGGTATGTTTGAAAAGAAAAAAACCTTCTTGATTGTTTGCAGAATGAAGAACATCTGTGTTAATACTTTAATACTGATTTTCAAAGCCAAATAGGAACTGTATCATTTATTCCTGGATGATAGAAGTTATTATCTATCAATTTCTCAATTTTAATTAGTTGATTTTACAAGTAATTCTGAGTACCTACTGTGTTTGCCATTGAGGATATAGCTGAATAAAGTGGCCATAGAGTTGCCAGTTATAACAGGAAGCAGACAGGTGATAAAGTGTGAAGAGTTATGATGAGGAGGGTGTGTGGTATGCGAGCAGTGACAATGTGACGGCGAGAGGAATGACGGGGACAGTGTACTAGGGGAGGGGCAGATGACACTGGAGAGCTCTGTGAATGCTTAGTGTATAGTTTAGCTTACAGTGGTGAAAAGGTAGACTCCCTTGTACACACTGTATTGTAGATACTCTAAAATCAAAATGTATTATAGCAAACAGTATTACATTTATATTGAACAAGCAATTTTATTTTAGTAAAAGGTCACTCAAGTTAATTCTCAGGAGGATATTATTGGTTTTATAATACAATTTTCTTTCTTTAATTTTCCATAGTTTTTCAAATGCTGTATGGGATAAGTACAAGCCCTCTATCACTGAGCTGAACTCTCAGCCACTAGTTTGTGTACATTTGAGGACATTATAAGTAGCTAAAGTGATAGGAAATTCCACGAATTTTTTTAAGGGCGTAGTTATCAAATTTTTAGGTAACTTTTAGGTAAAATTACTGATGACTTAGACGAACTTGTTTATGCGTGTTATTGTATGCATGGTAGGACTTAAAACTGAAATTCATTTCAAGATAGCAGTCACCCCATTGCATTTTGGACATAAAGGACATAGATTTCTAGAAAAGTAACTTTTGTATAAGAAAAATCTTTAAAGAGTAGCCTAGGTTTACTCAATAGCAACTATGGTATGTGACTTAGAAAATAGCAAGAGTCTCATCTGTTTCTTCACTCAGTTTTTTGCTCTGTTATGCCTCATATGCCATTGCTCCCTTTTAAGTGAATTGAGAGTGAATAAAGCAAATGATGTTTTAATATTTTGAATACAGTTTTTACAGTAGGTATCTCTTTGAAGTGTGTTAGGGCCCAGGAATTCATGAATCACATTTTGATATAATATGCGTAAGTCTTTTTAATTAAGATTTAAGGATATACTCTCGTGGTTAGGAAATAGTTTAGCAGTTGCTGAATTGTTGGAATGCTTACGTTCAAATCTTACTCTGCCACTTAAGCTACTGGAATATGAACACATTATTTAATATTTTTTGTTTTTGTAATCCTGTTTCTTTACATGTAAGTCAGGTATAAAAAATACCTACCGTTTAAGGTTGCCATGAGGATTAAGATATTGTTAAGTATCTGGACCTTGTCAGGCTCAATAAATGGTGGCTACTATTATATTATTATTCTGATGCTTGTAGAATCTTGCGGGTGGCAGCATATTTAGGTGCTTTAAAGTGTTGCATGACTAAGCCAAACAGTCTGTTTTTATATTGCTCACCATTTTTCTGTCTGACACTTTCCAGTCATGCAGGATAGCTTTGCTTCTCCTGATTTACCTTTGCTGACATGTTTGACACAAGACCAGGAGTTTGGGCCCGATTCCTTACTTCACCAAAGTGAACTTGATTTCGCACCTCTGAGGTGGGATGATTTTCTTACCTGTTGTAACCTTTCTATGCCTTATTGTTATAAGTTGTTACTGATATTAATGACTTCCTATAAAAGTGAGACTTTGGAGTAGGGATGAGATGTTCTTGGTACATATTTTGAGAATAACAGAGCCTTAAGTATTCATCAGACACAGTAGTGTATGTGTTGAGATGTACCAGGTGACTGGAGTTCATTATAACATAGTTAGTAATATATTCTAGCCCTTCAGGTATATTTTAACTATAGGTCATGTAGGATTTTTCTCTTAGAAATCTTCCCATGTGCTGCCGTCTTCCCTTCCTTCTGTTCTATCTGCAAGAGAACGTTCACTTTTAGCTTTCTAACCTGCTCTCTTCTCTCATTTTGGTCAGCTATTCTCAAATCAGTCTAGTTAGCTCTCTTTAGCTGGTAGTATCTGTGAGTCTGAACCAGCAAGTTTATCACAGATTTCAGGTTGCTGTCCTTTAGAATAATCATGATGGGAGAAAAGTGAAATTCTTCAAAATATTTGAGATTACCCAAAAATATGTTTTTTTCTTTTAGAACTGAAGGAAAAATCTGCCTTAAATTAGAAATCATAGATGTTCAGGAAGTAAAAAAAAAAAATCTCTGCTTTTGTGTGATACACTACTTTATAATCACTTTTATAAAAGGTGCTCTGCATATATTCATCAGCCAATGATTAAGTTACTTTGTATAAAATACAAATATTGTTGAATTTTGAGGGAATATATCACTTTTTGAGTGTTTTTCACAAAGGTGATCAAGTGACCAGCAAATGAATTGATGCAGGTTAAATGAATACTGAATAATAGCAGGTGATAAACTGAACATTTTCAAAAGTAAAGCTTAAAAGGTTTTGAATTTTTTATTTAAAGAACATTTTTAGGGTAATATTGTAATCTTTTAGAACAAGCCTGAGATAATATCAGGATCCTTGGGTGATCAGATTAGTTTACTTTCTGATTGCAGAAAATTTGTGTTGTTCAGGCATTAAGGAATTTAAAACTAGAATTGAGTTTTTTTTATTAACACACTTGCAAAGAAACTTGATTTTAATGAAATACGAGGTTTGTGTTTATGTTATTACTTAAATGTTAAGGTATGACTTACTTATTCATTACTGTGTATTTTCAGAGGAGTTCCTGATAAGTCTGAAGATACTGAATGGTTTTCTAGACCATCAGAAGTTAGTGAAGCATTATTCCAAGCTACCTCAGAAGTACCTTCTGACTTATTTAACAGTTGCTTAAGCATATCTCAGCACCCACTTACAGGTAACACAACTGCTGTGTCTCCATGCTCTGTTTTACCTCCTGAAAAAGAGAATAGTGAAGAGAGTATTTTATCTTATACTGTTGATGCACTGAAAGCCCCGAAAGACTCTGATAATTATGATACTCTTTATTCATACATGTCGTGGAAGACACACAAAGATACACAGCAGCCAGAAAGTAATTCAGCTGACAAAGATCAAGTGTCACTTTCAACTTTGTCTGATATTAGTGATGAGAACAGAGCTACTAAAAGAAGTGAGGGTTTTGTTACTTCTCGTTCAGATGTGCAATATTGGAAGTCAGAGGCTTTACAGCAAGCAGAAACATGTGCAGCCAATAAGGACCTTGCTTCTTTTCCACACGATGGTGCTTCTCTTCATCATGATAAAATGTCATATTCTTTCCTGCGGTGTTTGTTGGAAAGAAGAGGAAAAGGGGCTCCCTTGGCCTGTGATAGTCATTATTTTGAGAATGGTTATGTACAGGCACAAGCTGAGAGTGAGGTGAAACAAAAAACAGATTCTTTGGAGGGTTATGAAAGAAATGAAGGTTTGTGGAAGGATTTATGCCAATATTTTGACCAAGAGGCGACTAGAAATAATTTGATGTCTTCAGAGGTGCATTCCAAAACCCCAGAGATAAAGTGCACTAGGAACTTTGTAATTCCTGATAATTCTGTTGAAGTTTCAGAAGCACATATACTTGCTGGGGGATATGATATTTCTGAGATGGAGGCTTCTGGTGGTCCTCTTCATACAGCTGAGTCCAACTTGAATGACTCATCGAGACAACTGTATTGTCAAGAGGGAAAGAACCAAAAGACAGCTTCTAACTTCGGTGAGAAAAATGTTGATGCTGCTGAAAATGTAGACTTTGAGGCAGTCCATTATGTTTATTGAGTCTTCCCAGAAAGCAAGTACCCTAAGTGAAACCCAAACTGACACCAGTAAATCTTTAAAAGATGGCAGCCATGAGAAAGAACCCAAAAATCCAGATCTTTCCCCATTAAATTATTATAGTGATGAATATTCTTTCTTTGAGAAGCTTAAGCATCCAAACCATTATCTTATTCCTCGGGTGTTTTTACTGGCAGCTTCAGAACCATTGTTGTGTAAGGAAGATGGTGGTGATAGCCCCTTATACTGGTATCTAATTTTAAAGTCACCCTCTAATATAGCTGAGATTATGCTTAGTAAGTCACTTTCTGTTATTTTTGAGCCTAAGTTGTTTGCTTTAAGTGAAAAGCCTTGGAACCAGGTTGTTTTTGCAAAACATAGCTTTATTTCAATGTGATGGGTACAATGAGTCATTTCTTCCCATTGGGAGGATAAAGTCTTTTTCTGCTCTTGACCTTACAGAGGAGATAGACTCCTCAAATGTTATTTACCCAATGAAAATAAAGGTTCAGATGCTTTGATTTTATGAGAATTAAAGCAGCGAACTTTTGAAGAAGTTGCAGATTGCTCACATTATAATTTGGGTAATGAATTAAACGCTATTGATGCCATTGAAGGCCCACCTGCAGCTGCAGGAAGCAGCTTTCCAGCAAACTTGGTGGCATGTGATGCAAAATCAGTGCATGCTTCACCACTGACTGGTGATGCCTCATTCATTTCTGTTGGCGAGGAGACCTTGCTCAAAGCTGAATAGAGGCCAAGGTGAAATTCCTTGAACCTATAGGAGCTGAGTCCAGTTTTACTATACATACAATTATGCAAAATGACTCTTGTTTTGTAGAGGGCCTGCCGGGGAAGGCTCAATCTGCTGTCATCACTGTGGATGCTGCTGCTGAATGCTGTAGCCAAGATGGAAATGCTGTTGTGTGCATCCAACGAGTTGCTGAATTACAAAGAGAGGTGAGACACCATAAAACGATAGTTGTGGGAAATGTGATCTTTTCCAAAATAATGCTAGGAAATAGTACTGTTTGTTTTTATTTTACTTTTTTCTGTGTCCTAGACTTGTGGTCAACAGGATGAGACTGGTGAGTACGTTGAGCTAGCAGTTTTAGAGGATTGGCTGGATGATCTTTGTGACAGTTCCCAGGACTGGCAACCCACTCTACAACTGCCATCTGAGGAGAGCAATTTTGAAAAGCTTGTGAGTTTTTCTATTTGACATTTCTTATGGCTGGGAAAAGGAATATTTTAGTTAAAAAATGGTAACGAAAGTAAAAGGATCATTCATATCCATTAATATGAAGTTTTGACTTACAACCTGGTCTTCATCTGATATCCAAGAATATGCTTTATTAATTTGATAGAGTTGTCATAAAAGAAAATTTTATGTTTTATAGATAGTAGAACTTAATGACTTCTGTTGATGTCTTGAAAAAGGTCTTCTTTACGGGCTCCCGTGTCTTTTTACTCAAGACTTTTTTGAGGGTTTGTATATCAAGCCTCTCCATGATCTTGATAGCAACATACATAATAATAAAACTATTTTAGCACCCTTTATTTTGGCCACTTAAATCTAAATATTGAAAATTCAAAACTTGTATTTATTTTCTTTTGGTTTCATGTGGTAGTTTTCTTTTATCTTCTCCAGAGACCTATTTTTTCCTTCTAAGGGTTTAAAACCCTCTTTATTTGTGGATGATAATTACCTCTGTTTTGATATCCTAATACTTGTCCTAAGTTAGGCCCTTATAATATTTTGTATAAAGTTTTTATCTTATTATTATTATTATTGTTATTTTTGAGACAGGGTGTTGCTCTCTATACTCCAGGCTATCTTGAACTCACTATATAGCCTTGGATGGCCTTGAACCAACAACAATTCTGCCTCAGCCCTCTGAGTGCTAGGATTACAGGTGTATGTCACCACGCCCAGCTGGGAAATTGAACCCAGGGCTTGTGCTTGGTGAGTGAGCACTGTAACTGCTGAGCTATACCTCTGGCCCAAGGTTTTTTTTTTTTTTTTTTAACCATTGCCATCATCTCAAATTCAGCTTAGCTATGTCAAAATAACTCTTGTTGTCTTCCATATCAGAGACCATATCAGAGGTCCCCGGTTCTTACAGAAATGTAAGCCAGGTTTCTAGTTCCTTAATCATCTTTGGTTCTTCAGTGTTGATTACAAACTGGGAAAGGAAGAAATCTTGACATTTTCTTCCTGGTTTCTCCTATTTTCAATTAGTAATGAAAATCTGCTTATCACTTTAAATACCTATCTTTTATTCTACATTTTCTTTTGTATTCTCATAATTCTATATTTTGAAACTGATAGAATGAAATTCTATTGAAGTCAAGGCTGTAGTTGATGTGTCTTCTTTCAGCATTTAGAACTTGTGAGAAGAAAATATTAAACACATACATTTGCTATTGCGGGAGTCTGTGACAAACATGCACACACTTGTACAGATGCACATAAATGAGTAATATTACAAAAAAGTCTTTTAAGGGGCTGAGGTCAGAGCGCAGCAAGCACAAGGCCTGGGTTTGATTCCGCAGCATTACATAAGCCAAGTGTGATAGCGTGTGCTTGCCATCCCAGCACTTGGGAAGCTGAGGCAGGAGGATCGCCTTGAGTTCGAGGACAGCCTGAGCTACATAATGAGTCTAGGACCAGCCTGGCCTATGAAGTGAAACCCTGTCTCAAAAAAAAATTTTTTTTTTTAGGAATGAGATAATTGAAAACTTTAAAAACCCTTGTGCCATGTGTAGAACTAGGCTTCTCAATATTATTGTCATTTTGGATTGAATAATTCTTTGTTCTGAGGGCTATTCTTTGAATTTCAAAATATTTTGAAGCATCTCTGGTTTTTACTCCCTAAATACTGGTACCTTCTGCCTCACAAGTGACTACAGTGAAAAATATCTTCTGGCATTGCCAAGTAACTTTTGGTAGGGTACAGGGTTTCCAGCTGAGTACTACTGGTACAGAGAAACCTAATTAGCCTGTAGATACAGAATATTCATTTTTATACCCTGCCAACTTCCTGAATGTTAAAAAATGATAAAAGGAGAGAAAAATCCATATGTATGTGTATTTTTAGACTCCTGGAGACAGTATGACTAGACTAATCTTTTCAGGGACATAAGATGGTATATGTTTTTATGTCAGTATATTGTGAATTTGGGGCAAAGTTGGTACATATTTACACATTAATGTCACCAATAATGTTTTCTCATTTTTATTCTAGTTAAGACTTTCTGGAATCTGATAGAATGTGAGGATTATCATTTTTTAACCATTAACTTTTACTTCACTATCAATTTATATTCCCCATTACTTTTGGTTTCAAGAAGTTTAAGGTCTTATGGGTTGTGGTAACTCATAAATCTTATAGTTCTTTAATGCTCTTATTTTTATTCTGTTATGTCTAAAAATATTACTCTTCTGTCTTTCCTTTTAATTCTCTTCAGCACACCTTTCCTTTAAGAAAATTCTTGAGCTTATCAGAAATAAAATCAGTCATTATTAATAAAAAGATCAAATAATAAAAGACTTCTATGCTTACTGGAGAATAATACAGTATTCTATAAGGCAGATTGCTAAACCCATAGAATGATTTTTAGAGTCTCTTGATAGTTGACCAAACATGTTAGGACCTGTATATGAATTCCCAGGGTTGAGAATATGCTTTCAGGTAACTGTTACAAGTACTTAGTATTCATTTTTATAATGTGGTTTGATTTTTTAGCAGATGACATGTAACTAACATAATTTATTTTCTTAATTTCTTTTTTTTTTGGAAGGGAGAAAATTCTAATCTGGGCATGGATAAATCTTTTTCATCTAAATTGCCTTCATTTGTTCCTCATGAGCCAACCGGTGAATCAGAGTTTCGTTCTTCGGATCTCAGAATGTTAAGGTTCTCTCCTGACACTGTGCAAAAGAGTTTCCGACATTTGTCAGGTATGTGGAAACAGAAGGTGTTAAATATCCTCTTTATGACTGGCTTATGAAAATTGTCTTACTATTTTTATAGTAGTCTGAGCAGATTAAAGGATACCCATATGACAGCTAAGATATTACTTCTGGATGTATATGTGAGGGTGTCTGATGGAAGAGATTTCAATAAGTTGACTGAGTAAAGAAGGTCTGCCTCCACCAACGTGGGGCCATTCAGTCTGCTGAGGCCTGGACTGAACGAAAATGCAGAGGATTGGGAAGTTTATATCCTTCCTACCTGGAGCTGAGACACCATTCTCCTCTCCGTGACCATCAGAACTCCACATTCTTTGGCCTTTGGAATCTGCACTAGTGTTCCCTCTCCCCTCTGGCCTGCACACATTCTCACAGATTTGGGCTCAGGTTGAGGATAATTCCATTGGCATCCCTGGCTCTGAGGCTTTTGGACATGCGTTCAGCTACAAGGCCATCCTCCTCAGGCTGACGGTGCTCACTCTGTTACCTTCATTTCATACGTCACCATAAATTCTTGATGGTCACCAAGCCCCTCCTCAAGCCCCATTAGCTTACTTCTACTTTGCCGCCTCTCTGAGTGGGTAATTTTGCTTTTTATCTCAAAATTGATTTCTTTCCTACAAGATTATTTGCATCTATCTTTGTTCCCTTTAGAACACTTAATTCCTTTTCTCCTTCAAGTTGCATAAAATGTTCATCTAATAAAAGATCTGGGAATATTCTATAGTTTAAATGTTTCTTTTCCACCAGAATTTTTATGGTGAAGTTCTAACCTGCAATGTGATTGTATTAGGAGAAAGAACCTTAGGGAGATAATTAGAATATGAGGTTTCTTAGAGCCATGTATAAAAAGCACTCTTGCGCTTTCCACCATGTGCACACACAGCAAGGTGGTAATTTGTCCATGAGGGAAAGGTGCTGACCAAACTCCAAATCTAGCGGCACCATAATCTTGTATGAGTACTTACCTTCTTTTTATTGCCAAATAATAGTGTGTGGTATGGATGGATGTATTACATCTGTTTATCTGTTCAGCAGCTTAAGACTGTATTCATTTGGCCATTGTATATAGTGGAGCTCTTAACAGTCATGTGTGAGATTCTGCTTAGATGTATGCTTTCTTTTGATATATATTTAAGAGTAGAATCACTGAGTCATGGAACTTAATTTACTGTTTTGAGGAACTGCTAAATTGGTTTCTGAAGTGTGTAGCATATTTCTGCCAGCATTGTGAGGAGTCCAGTTTCTTCATGTCCTTAACAACACTGCTTGTTTGCTTTTTTTTCTTTCCTTTGTTTTGTGTTAGGAATTGAGCCCAGACTTTCACACTGAGCTATGTCCCCTAGCTCATTTTTTAGTTTTGATTTTGCAATAGTCTTGCTAAGTAGCCTAAACTGGGCGCGGACTTTTGGTCCTTCTGCCTCAGACTCCCACTGGTCCAGGCTTTTTCTCCTTTTCTGATTGTAGCCACTCTTGTGAGGTATAAGATGTGTCTTACATGGTCTTGATTTTCATTTCCCTAGTGGATAATGTTGTTGATCATCTACTCTTCTCTTTATTGGCCATTTATATGTCTTTAGAGAAATAGAAGTTGAGCTTTTGAAATTTAGTTATTTTTCTTTTATTAAATTGTGTTTAAGTGTTCTTTGTATGTTCTGAATAAAAGTCTCTTATTAGGTATGTTATTTGAAAAATTTCTTCCTAGTCTGTGATCTTTTTTTTTTTCTCTTGGTGTTATTAATTGTACCACAGTGTTTTGAGTCTTGATGAAATTAGTTTCTCAGTTTTAAAAATTAAAATAATTAGAGATACTGTGGTAAAATACACTAACATGAACATTACCTCGTAATCATTTGTAAGCTCAGTAGCAGTAAGTGCATTTACATTGCTGTCATTACCATCCATTCCAGAACTCTTTCGTCATGCAAAAACTGGAGCTTACTATGTATTAAGTAGTTAACCTCCCATTCCTCCCTTTCTGTCATCTTTGATAAGTATTATTCTACTTTCTATGTCTGACTACCTTGAGGTGCCATGTATGTGTGAAGTCACATAGTATTTGGTTTTTTGTGACTGCCTTTGTGCATTTTATATGATGTCTCCAAGGCTTATCTGTGTTGTAGCATGTATCATACATAGCATATTGAATTTGTAGATCATTTTGTAGACCATTACTATATTAGTAATAAGAAATATTCTGTGTTATAAACATAATCTTTCATGTATTTAGATCTTTGTCATCAGCATCAGCATCATCATGGTCAACAGCATCTTTTTTTATCTGTGTACTGAGACTCGAGTCTAGGGATTTCAATGAGAATCCTCAGCCTATTTTTATTTTTGATTTTGATACAGGGTCTTGAAAAGTTTCTAGGTTGCCCAGGCTGGTCTTCAACTTGCAGTCTCTGCTCTGCCTCCTTGAGTGCTAGGATTACAGGCCTCTGCCACCAGGTCTGGCTCTCTTCTTCTTTTCCTTTAATAATAGTTTGTAATGTTCAGTGTACATGTCTTACGCTTATTTGTTAGTTGTCTTAATTACTTTTTGGTTGCTGGGACGAATACCTGCCATCCACAACTTAAGAGCCGAAAGGTTTATTTAGCTCACAGGGTCACGAGGTCTCAGTCCATTCTTGGTTGGCTGGCAATGGCAGAAGGGTCTGGCAGAGGCCTAGCCAGGGAAGAGCTGTTCCTAGCATGGCAGGATGAGTGAATGATGAGAAAGGCAGGAGCTAGCAAGTGCCCTTCCAGGTCATGTCCCCGTGATTCGTCCCTTTTCTGTACTGATGTCCTGTCCCAGTGACCCACCCTTCTGACCAAGCCCTGCTCTTAATAGCACAGGCAGTCAATGGATTAGCCATCATGGTTGAATTACTTTTTACACATGTGAGGCTTTTGGAGAACATTCCAGATCCAAACATAAAAAGTTACTTTCAAGTGTTTTAATCTTTTGATGATATAAATAGGATTGAATTTTTAGTTTCAGTTTTAGATTATTCATTCCTCAGTATAGAAATAAAATTTAATTTTGTATATGAATCTTTTAAATTGCAATTTTGCTGAACTACTCTAATTACATGGATTTCATATCATTTTTATGTATGACCACATTATGTTTCAGTAGAGATAGATTTACTATTTCTCTTTTAGTCCTGAAGCATACAGTATATATTATTTCCCCACCTTGTCCTCACTAGAAGGGTGGACAGAAGTGGCAAGAGCAAACATCCTTGATCTTAGTGGCAAGATATTCAGTCTTTTACCATTATGTGTTATACTAGCTGTGATATTTTTGTAAATACCCTTTGTCAGATTGAGGAGGATCCTTTTTATTCCTTGTTTTTAGACATTTTTGTAATGTGGTGTGGGACCCTGACTAGGTCTCAACACCTTGTTTTTAATTTCTGATTTTAGTGGTGCTGGAGGCATGGATTAGTGGTTAGAGTGCTTGCTTAGCAAGTACAAAGCCCTGGGTTTGTTTCTCCAGTATCTCATGGTCATGGTGGTGCATACTTGTAATCCCAGCAGTTGAGAGGCTGACAAAGGAGGATTGCTGTGGATTCAAGGCCGGCCTGGGCGACATAGTGAGTTCAGGACCAGCCTGGACTGTAAATAGGGACCCTGTCTCAAAAATCTTCTAATTTAGTAATTTAAGTTTTTAGATTCTAGCTAAATTTTATCAGTTTTTAAGAAATAAGCCTGGGCGGGGACTCTACATTTTTTCATCTCAGTTTTTCTACTTTTCTAATTTTTGCTTTATTTACTTTTTCCATTTTTAAAAATTATTTCCTTCTCCTTGCTTTGGGTGTAGCTTGTGATTTTTCTTTTTCTTATGGTGGACATTTAGCATAAACTATTTATTTGAGATTGTTTTTTTCCCTCTCAGGCCTGGGATTGAACCCAGGGCTTTCATACTGAGCTACGTCCTTATTTTATTTTGAATTAGATACAAAATCTCACTAATTCGCTCAAGCTTTTGATCCTCCTGCCTAAACCTCCCAGAGTGCTGGGATTACAGACTTTCACCACAATACCTGGTTCATCTTTCTCCCCACTGCCTGGTGCTAGAAATTATGTGCTTTATTACTGAATACATCCTCAGCCCCTTTTTAAAAAAAATTATTTTGATACAGTCTCACTAAATTGCCTAGTAAGACCTCAGACTTGCAATTCTGCCTCAGGCTTCCAGGTAGCTGGTATTACAGGTGGGCGCCGCCAAACCTGATTCTTTTCTTTTTAATGTAGAAATAGAAATTTCTAAACTCACAGAAATTGCTAAATTTCCAAGCAAACTTTTAGCTGCACTTTGATGGTCTTTATTGTCTTTTTGTTTTAAATAAAAGTATTTTATGCTTCTCATTTTGATTTTTCTTCATTTACCCTTTATTTAGGAGCATGTTGTTTAATTTCCATATATTTCTGAATTTTCTTGTTGCTGATACTTCACTCTTTTTTGGGAAACATAACCTTGTATGATTTCAGTCCTTTATGTTTATTGAGGCTTGTTTTGTCTTGGCATATAGGTTTTTCCTCTAGAATGTACAGTTCATGCTTGAGAAGAATTGTGCATTCTGTTGTTGTTAGGTGGTGTGTTCCATTGACATTTTTTAGTTCTGCTGAGTTTATTTATGGGCTCAGGACTTGTGTATCCTTACAGATCTTCTGCCTACTTGTTTTCTCCGTTTTGAAAGTAGGGTATTGAAGTCTTTAGCTATTAATATTTGTTTTCTTTCACATTTCCTTAGGTGTTTTGAGACTGTGTTGTTAAATCCATGTTTCTGTATGTTTCGAATGAATTAGCCTTTTTGTTATAAATTATTTCTCTTTATTTCTAGTAGTGTTTTTGTGTAAATGTATATTTTGTATTATGTTAGGCACTTCAGCTCTTTTATTTCCCATTTTATTGACATGTATAAGTGTAGTACATAAAGTTTACATTGATCTTGAGTATTTTGTGCATATCCATATCATCTTGATTACTGCTTGGTTTATTATTTTTCATTCCTTTCAACGAGTTTGTTTTTTTTATCATCTAAAATGAATCTTCTATAGTAAGCATATAGTTGCATCTTGAGGTTTTAATTTTCAAACATGAGTTTGACAAGTTGGCTGTTGATTTGATTGTTTAATTTACACTTAATGTCACTACTGATTTAATTGGACTTAGATTTTTGGTTTGCTTGCTATTTTCTCTCGTCTTTTCTTCTTTTTCTTTGCTGTTTAATTGCAGTAAGTGAATATTTCTCATGTGCTGATTTTTTAAATGACTTTCAAGCAAAGTTATTTGCTTAGTGGTAACTCTTAAGAATTATCAAGTTTGTTTTGACATCAGAATATAGTTTGATTTATACTAAATTAATTCTAGTGTGGTACATAAATTTTACTGTTGTGTATTTTTTCTCCCTCTTCCCTTCTTCCTTCTCCTCTTTCTCTCCTTTATGCTGTTACTGTTATACATACTGTATATATGTACTAAAAATTCCAAAATACATAGCTGCATTGTTATAATTTTATGTATTTCAACAAAAGAGAGCAAGTATTTATTTGTAGTTTGTACTATAAGCCTTCTTATTTACTACTTTACATTCTTATTTCCTGTAGATTTACCATCATGGATCATTTCTGTATTCTGGCTTTTTTCCTACTCACCTCATTTGGCTATTATTGTGAAATGTATTACATTTCTATATTTTATAATCCCCAAGTTTTATACATATTACTTTATGTATTTTAAAATTGCTTTTCAAATTGTTAAGAGAAGGCAGGAAAAGAAGTGCATATGCTTTTTGTGATTACCTACAATATTGGCTTTACTAGTACTATTTGTCATGTAAATTTGAATTACTGTGTCATTTGCTTTCAGACTATAGTACTTCTTTTAGTATTTCTTATAATATAGTCCTATTACCATCAGATTCTGTGTTTCTGTTTATTTGGGAGTATTTTTACTTCATCTTGTTGAAATACGTATTTACTGGGTTTAGATTTTTGGCTAACAGTCTTACTATTTCAGAACTTTGAATTATTGTTTACACTGTCTTCTCATCTTCATTCTTCCTGAGAAGTCAGCTGTTATTTGTGCTCTTGTATGTTACTTTATTTCCTCCTGCTATTTTGGTTGTATTATTTTCAATGTTTCAGTAGTTTGGTTATGATATGTCATCGTATCAATTTTTTTTCCTTTTTGAGCTCATTGAGCTTCTAAGATACATATTTAATGTCTTTCCAGTAATTTGGGAAATTTAAGGTATTATTTCCTTGATTGTTTTTTTCTGTACCTTTTTCTATGTCAGTTACCATCCTTTACCCCGGTATCTGTGTACCATTGTACATGTTTATATATCATAGGTCTTTGTGCATTTTTCTTCATTTTATACTAATGTATTCATCAAATTTCATGACTTTTATTGATATTTTTTAAAAAGTTCATTCTTCTGTCTGCTCTGACCAACTGCTTTTGTTCTTAGTGAAAAATTTTAAGTTATTGTACTATTTAATCCCAGAATTTCTATTTTGTTCTTTTCATGAAAAGTGTCATATCTCTTATCCTCTATTTTATGATATTGCCCATTATACCTACCTTTAATTCTTTTAGTGTGATTTTAGCTCTTTGAACATACTTAGGATAGCTGATTTTAAGTCATTGCTTGCTAATTTCAACATATAGGCCCCCTTAAAGGCAGTTTCTGTTGTTCACATGTATGTATAAGAGAGAACATTTCCTTTTTTCCCTGTCTTACAATTTTTTGTTCTGATAGTTGTGCAGTTTAGATGGTATCTTATTGCAGCTGTAGATATGATCGTTTTCCTTGGGCTAGGAACGTTTGATGTTGTTTTTCTTGTCTAGTCATTTATATTCTGAATAAAGTCTTCTTTCCCTCCGAGGTGCATTGTCTGTATTTGTTCATCAGAAACTATAGTTTTTGATGTGTTAATTTCTCTAATCTGTGCTTTCCCTTAGTGATTGGTTTTAGCGGTTCTCTTTTCCTACATCTTTCCTTGATAATCTCTGTTAAATTTCTAGTTTGTCATTGCCATTATTTTCATCAGTACCTTAGGGGAGAAAAAACTGCACCATAGCCTCACCAATCAATGTTAGGTCTCTGTGCAAGAATGGTAGTCTCTTAGACCAATCTTTGAGTCTTTTTCTCACCTCAGGAAGACATAGTTGTCTGTTTTTCTGTTTCTCTCATTTATAACACCTTTAACTGTATCGCTTATTGTTTTAATGTAGCTACCAGCTTCCTCTTACTTGCTTACTATCAAAATCTTTACTATTTTTTGCCATTGTCTTTAGGCTTGAGCTTACTCATATTCTGAGTCAAGCCAATGTCTTTATGAAGTTCTCTCTTCTTATGGCTTGCTTCTCCTGGACAGGATCTTTGTGGCATATTCTTGGATCTGGGGATGGGTACCGTGATCCACTTCTCTTGGAATAATACACCCCTTCTCTTGTACTGTGCTGCTGGATGCTATGTTCCAATCTTTTTGAATTGCCTCCCCTGTACTGGAACCTCTGCCCTGCAAGCAAGCTGGAGCATGGGCAGTTGGAGCCTAATACTCTTACTTGCCGTGCTGGAGTACATTGTTCAGTGTACAAGTGAGTGCTAGGTGGAGATATGTTGGCCCTGGTGCTCTTTGATGGCGGTCTTCCTTCCATTATTTTCCTCTTGTTCTAGTTGTTATCTTATGAATAATTTCTATTGCTGTATTCAGCTGTACCATTTCTTTCTACCAAAAAGATACTGAGCTTCTGAGTGCTAACTTGAGTTGAAGATCTGAGGTTATGACTAAATATTATGTGCCATATTGACATCTGAAATGTTAAGGCCTCCCGAGGCCAAACTAAGTTTCCCTGCTTTTACCACTTAAAGAAAAGGTACCCAGTTGGTTTCCCTGTTAAATATATTAATTGAATTCTAGCTGACACTCAGCCTACTGGAATTGATAGGTGATAGGATTATAGGTATGTGCCGTCATGCTCACTTCCGTTTCCATTTTCTAGTGACTTTATCACATCCCCTGGATTTTTATTGCACGTATAGTCAAGACTTCTATGTCTTCATGGTGGATGGATTTACTATGTACGTCTTGGTTACTTTCTCATCGCAGAGACACAAAACCTATTACTCTCAACTTAAGGGAGGGAAAGGTTACTTTAACTCATAGCTCAGAGATCTCAGTCTATTGTCAGCTTTCAGTGGTGATATGGCAGAAGGGTCTGGTGGAGAACAGCTGCTCAGGGCATCACATGAGGAAGGATCAGTATTTGGGGAGAAGCTGAGGCAGGAGTATATCTTTCCAGGCTATAACCTTCAGTGATTCATCACACTCTGAGTAATGAACTCCTGATTAGGCCTCACCTCCTTCCTAACTGTGTAAAATCCATAGATAATTCATAGTAGCCAAATTCATGAAGCTTTTGGAGGACATTCTAGACCCAAACCGTAATATTCTGCTCCTGGCCCTCGAAAGAGTAATGTCCACCTCCTTTTGCAAAATGCATTTAGTCCATCTCTAAGAGTTATCAGAGTCTTAACAGTTCCAGCACTGCTAAAATTTCAAGTCCAAAGTCTCCTCTTATGTTCAAGGCAAATTCTTACCTGAGAGCCCTTGTGAAAATCAGAGAAAAATAAGTTTAATATATCCAACATAGAACGAGACAAGGTAAACATTCCCATTCCAAAAGGGAAGAATAGGAAGATAGAAAGCAGTTGGACCAAAGAGGGACTCAAACTCATTAGGGCAAACATTTAATCCTATAGTTCTATTAAATCTTATAGCTCCATAACCATCACCTGGGCTATACTGTAGTGCATCATGAGCTTTAAAGGCCTTAAGCAGACCCTCCCTTACAGCATTGCCTCTGTATGCAACTTCCATGTCTTCTCTTTTGAGTTGGCTCCACTCATAGCCTGTGGCCTTCTTTTGCAGATATTCCACGTTCCTGACATCTTTATTGTGCCTTTGGTTTCCCTTTCATTGCTTCCTGCACTCCCCTCCCAGGGCTTCAGAAATCTGGGTGGAAGCCTTCCTGACTCCACAATTTTTACATTCTACATGCCTATGAAACCTGTATCTTGTGGGTAAAAATTTTGCCGCTGGCTTCCCCCAGAAGCTTCTGAGCTCTTTGATGGCTAAATTCCTTGGTATCCACTTTTCTAGGTTGCCCTGCAGGATGCTCTGTGGTTGCCTTTTCAAAGCAAAGTATTCTGCCTTTGCATGCTTAACTGGGGAATGATAGGGTCGTACTGATTCCTGAAATGCCCTCAAGACGTGTTCCCTATAGTCCTGATTCCAAGTACTAGCTTATTTTTAATGATAATCTCTCCAAAAACCATGCAGTCTTTTGCCCAATTCTGTAGTCTTTTTCATTCTGACAAAAGTGTAAACTTTCTACATCTTTTTCCTGTCATTTTTGATTCTTAGCATAGAGCTGCGTAAAAGTTGTAGGCAGTACCCAGATGACAGCCTAAATATTGATCTGCCTTGAAATTTCCTCCACCAGATTCAGTAGCCCATTCCCTTTAATCTCACCTTCAGGCAGTCTCAGGACAGGGGCAAAATGCTGGCACCCTTTTTGCCAAAGCATAGATTGCATGGTTTCTAGGTTAGTTGCCAATAGAGTACTCCTTCCCATTTGAAACCTCTTTTTCCAGGCCTTTCCCGTCTGCACTTCCATCAGCGTTCTGTTCTTTTGAACTTGGACTGGAGTCTCCCATCAAGCTCTCTCTGTTTGCCTGGTACTTTATATATGATCTATATGATGTCTTTTAATCTCCAAAATCTTGCATAACTTCCCTGCCCTCCCTTCTGGCTTCCTTTCTCTTCTCCTCTCTTTCCCTCTCCTCCCCTCCCCTCTCCTTTCCTTTCCTTTCCTTTCCTTTCCTTTCCTTTCCTTTCCTTTTTTTTTTTTTCTTTTAAAGGCAGGATTTCACTGAGTTGCCCAGGCTGGCCAAGTAGCTGGAATTAGGCCCTCACTTTTAGTTTTCTCACAAAGTTAATACTTGATACTTCTTTAGTATATAGTTCATTGTTCAGTTCATTCTGTATTCGACTATCTTTTTTAAGCTCAGTAGAGGATTCAGAGAAGGGTATTCAGTTAAAGTGGAGAGATGAGAATTCCGTTAGAATCAAAAAGTTATCAGTTATTGTTACAACTATAGAAAATTTTTTTATTTTTTTACTTAAAATGTTATCTAAGGATTAGTTGTGTTGGCTGTCACTAGGAAGCTTGAAAAAAATGGCAGAATTTCAAAGGCACTGATCCAGAATCTGTAACTTTATGAGAAGTACTGTTAAAAAGTTGTCTTGGAAACTCATTTTCTCTATATGTATAGACAGTATTTGCTGTTTATAGCGATCATGTTACTAACATCTGACATAGTTTATATTTTACTGTTTGACTCCTCTTGCTAGAATATGATCTTTGTGAGGTAGGAATTGTTGTCTCCTTATTTATTCCCATCTCTCATATATTTAGAACAATGCCTGACATACAGTAAACATTTATGATTTTTGAATGAATAAATCAGTGAATAAATGAACAACTTGTTAAATTCTGTCTTTTATGTTGCAATTATTTACACTATAATTTAGAACAACTTTGATTTAGAATTATTGTTTTAGTGCAAATACAAAATATTTTTTGTTATTTTGGAAAGTTTGGATTGTACTGTTTTGTTTGACTCTCACATTCCCTTTCTATCTGTTGGGAATTCATTCATATATATTTGTGCAATGTATTTTTTATCAAAACCATTAACAACTTCTCTTACCACATAGAATTAAGCCCAACCCAAACATCTTTAGTTTAGTCTTTAAATTCTTTTATACAGCCATATACTTTAATTATATAAAGTATACATACATGTACATGTATATTATACAGGGTAAGTGAGTCAAACCTACTGCATACATAGTATCTACGTGGTCCATATTGCATTGTTCCCATGGGGCTTACAGGCAACAAGAATCCTTGAAAATAAGATGATGATGCTTACTATGCTATGGATAATTAAGTCTTTACTGTATGACTGAGAACATTATATTTTCTTCCAGAATTCACAAAACAACAGGCTGTTAGCTTGTAAGTTGTCAAATCCCAGACTCAACAGCATTTTCCTCTTCCACTGAAAATTCTTTAAAAATGTAAATTTAAAAATTTTCTAGTGACTATACTGTTATTTTATAGCCATGATTCTATTGTTACAAGTTTTACTTTGTAAATAATGTCTTCATGTACATTTGTCGACTTTATCATTTCCATAGAATATGTTCCTAAAGGCTTAAAGGCCCAAGATAGTGAACAATGCTTTATTTTCCTCAATAAAAGGAAGTAATTTTTTTAATTGAAAAAATGATAGTAACAGATATTTTTTTCTTTAGGAGTCACTTCCAAAGAAGGTATAGCTGAAATTATTCAGTGCAGTTTGAAGGCATGTGTCACTACCAGTCCTGGAGATTCAAACATTGGATCTCATTTGCCTGCTTCCCTTGAAGACTTAGCTTTAAGGGAATACCACTGGTCAGCACACTGATACTCTTAACCAATAGGCGTTGTCAGATTGTCATGTTGTAGAGAGTATGAAAATCCCTCATTTCTAAGCTGGTAATAGTTTACCTGGAGTCTAATATAACAGCAGTATTTCCTGCTTACCATTCCCATAGGGCCACCCTAATATTTTATACCAGCAGGTTATGCCTGATGGTCATCTAACTTATCACTCATTGATGATTTCAGCTGTTCCTGAACCGGCTGACCAGAAGCCTGAGACAACATTATCCTCTACTTCCGACTCATATAGAGAGGAACCTGGTGTTTTCTACCAACAGGAGTTGCCAGAGAGTCATTTAGCTGAAGACACTTTGAAAGTTGCAGCTGTCCCTGGGCCACCCGACCAGAAGACTGGGATACTACAAGTAACCTCTGCTTCCTCTTCACAAAGAGAGAAACCCAGTAGTTTATACCAGGGGGTCTTGACAGTTGATCATTTAGCTGATGAGGCAACCAAGGTTTTGGTTGCTTCTGGACCAGCTGACCAGAAGACTGGTATACAAACTGTAGCCTCTCCTTTCTACTCACAAGGATATGAGCCTGGTATTTTTTACCAAGAGTCTTTGCCAGACAGTCATCTGACTGAAGAGACTCTGAAAACTTCAACTGTTCCTGGAGCAGCTGTCCAGAAGTCTGGCACACCAACTATATCCTCTACTTCCGACTCACATAGAGAGGAACCTGGTGTTTTCTATCAACGAGAGTTGCCAGAGAGTCACTTAGCTGAAGATACTGTGAAAGTTGCAGCCGTCCCTGGGCCACCCGACCAGAAGACTGGGATACCACCTGTAACCTCTGTTTCCTATTCACAAAGAGAGAAGCCTAGCAGTTTATACCAAGAGGGCTTGCCAGGTGGTCGTCCAGCTGGTCAGGCACCCAAAGTTTTGGTTGCTACTGGACCAGCTGGCCAGAGGACTGGTATACAAACTGTAACCCCTTCTTCCTACTTACAAAGAAATGAGGCTGGTATTTTATACCAAGAAGCTTTGCCAGACAGTCATCTGACTGAAGAGACTCTGAAAGTTTCAACTGTTCCTGGACCAGCTGTCCAGAAGTCTGGCACACCAACTATATCCTCTACTTCTGACTCACATAGAGAGGAACCTGGTGTTTTCTACCAACAAGAGTTGCCAGAGAGTCATTTAGCTGAAGACACTTTGAAAGTTGCAGCCGTCCCTGGGCCACCCGACCAGAAGACTGGGATACTACATGTAACCTCTGCTTCCTCTTCACAAAGAGAGAAACCCAGTAGTTTATACCAGGGGGTCTTGACAGTTGATCATTTAGCTGATCAGGCACCCAAGGTTTTGGTTGCTTCTGGACCAGCTGACCAGAAGACTCGTATACAAACTGTAACTGCTTCCTACTCACAAAGAAATGAGCCTGGTATTTTATACCTGGAGGCTTTGCCAGACAGTCATCTGACTGAAGAGACTCTGAAAGTTTCAACTGTTCCTGGACCAGCTGTCCAGAAGTCTGGCACACCAACATTATCCTCTACTTCCTATTCACGTAGAGAGGAACCTGGTGTTTTCTACCAACAAGAGTTGCCAGAGAGTCACTTAGCTGAAGATACTGTGAAAGTTGCAGCCGTCCCTGGGACACCAGACCAGAAGACTAGGATACCACCTGTAACCTCTGTTTCCTATTCACAAAGAGAGAAGCCTAGCAGTTTATACCAAGAGGGCTTGCCAGGTGATCATCTAGCTGGTCAGGCACCCAAAGTTTTGGTTGCTTCTGGACCAGCTGGCCAGAAGAGTGGTATACAAACTGTAGCCCCCTCTTCCTACTCACAAAGAGGTAAGCCTGGTGTTTACCAGCAGGCCTTGCTAGATAGTCATCTAACTGAAGAGACTTTGAAAGTTTCAACTGCTCCTGGACCAGCTGTTCAGAAGACAGGCACACCAACTGTAACCTCTTTTTCCTACACACATGGAGAGGAACCTGGTGTTTTCTACCAACAAGTGTTGCCAGAGACTCATTTGGCTGAAAAATTTCTGAATGCTTCAGTTGCTACCAGGCCAGCAGACCAGAAGACTGGGTTAACTGCAGTATCTACTTCCATTTCACATGGAGAAAAGTCTCATACTTTATATCCTCTTTCCTTGCCAGAAAGTCATCTAACTGACCAAGATCGGAAAGTTTTAGCTTTTGCTAGATCTGCTGACCAGAAGGCTGGAACAGCTGTAGTTTCATCTACTTCCAGTTCACATAGAGAAAAGTCTGATGTTTTTTACCAACAAAAGTTGACAGAGAGTCATCTAATTGAAGAGAATCTGAAGGTTTCAGGTGCTCCTGGACTAGGTGACCAGAATCCTGGGATACTAACAGTACAGTCTGGTTTATATTCACAAAGAGAGAATCTTGGTATTTCCTACCAACAGGCCTTGTCAGACAGCCATCCAACTAAAGATCCTTTGAAAGTTTCAGCTGTTTCTGAGCTAGCTAACCAGAAAGCTGAAATATCAATAGTAGCCTCTGGTTCCTACTCACATGGAGAGACATCCAATATTGTCTATCTCCCGACTTTATCAAATAGTCAACTAAATGAAGAGGCTGTGCAAGTTTCAGTTGTTCCTGAACCAGGTGACCAGAAGAGTAGTATACACTCAGAATCATCTGGTTCCTACTCTCATAGAGAGAAATCTGTTGTTTTCTCCCCACAGAACCTGCCAGACAGCCATCTACTTGAAGAACCTTTGAAAGTTTTAGCTGATTCTCGACCAGTTGACCAGAAGCCTGGGATACCGGCAATACCCTTTGCTTCCCATTCACATAGAAAAAAATCCAGTGGTTTTTATCAGCAGAAATTGCCGGATAGTCATCCAACAGAACAGTTTTTAGAAGAGTCTGTTGTCCCAGATCCAGCTGACCGGAAGACCAAGACACCAGCAGGACCTTCTCTTTCCTATTCACATAGAGAGAAACCTATTATTTTCTATCAACAGGTCTTGTCAAATGGTAATCTACCTGAAAAGGCTCTGAAAGTTTCAGCGTCTTCCGGATCAGCTGACCAGACATCTGGAATACCAGGTGTAACGTCTGTTTCCTACACATATAAAGAAAGGCCAAATAGTTTCTATCAGCAGAAGTTGCCAGACAGTTATCTAATTGAAGGTGCTCTGAAAGTTTCATCTGTCCCGAGACCAGCAGAACAGAAGACCGAGGCAACACCAGTATCCTCTGCTTTCTATAAACCTAGTCCTTTCCACCAGCATGTCTTGCCAGACAGTTTTCTAACTGAAGATACTCCAAACGTTTCAGCTGCTCTTGGACCAGATGACCAGAAGACTGGTGTACCAATTGTAACATCTGCTTCGTACTCACATATAGAGGAACATGGTGTTTTGTACCATCAAGCGTTGCTAGGGAATCAGATACCTGGAGAATCTTTGAAAATTTCATCATCTGCTAGACCAGCTGAGCAGAAGATTGACATTTCAACAATACCTTCAGTTTCTTATTCACTTGGACAGAAGTCCATTATCTATCAACAGACTGTGCCAGGTAGTCATCTGCCTACAGAGGTTTTGAATGTTTTACCTTCTCCAGGACCAGCTGGTCTGAAAACTGCAAAACCAACAGTATCCTCTAATTCTTACTCAATTGGAGAGACTCCTGGTACTTTCTACCAACAAGACCTGCCAGATAGTCAAGTAACTGAAGAAGGTCTGAAGCTTTCACTTGTTCCCGGCCTACTTGACAAGAAGTCTGGGACCTCTTCTGTCTTAACAACTTCTTACTCAGAAAGAGAGAAGAATATTATTTCTTACCAGCAGGAATTGTCAGATAGTGATGTAACTGCTAAGACTGTGAAAGTTTCAGTTGTTCCAGGATCACCTAGCCACAACACTGGGATTCCAGCAGTATCATCTACTTTCTCTTCCCATAGAGAAAAGCCTAGTGTTTCTTACCAGCAAGAGTTTTCAGATCTTAGTGAGGAAACTTTAAAAGTTTTAGATATTCATGGACCTGCTGAACAGAAAACTGGCATACCAATAGTGACCTCTACTCCTTACTCACAAAGAGAGAAGGCTTTTATTTCTTACCAGCAAGAGTTGCCAGGTCTTACTGAAGAAGCTTTGAAAGTTGTAGGTGTCCCTGGACCTTCTGACCAGAAGACTGGAATATACATATTGCCCTCTGCCCCCTACCCTGGTGAAAAGAAGCCCATTATTTCTTATCAGCAAGAGTTGCCACATCTTGCTGAAAAAGCTTTGAAAGTTTTAGCTGTTCCTGGACCTTCTGACCAAAAGTCTGTTATATATACAGCACCCTCTCTCCCCTACTCACAAGGGGAGCAGTCTTTCATTTCTTACCAGCAGAAGTTGCCAGATCTTAGTGAAGGAGCCTTGAAAACAGAACAAGTTTTTGGACCTGCAAATCAGAAGCCCAAGATACAAACTGGGTCTTCTGGTTCCTACTCACGTGGAGAGAAGCCGAGTGTTTTTCAACATCAGGAATTGTCAGATATTACAGGAGAAGCTTTAGATGCTGTTGTTCTTTCTGGGCCAGGGGACCAGAAAACTGGGATACCCACAGTGCCTTTAAGTTACTACTCACCTAAAGAAAAGCCCAGTGTTTCCTCTAAGCAAGAGTTGCGAGGCAGTCATTCCACTGAAGAGGCTCTGGAAGTTGCAGCTGTTTCTCTACCTACAGTTCAGAGGGTTGGGACACCACCAGGACTCTCTGTTTCCTACTTCCATGGAGAAAATCCTAGTGATTTTCATCAACCAGCCTTACCTGACAGCGATCTGACTGAAGAGATCCTGAAGGCTTCATCTGTTTCAGGACTAGCTGACCAGACAGACAAGATACCTGCAGTGCAATCTAGCTTTTACTCACATAAAGAGCAATCCAAGGTTTCAACTGTAAATGTACTAGATGACCAAAAGACTAAGTCACCAACAACTACCCATAGTTGCTATTTACAGAAAGAGAATCCCAGGATTGACCCAGATGTCCAGAAGACTCCATTAGTGCCAGCGTTTCATAGTTCATATTCTCAGAGACTAAAACCTGGTATTCTTTTTCAAGAGCAATTGCCTGATAGAGATCAAAGTGAAGGTACTCTAAAGATTTCAGCTGTCCCTGAGCCAACTGATAAAAATGCCGGAATACCAATAGCTCACAGAGAGAAATCTAACATTTTCTATTCACAGGAATTACCACACAGATATGTAACTGAAGATGTACTGAAAGTTTCAGCAGTTACTGAACCAGCTAATCAGAAAACAGTGTTATCAGCAGGTCCTTCTAGTGCCTTTTCATACAGAGAAAAACAGAGTATTATCTGTAAAAAGGATGTACCAGATAGACAAACAACTGAAGAAGCTCTAAAGGTCTCAGCTGGTCTTTGGCAAGCTGATCAAACTCCTGGGTTACCAATAGTTTCCTCTGGTATTTACTTACATGGTGAGAAGCACAAACTTGTTTCAGAACATGTCCAAAGGGTAATAGATAATTTGAATTCTTCTGACTCCAGTGTTAACTTAAATAATATACCTTTAAATTCTCGAGCTGATGGTGTTATAACTAAGCCAGAATCTTCAGGTTGTAGAGAGATTGACTCTGAGGAAATCCAGGATACAGATAGTAGTTCTAAAACTCTTAAAGAAATTCGGACACTTTTAATGGAGGCTGAAAATATAGCACTGAAACGTTGCAATTTTCCTGCTCCCCTCATCCCTTTCAGAGATGTTAATGATATTTCACTTATACAATCTAAGAAGGTGGTTTGCTTCAAGGAACCCCCCATAACTGATGTGTCAAATGGTGATTTGCTTCAGAGACAACCAGGTACTGAGGAAAACCCAAACAACAGATGCTTCCAAAAGGATATGGGCACACAGACGAATTTGAAATGCCAGGGAGGCATTGAAAATTGGGAGTTTATTAGTTCAACTACAATTCGAAACCCTCTGCAGGAAGCAGAAAGCCAAGCTAGAGTGGCATTCAGTGAAACTCTTAGGCAATATGAGGCAGCCAAGTCTGTAATGAGGTCTGAACCTGAAGGTTATAATGGGGTTACTGGGAATAAAACTATTATCCCTATGATGACTGTCATAAAAAGTGAATCAAGTAGTGATGCAAGTGATGGAAATGGTTCCTGCTCATGGGACAGTAATTTAACAGAGTCTTTGGAATCAGTTTCTGATGTTCTTCTAAACTTCTTTCCGTATGCTTCACCCAAGACAAGCATAACAGATAGCAGAGAGGAAGAGGGTACATCAGAAAGTGAGAATGGTAGTGTTGATTCACTGGCCGCACACGTAAGACACCTTCTGCAGTGTGAGTCCTCGCTGAACCATGCCAAACAAATACTTAGAAATGCAGAGGAAGAGGAATGTCGAGTACGAGCACAAGGTAAGACCTAGCCATTTGTCATATTATTTTCGGGCAAAAACCATTATAGTTTAGTAATTTGTTTACATTTAGATATCTGGAGTTCTTAGCTTATTTCTTTCTAAAACTGTTAGGATGGTTATATTTTCTACCAGCAATCCAGGAAAAAACCATTTAAATAATAATGTCTAATGCTGGTTTGAGCTTATGGTCTTAGGAAAAGTAAATTCTGATATCATGTAAAAAGTTAGAAGGTAGCTTGGACTTCAAAGCTCCTAAAGTTATTATTCGATGTTTTTCTAATCCTCTCATTACAGTATCCTTTTGGGAGGAGGGCAGAAAAAGCCTCCAGTTTGCTGTACTCTAAATGGTTTTGTGTTTTACAAGTACATACAGTTTTTCTTCTTTTTTAACAAAATTCTTAGAGCAGATCTCAGATACTATTAAACTCACTGAGGTATTTCGCACTAAAACTTTTGTTAGGAGAATATTTGCTAATTCCAATAATCTCTAAGAGTAGAATTCTACTAAGAGAAAGTAAACATCTTAAATATATATAGAAATATGTTTTAGAGGACAGTTTATGAGCAGTCCAGGCCTACCTGTGAATTTTGCTTAAGGTAAACTGCCCCCACTACATTTACATTTACATTTTGATTCTCCAAAAACTCCCTAATTTTTATTTAAAGTGTTAGCTATCATGGAAATAGCCCTAGCTATGGCAAGAGCAAAAAGGAAGGCATAGGTACTCTAATGATTCTAAGGGAGATTACAATAAAAGTGATTAATACCCTGTTGAAGGGTATTAATCGGTAGAATATGGTTTTGAAAAAATACTCTTCAGTGATTTGATTTCTCTCAGGGAACTTTTAGTAACTTGTTATATAAATGAGAGTTTATGCTAAACTCTGTGATAGATACTAAGTTGTATATATTGAAGCTTTTCTCTTCTCTATAATTATTGAAAAGTTACCATATTTGCATTGTATTATCTCAGGTGTTTCTGTGCTTTCTCTCTAGCCTGGAATCTGAAGTTCAATTTAGCACATGGCTATGGATACTCCATATCAGAATTAAATGAAGATGACAGGAGGAAAGTAGAAGAGATCAAGGCAAAATTGTTTGGTCATGGTAGACCAACCGATTTACCTGAGGTATAATAGAAATCTAGTAATGAGTACAGAAAATATAATAGAAAAGATGGTGGAGATTGGATCACTTACTAGGGAATTAATGACTCCAGTTGCTCATACTCTGGCTGAAGTGTTAGGTGTCTTAATTCTTCAAAAGTTAAAGTTGAAAGATTAGATTCTATAAGTTTTGATTAATTCCAAATTCATCTGTTGAGAAAATTTATATTCTTAGAAAAATGAAAATTGATTTATTTATTTCATTAATGTATTTTTAGGACAGAAAGACTAAATATTACCCATGTTTTTTTTTTTAAGTTGGAATAATGATGAAGTCCAGTTAGTTGCAGATATAAGTTCTCTGTTTAATAATGCTATTATGGGGGTTGGAAATGTCGTTCATTAGGAGTGCATTTTCCTAGCATGTGTGGGGCTCTTGCTTTGCTCTGAAGCACCAGAAATGGAAAAAGGATAAAACTTAACAGTTATAAAAGCTTATGTAAAAATGGCTTTCTTAGTAGTACTTGTTTCTCTGTGAGTTTATACATAGAAACATTAATGTAAAGAGATATTAAAATAATTCTCATAACGTTACCAAGCACAAGTGTTCTTTGCTTCTTCTTCTGTTGTCTTTTTTGTTGTTGTTGTTGCTTTGTTTTGGTGGAGCTGGGTATCAAGCCCAGGATCTCATTCATCCTGGGCAGCCACTCTGGTTCTGCTGCTGAACGTCATTCTCAGCCTTTGTCATACTGGTTTTGCTTCTGATTCTGGAACATATTGAGCTTGGTCTTTGTCATTCTGGTCTTGAGCTTATGTATATAAATGGAATCAGTATGATGTCTCTTTTGAAAAGTTTTTTTTCACATTGTAAGACTTTTGAACTTCTTACATGTGAATATAATTTTATTTTTAATAAACAGCATATCTGTTTGTTTTAACATCTGTTGATACTTGTCTGAGTCTTTTAGTGATAAGACAGCTATGATTTATGTTAAAGAATTCCATCATTCCTTGATCTCTCCTCTCCCCTTTAAGTATAGACTCTCAGAGTTTTCTTTTACTCAGAGGATCATTAGGTGTTGATATCATTGTTTATTTTGATACTCAGTTTATCAAAACCCACACTAGTCATTGGCAGGCTTTTAAAGCCAGTTCTTGTGGTGTTTCTCATTTCTCTGTCATCCTTTGTGTACTTACATATTCAGATATTCGGGCACATCTTCCTCATATATGTTCTCTTCCTCACCCCTGGCATTGGTCATGGCCTCTGAAGGGCTCTGGCTTCCTTTAGTAGAAAGTGTTAGTTAGATACCATGAACAGCATACTTGATGTGCCTCTTGATAACATGATGTTGTTTCCTTTATGCCCATCACAAGGTAGTATGTGTGAACATAATCATACACCGCAGTTGCATGTGTGCATACACACGCAACTTTCTCGATGTCTGTTTCTTAAGATTTTAGAATTAAAATTCATGAGAATTTTGAACTAGTACATCCAACTCTGATCTATTACTCTAGAGTTGTGTTATCCTAGCCTTGGTTCCCATAATCCTCAGTGCATTTACTTACTCCTACTCTCCTGTATGTTCTTGTTCCTTCTTTATCACCATTGCTGTTAGTCTGCAAAGGTGTGACATTCTAGTCATGCAGAATGACTAAATTCCAGAGATCTATAGTACATCATTGTGCCTATAGTTAATAATGTTTGTGTATTTAAAAAATTGTTGAGATGTTATGTTTTTGCCATAATCATGTATATGATATATAATGGTGTGTGTGTGTGTGTGTGTGTGTGTGTGTGTGTGTGTGTGTGTATCTTTTCTAAATGAAGATTTTTTTTTAATAAGAACAGAATAAGATGGGCATAATGGCCCATGCCTGAGTCCCATCACTTGGAAGGCAGAGGTCGGGAGGTCTGCAAATGCCACCCTAGCCTGGGCAACTTAGACCCTGTCTCAAAATAAAAAATAAAAGATAGATCATGTCTGAGTTAATCCCCAGTAAAAAAAGGGACAATATGATTAAAATATGTTTAAATTTGTAGTCAGCATAATAGAAGGTTAAATTTTTCTTTAATTCGTACAATATGTATAAGTGATGAAACCAAAAATAGTAGAGTAGGGAATTCTAGGACTCCATTTCTCCATAAAAGTAATGAGTAAGTACCTAAAAACTATCAGAGTCAAATTTTGAAGAAATATAGAATCCAGTGAAAAACTTAAAAAAATTGAAAGCATAATAAAGGTACTCTTGTACTGCAATACGAGAGTTCTTTTGTAGCATTTAAAATTGCTTATCACCCTCTGCGCCAGATGTACAGTGCCTTTGAAGATAGAAGAGTGCTCACTGTTTTGTTGCTGGTTGTTAGTACTGAAAAGAATACAAATTTTGTTCTTTGAAAAAAAATTGGGACAGAATGTTTCAGCCTATCTAATGTCTCTAAGAAAGACTAGTAAGGGACTTTCTTTCTTTCTTTCTTTCTTTTTTTTTTTTTTTGTGTGGTTCATTTGTTTTCTTCTAGCCAACTTGGATCTTTCCCAGGGCAAAGGTGGCATCCCAAGTAGCATTCATCCAAAGCGTTGAAAGGCCAAAATATCAGCTGTAGCCGCCTGGATCTAGGGATAATAAATAGGACAAACAATAAATGGAGAAGTCTGCTAAAACAATCGAGAAAGGAGATACATGGGGGGGGTGGATTTCTAAAAGCTTTTGTGTATACTGGGAAATTCAGACGTCTTTGTGAGTAGTAGAGGTTGGATTCATTCTGAGAAAAAGCCCCCAGAGGCCTTAAGTTTTAACTTAAAATTTTTAAATACTTGGTTTTACTCACTGAAATTATACAGTTCAGCGATTTTTAATTTACTTATAAAACTGTACAGTAATTTAATTTTAGAACATAGTTACTATCCGACTTTCTCACCCTGTTCACTAACCCTAGGCAGTTATTAGCTAATTCTTTCTTCCTCAATTCTTACCTATTTTGAACATTTCATGTAAATGGAATTGTAACATGTAATCTTTTGTGACTACCTTCTTTTACTTAGCATAGTGTTTTTAAGAATCATCTATGTTAGGGGCTGGAGGAATGGCTCCAGCAGTTAAAGTGCTTGATTAGCAAGTGCTAAGTACCTGAGTTCAATTCCCCAACACCACATAAGCCGTGTGTGGTGGGTCACACCTGTAATCCCAGCGCTCGAGGCTGAGACAGGATTGCTGTGAGTCCAAGGCCATCCTGTACTCCATAGTGAGTTCAGGACCAGCCTGAGCTTCAGAACGAGACCCTGTCTCAAAAAAAGAAAAAATTCATCTATGTTATACCATCTCATGAATCACTCCTTCATTTCTTTTTATTAGCAAATGAAATTTCATTTAATAGGTATGCCACATTTTATTTATCCATTTATCAGTTGATGGACATTTGGTTGCTTCTACTTTCTGACTTGCAAATAGTGTTATCTTGAGTGAACATTGCTCTTAGGTGCATACCTAGGAGTAGCATTGCTAATGGGAACTGCTAAACTGCTTTCCAAAGTGTCCTTACTAGTTTACATTCCTGTAAGTAAGATTTGAGGGTGCTAGCTGCGTATCTCTCCATTTATTTATTCAGCTTTTTTTTTTTTTTTTTTTTTTTTTTTTTTTTTTTTTTTTTTTTTTTTTTTTTTTTTTTTTTTTTTTTTTTTTTTTTTTTTTTTTTTTTTTTTTTTTTTTTTTTTTTTTTTTTTTTTTTTTTTACTTTTGTAGCTGTTCTGATGTGTGTGAAGTAATATTCATTGTATCTGACCAATGGTATTGAAGCTTTGTTTTTAAAACTGTTGAGTTGCAAGCCACCTTTGAATGCTCAGACATTAAATGCTTTTTTTCTAGACTGTCCTTTGCCAGTATTTTCTTGCATTTCTTAGGCTATCTATATACGTTCTTGATTGTAATCTTTGAAATGAAAGTTTTGAATTCTGATGAAGTGCAATTATCAGACCTTTTTGTTGCTTGAACTTTTGGTATCATGTCTGAGAAGCAACTGAATAACTCAGGGTCACAAAAACTTAGTGTCGTCTTCAACGAGATTTAGTATTAGTTCTTATATTTAAGTCTCAGATTGATCTCCTTTGAGACAATTATGAAATTTCTATAGTTAAAAAATTGTGGTACAGTATATATAACAAAATTTATGATGATAACCATTTTTTAGTGTGCTGTCCACCAGTGTTAAGTACATTAACATTGTACAACCAATCTCTTGAACAGTTTTTAATCTTGCAAAACTCTAAAGCTATACTTATTAAATGTTCTTCATTCTTCTTTTCCCTTAGCCACTAGCAACTATCATTTTATATTCTGTTCTGTATGAATTTGACTATTGTAGATACTTCTTGTAAATGGAAACATATAGTAGTTGTCTTTTTGTGAAGGAATTTTTAGTGTTATATTTTCAGAATTCATCCATATTGTATACTGGATAAGAATTTCATTCATTTCCAAGACTATAACATCTTATTATTTTTGTATACCATATTAAAATCTTTTTTTGTTAAAAAGTAGTTGAGTTACTTATGCCTTTTGACTGTCCTGAATACTGCTGCTATGAACATGGTTCAAAGATTCTGCTTTCTTTTTTATATAGACCCAAAAGTAGAATTGCTGGATCTTGTGGTCATTTTCTTTTCAAGTTTTTGAGAAAGCTCCATACTCTTTTTCATAAAGACTGCACTATTTTACGTTTTCACCAGCAGTGTACTAGAGCTTCAATTTTTTTACATCCTTGTCAGAACCAAATTCCTGTTTGTTTGTTTTTATAATGGTTATTTTTTTGCTCTGTTCTTTGACTTCTCTTATTATAAAAGAACGATAACAATATGACTTTCATGGTCAGATGTTTGCATGGATAGAAAACTGATTAGGGTAATATATAACTGTTTGGACTGCTTCAAGTAAGAACCCTTTTATATCTTCTAGGATTTACGGAGCCCTCGGGGAATAGGATGCACGCCTGAACCTCTGTGTGGTCACATTATCTTTGAGAGCCATGAAAAAGGATGTTTCAGGACTTTAATGACTGAACACCCAGAGTCAAACAGCCACCCTTGTGTTTTCAGATCTTCTGAACCCTCAGAAGTGATCAAAGGACAACGGTGTTCATCACCATTGAGAGCCAGGCACATCAACTTTTCTAAATCACTAGATGAGAACAACCCCCATTTCAGAGTTTGGAATTCCTTGCAGTTACAAAGTCCTTCCCCATTTCAAAACGTTATGCCCAGTGACTTCAAAATTGGCAAGGATTTTGGGATTCATGAAGAGATTGACCCTTGGCTGTCAGAATTCATAGGACCTGCTTGTTTGCCACCTAAAGAAATGGTTTTTCCTTCATCACGAATACCTCCTCCCGAACCTGTGAAACAGATTACTACCTCAATCACCTTTTCATCTCACCGACATTCCAAATGCATTTCAGATTCCTCTGTTTTTAAGGTTGGTGTTACTGAAGGTAGTCGGTGTACTGGAACATCTGTAGGGGTATTACATTCTCATGTCACTGAAGAGCAAACTTCTAGAGGTCTTGATCTTAAACAGAAAACCTCTTCCCCTTCATCACTTAAAACACTTAGTCATTCACCAGATAAAGATGTGACTATTTTGCCTGAAGTTAGTAGACAAAGTGAAAAATTACCTGTTGATTTTGAACTTGCTCATCATGAAGAAAAACTCTTAGAAACATCAGATTTCAAAACCAGTCCTTCTGAGCCCAAAGCTAGTCCAAACTGTAGCAGTTTCAAGGAAGTTCAATTTTCTGATAACCATACCCTCATTAACAATAGCAGACCGAATTCTACACTAGGAGTAAAAGAGAAGAATAAAACTCCAGATCTTCCTTCGCTCATTTTCCTTGAACAGCGAGAGCTCTTTGAACAAAGCAAAGTCCCACATGCAGATCACCATGTCAGAAAACCCCAGTCTTCCCCCTTGCCAAACCTTCCTTCTTGCATTTTTCTTGAACAACGAGAACTCTTTGAACAAAGCAGAGCCCCGCATACAGTTAATGAGATGAGAGAAAACCATTCTTCTTTTCCTCAAAGTCAGAATTATGTAGCTTCGGACCTTCCTTCACCCTTTCCTCTTGAACAGTGCCAAAGCAAAGCCCCCATTATAGATGACCATATGAGAAAACACCATTTTCCCTTTCCTCAAGGTCAGAATTGTGTAGTAGAAAAGAATCAACATACATTTAAATCACCCATTTCTAATAATGTAAATGTTGAAGCCACATTCAATAATGTGATCCCCCAGTCGGCCCCAGATCACACTACATTAGTAACATCTGCACCTACTGCACCTTCAAATAAAAAAGCACTTTCCTGTGTTCGTATAACTCTTTGTCCTAAGGCTCCTTCCAGTTTGGATAGTGGAACCTTAGATAAACGATTTCATTCATTGGATCCATCTTCTGAAACAAGGATGAATAGTGAGTTTGACTCTGACCTACAAACTCTATCTTCAAGATCATTGGAACCAACCTCCAAATTTTTGGCCAGTAAACCTGTAGCACAGAATCAAGAATCTTTAGGTGTTCTAGGACCTAAATCTACACTGGACTTCCAAGTTGTACAGTCTCCTCTGCCAGATAGTAGTATTGTTATTCAGGACTTGAAAATTATTCCTTCTCAGAATAGCCAGATAACAACCTCAAAGCAAATACAAGTGAACATTTCAGATTTGGAAGGATATTCCAAACCAGAAGAGACTCCAGTATCTGCAGATCGGTGAGTCTCATTGTGATAACAAGAAAGCTGATGGATTTTGTGATGAAGGGTTCAAAATACTTAAGAAAATACAAGTTCTTGAGGAAAAGGCAGTATGATTTCTCTTAAGGGAGGTTGTATCTGACTAATCTGCTAGAAGTCTTTCAAGAAATACGTAAATGAGAGAACATGGGAAAGTAATATGTCTATACATACTTTAAAAAGCTTTTGACAAGACTTGACATCATGTGTAACTATAAGAAATGAAATTATATTGAAAAGAATCTTTAATTATTTGAAGCTATGATATACTAATATTTTTGTGTATGTTAGAGATAAATTGAAGACCTCATTTGGGAGATTGCCTGTGTACTTTCTTTTCCTGGGTGTCTTTCTCTACTCCCTCTTTCATTTTCCTTAAATATTTAGGATTTTCAAAAAAAAAAAAAAAGGTAAGTTTACAGTGGAGCATCCTGGTGGATAACCTCTTTACCCTGGTGTTGAGGGTTAGTGTCACCAGTATTAATGTCTGCTCATTGTTCCCTGATGTTAGTGATACCTCACCTAAGGGTGTACTATAGGAAAAGAAGCCTAATTTAGGGTTAAATAAAAGATGATTAAGGTATCAGCCACTCTTTTGTTGCTGGAACAAAATAGATGATACCACAGACTAACGGAGGTGATGTTTATTTAAGCTCACAGTTTCCAAAAGTTAAGTCCAAGGCTCCAAGGCAGAAGTGACATCATAAAGTGTAACAATAGAAGAAAGCTGCTCATCGCACAGAAGCTAAGAAAGTGAGAGAAGAGAGGCACTGGACAAAAATACACTTCTCCAGGTCACACCCCTAGTAACCCACTACCAATCAGGCCTCATCTCTGAGTACCTAACACTTAGGAAGGGCATTTTAGATCCAAGCCACAGCAAGTAGGTTTTTTAAAAAAAATTATATAAGTATCTTGTTCACTTTATTTTTGTCTGTACAGAGTTATGCTTTTTCATTTAATGACTTATGATTGTATTAGCCAGCTTTCTGTTCCTGGGATGAAATACTTGATACCCACAGCCTAAAGGAGGAGAGGTTCATTTTGGCTTATGTTTTCAGAGATTTGAGTTATGATTGTCTGGCTCTGAGGCAGATACTTCTTGGCAGAAGGATGTGGTAGAGAAAAGCTGTATGCCAGTGGCAGCCAGAAAACTGTTGTGAAGAGCCAGGGGAGGGGCCAGGGACCAAATGTTGTCCCTTAGGTCATTTTCCCCCCAACCCTCCACCACGCCTCCACAGGGTTCCCTTGTTCCATCTAGATCATGCCTTGTAATAGCCCATACAGCTATGAGCTGATCAGTTGCTTGACCCATTGAGGAGGTTAGTGTTCTCAATAAAGTTACCTCTTCAGGAATCTTAATTCAGCCTAGTTGACAAGATTAACTGGCACAATGATTTTTTTTTTTGAAGAATACCTGTACTGACAAGAACAACACATAGCTCAGAAGAGGTTACAAAAATAACCCTGAGAAGTCCTAGATACCTATTTCTCAGCTCTCTCATTGGTAGTATCTTATGTAACTATAAGATGCATTGACACAGTATGCTTAAAATAGCCTGCAAACCTTAATCAAATATCATGAAATTTTTGCATGCACTGTTTTAGTCTGAGTGCATATATGTTTACTTCTGTGCAAGGAATTTTTTAAAAATAAATTGGTGCTTTTATTTTTGTACTCACATTTTTCAGCCTTTTTAAATCCCTGAAATCCAGTAATCCATTTTCCTTCTGTATAATTTTGGTCTTCTGAGAATGTTATATATATATACTTTTTGTTTGTTTCTTTGTTTTTCACTTGTTTTAGGGTTTTTTTTTTTTTTTTTTTTTTTTTTTTTTTTTTTTTTTTTTTTTTTTTTTTTTTTTTTTTTTTTTTTTTTTTTTTTTTTTTTTTTTTTTTTTTTTTTTTTTTTTTTTTTTTTTTTTTTTTTTTTTTTTTTTTTTTTTTTTTTTTTTTTTTTTTTTTTTTTTTGCAGTACTGAGGATTAAATGTAAGGGCCCTTGCCAAGTAACTGAGATGATAAGTATGTACCACCATGCTCAGATCTACTATTTTTAAATTAATAACTAAGATTATAAATAGTATGAAGATGTTACATAAATGGGATCATATAACATGTAGCCCCTGAGAGTGCCTCTTTAAACTCAGTGTTATAATCTACAAATTAATTCATCCAAGTTGTGTAAATCAGTACTTTTTTATTGCTAAGTATTATTACATTATATGGAAATACTATAGTTTATTTTGTCCATTCACCTATTGAAGGATGATTGGGTTGTTTTCAGTGCTTGATTATTGCTAACAAAGTTCTTATGAATATTCACGAATTTTACATGACTGTTCCTTTTTTTCCTTGGTAGTACTGGAGACTGAACCTTGGGGCCTCTACATTTCCAGCCCATTTTGATTTTATGTTGGTACACAACCTTACCTCAAACTCGTGGTCATCCTCCTTCATCCTCCCAAGTAGTTGGGACTACAGGCATGAGCCTCTGCACCCAGTTCTGACTAGATTTTTAATTTCTCTAGTGCTGTAGTTCTCAACCAGGGCTGATAATCTGCAGAGAATAGTTGCCAATGGCCAGAAACAGTTTTGGTTTCCTCAACTAGGAGGTTGTTGTGTTACTGGCATCTAGTGAATAAAGCAGAGAATTGCTCCTGAATAACCTTGAATCCACAGGGGAGTTCCCCAAACTAAAGATTTTTTTCTTTTCAAAACGTTACTAGTGTTAAGCTAGGAAACTGAGCAATAATCTGTAATAATTGATTTTTGGGGATTGTTCAGTGAATATACATGGATTGACCAAAATGCATAGTAAATGTTTAAGTTTAAAAAGTTATTACAGTAAAATACACATTGCCATTAATCTTCCTGAAAAACACTTCCGAATGTTTTGAGCACACTTATCCCTTCATTTTTGTCACTTTCTGAAGCAGTACTGGAAATTTTCTTTGTAAGGTATGATCAGAAATGTAGTGAATGCTCCTGCCACATGCCATGCAATGGACAGACAGTCTCTTGAACACTTTATTTTGTATCCTCAACCACTTTATTGTCTGGTCTGATACTTGACACTTCTGGGTCTTCTCCATGGTGAAAATGACTGTGACAGGCAAACATTTTGAGTCATTTCAGGACATTGAGGCAGCTATAACAGTGCAACTAATGACTCTCACGAAGGATTTCCAGAACTGCTTCATAAAGTGGCAAGAATGAGGGTGTGCTCAAAGCAAGAGAAATGTTTTGAAGGAGATTCTTAATAATATGTCTTTCAGTGTAATAAATTTTTTAAAAATTTAAACATTCACATGTCTTTGATCACCCCTCATATAAAAGCTATAAGTTCATACTGATACGCACAGTTCTCATTGAGTTTCATTTTTCATTTTTCTTTCTGTCTTTGTAACTTTTGTTATCTATTCCTGAGAGGCTTCACTTCTAAAATGCTTTATAGATTTACCTTTTTGTTCTCATACGTTATGTAGCTAATATTTTCTCTGCCGATATCTGTCCAGCTAGGATATTGCTCACTCACTGCTTGAATTCAGATTCTCCATTCAGGTGACTGTACCCTTCTTACCCTGTTTGGGCTTTGGTACTTTGTGCTAGCCCACCCTCAACGTAGATATCTCTCCTCCAGCATGGTCTTTGAGTTTCTTCTTCCAGAATCGTCATTTCCCTGTTCTGTTTCATATGTGCTTATGTACTAGTACATGGTAACATGAAACTGTTTATGTGCATAGATAGGTTTATACACATAATACAAACACATCCTTTAAGCAGTCCTTATTTTTTTCTCCTGTTTTGTTCTTTGTTAAATAATTTTATTTCATCCTAAAAAAATACCCTTTAGGATTTTCAGGTCTCTTGGGTTTCCATTCTCTTAGTTTTTGTTTGGTTTAAGAATTTTATTTTCATTGGTTATAGAATTACAAGTTTTTATTCCATCACTTAAAAGATTTGTTTGTTTATTGAAAACGGTAATTTTTATTTTTTCTGGTTTCTGATTTCTTTTTCTCTCCGGATTTGTTTTTCAGCAGTTTGCTCTAAATGCTCCAAGTGTTACTTTTATTTATTTTGTCTTGTTTTGAGTCAGGGTCTTACAGTGTAGCTCTGGCTGGCCTCAGAAATGCTCTCACTTGAACCTGCCAAATGCTCACTTAGCTCTTAACTCAGCAAGTTAATGGTTTAGTGGATTAGTGACTTACCTGTTTTTGAAAATTCTTACCCACCAATTTACTGTTAAATATTGTTTCTGTGGTTTTTTTTAATCTTAGAAATAAAATCACACATATATTAGATTGTAAGAATGTGTTTGTTATACCTACTTGTTCCCTTCTTTATCTTTTTGTTTGGCAAGAAGTTATCATCTGTGAACCTGAAAAGCATGCCTGTACTAGATATCACATCTGTCAGTGCCTTGATCTTGGACTCATCAGCCTCTAGAACTGAACAGAAAATTTGTCTTTTTGAGCCACTCAGTCTGAGGTATCTTGTAGTACTAGTCTGAATGGACTCGGTCAAAAATTTATACTAAGAAGTAGAGTTGCTACCGTAACAAATACCTAAAAATGTAAACGTGGCTTTGGAATTTAATAAAGGGTAGAGGCTGGGAGATATTTTAGGTCAAGCTAAAAAAAGGCCTACATTTCTGTAAGCAAGCTTTTAACATTTATTTTGGTATATGCTTAGAGGAAAGGAGGAAAATTGTAGGGAAAACTTCAATTTTAGAGATAATATAGTGACTTAAAGTAGAAAGTTAAAATACAGAGATCAAAGGCCCTTTTGATGAGACCTCAGACAGAGATAAGGAATATGTTATTTGAAAATGGCAGAAAGCCATTCATTACAAAGTGTCAGCTGAATTGAATTATGTTTATGTCCTAATGTTTTATGGAAGATAGAACTTGAAAGCTATGAATGGCTGAAGAAATTTCTAAGCAAGGCATTGAAGGTGCCACTTGACTTCTCTTAGATTCCGATTGTAAAATGCAAGAAGAAAAACAATATGAAGTTTTAATAAGAAAGATGCAGAGGGCCTGGGGATGTTGCTTAATGATTGAAACACTTGCTTAGTGTATGCAAATGTACAAGGCCCTGGGTTGATTCCCTAGCACCATGTAAAAATTAGTTCATTGTGCTGATGCATGCCTTTAATCCCAGCACTAGAGTGCTGAGGCGTAAGTTGCCATGAGTTGGAGACCAGCATGGGCTACATAGTGACTCCAGGACAAGCTTGGACTGTAGACCGAGACCTTGTCTTAAAAAATAAAAAAGACCCCCAGAAATTCAAAGCTTGGGAAGTTATTAGCCTTTCCATATTATAAAAAATTAGAAATTATGTTTGGGAAAGAACATGAACAGTATGTCTAAGTGAACATTTGGTAAGATTAGTATGTATCAGCTAAATGCATCTCATCAAGAAAACTAATAATATTATCCCGAACTCATTTCAAATATTACTTGGAACTACCATTGCCCTCTGTGGTCCAGAATGCAGGGGCCTTGGGGATAGAATAATTTAAAAGGAGATGTTACAGGCACCTGTTGTGGTCATTGCCCAGCGTTGCCTTTAAGTCAGCTGCCTGAATGCTGTTACTATGGTTCTTGGTTGTCTTGGGTGTGCATCTAGAGCCCCAGTGTATAATGTGCTGCCCCCAGCAAAGTTGCAGCAATATAAATGCATTAGAGAGCGTCAGAGCCCAAGCAGGAAACCACTGTTGGTGCAAGGCACTAGGAGAACCCTGACAAGGTAACATCTAGAAGAGTAATAGGGATAAGGTTGTCCCCAAGCACCGTTTAGTAGAGCCGTCTGTGTCATGAAATTCAGCTCAGGAGAGCTGACCCAGGTACAGAGTCACCAAAGAAGGTGTACTGCATTGGGGACAGGACTGCTGAAAGCTTTGGGGACAAAGCTCCTGCCCTAAGAGGTCCAGAAGGCAAGACTTTTTAGATAGTTTATCGCTTAGGTTTTGGCTGTTTTCTCATAAGAGTGCAAGTTTCAGATTTGGGGAAAGAATACCGCAGAGGTGAAGTGCCATTCCTACAGGGAATATGGTATCTGCATGTTACCACTGGGAATGTCAACTGTGATCTTTGAATAAGGCAGTATTTGCTGGACTGCTCCACGGCGAAGTTTCTGTTTCCTTCCTTGTACTCCGTTCTTTGTAGTATAGTCACTAAGTCCAACTTGTACTCATGGTGAGGAGTAGACTGAACTTTACCTCCTTTGGTGGGAGGTGTCTGAATACTTTATTTAGAATTTTCCTTAGGCAAAAATGTGTCTGTTCTCTGTTACTTATTCAGCCATTTATTCTATCTTAATATGAATTCTCTATAATCTGTGTGTGTGTGTGTGTGTGTGTGTGTGTGTGTGTGTGTGTGTGTATTTTACCCTTGAAAACTTCTGGTTTCTCCAAAGAAATATAAACCTCATGAGGTAAGACTTGTTTATATACTGTGGGCATTTAACGTGGTCACCTGATAATTAAAAAAATTGAATGTATAGTCACATGAACTGAAAAATACTGTTTTCTCAGTTACATAATAACAAATTAAAAATGGCTTTAAAATAAAAGTAAATATAAGCATGACATCATTTTATTACGAATCTAACAAAATGAAGTGCACCACGAAACTACCTTACTACTTGTGATTGCTGAGTTCACAAAATTTTATAGCTGCTTAAATACTCCTGGCTAAGGATATAATCTGCCATGCCCTGTGTTTTTTTTTTTTCTTTGTTCAGTTTACCAGAACAGAATAAGACCCCATTTACTGGAAAGTTATCATCTGATGCAGTTACTCAGATCACAACAGAAAGTCCAGAAAAGACCATGTTTTCATCTGAGATTTTTATTAACACCAAAGAGCATGGAAGTGAAACTCTAGAGCCCAGTACTCAGAAGCTGCCCAAAGTGCCTGTCAAGTTTGCTTCATCATCTACAGTGCGACAGATTACTTCTGATCCTAGCAAAGATGGTAAGAGAATGTGGTTGCATTTAAGATCATTATATCAGCTTCTACATGGAATTGTCTTAGAAATTTATGGTTAATGTCTTTCTAATCATTAAACCTAATTTTAATTTAAACATTAGGATTCATATAATTATTATACCCATTTTTTTATTTACATCAGGGGTTCTCAATCCCGTCCTTGGACCAGTACTAGTCTGTGGCCTTGGAAGGACCAGGCTGCCAGGACAGATGCGTGGCAGAACAGAACGAAAGCAGCAAGTGAAGCTCTGTCTCCTGTCAGCATGCTCCTCCTGATCGATTCTAATGTCACTGCTAATTGGACAGGACACAGAGCTTCCCTCCCTGCTCCCCTCCTGCTGCTACTCACCAGTTCAAGCCTATCCTCTCACAATCCACTGCAAAAATAAGTACAAATCTCCCTCCCCCATCTTTAGAATGGTCTTCAACTAAACAAGTCTCTGATGTCAGAAATGTTGGGGACCACTGATTTATATAACTATGAAGAAATATGTTTTATTATATTTTTATCTCAGTTTTTGAAAGAGTGAACAGTATTTGTAGAATGTATACTGCCTGGAGTTAATTATTTTGTCTTGTGATATTTCTAATAGGGATGAGAAGGCCCTGTGTGCATTTGATGGTACCACACCAAAAAAAAATCAAACAAAAAACTTCATCCTGCCCTAATTTCCCAGTATTCCTAATCTCCTTCAGTACTTTTACCTCAAGAAACTTGAGTACTTCCCCCCATATAGGAAGCATTGAATAATTGAATAATAATAATTTATTGAATTAGTAGCTGTTTTCTTAATAACTATTCTGATACTTGTCTCCTTAGGCCAGCCTGTATTGTTGCCCTATAAGCCATCTGGCAGTCCAAAGATGTACTATGTTCCACAATTAGGAGCAATTCCTTCAGTTTTGGATTTCAAATCAGACACCACCGTTGAGAGCTCACATTCAGGTATTATATAGAAATTATTCAAAATTTAATTTTTGAATTTTATGTTTTTGTGTTGGCTCATTGATGACAAAATGAATGAAAATTTAGTACTGTTTTATCTTTGAAATACAGAACTTTTCATCCTTGATTTCTGATTCAGATTAGATGATCAGACATAGACCCCTTAGCATTTAATGTAGAAAATTGTATGTACAGTTTTTTGGTTAGTGGCCTCTATCTAGGGAAGAAATTTCCAAAGGTTCTTAGCTCACACTGCCCTTAGTGTTTTAGTGACTCCTTTTTCTCAGCCTATGTATAAGTGCAATATTTTTTCCAAGTAGCTACCAAGGGATTAAGACATAAATACTTACTGTTTTTAATCTGACAACTTAGTAAACAAACTTACTTCCTTTTGGATTTCTTGAAAGCATTATATTCATAAATACAGTCAATTATTGCTGTGGTTTGGATCGGTAGTGTCTCCCAGAAGCCTTATGCATTTGAGTGTGGTAGACTAACGAACTGTGTGCTGTTGTGGGGTGGGGACTGTATGGAAAGGGTGGTGCTTGAACTGGAGGAATTGTGTTACCTTGTTGAGGTTGAGGGTTGCCCAGGGCAGAGCTTTCAGATGTGTGTTGTTGACTCCTGGGCCAGGAAATGAGGGCGGCACCCACCCTGGGTGTGGGGGACCCAGATGGTAGGTTGAAATGAGCAAAAGAAGGAAGCAGGAACATTGTTAGAGCTTCTTCCAGGGGAAGCTTTGGCCTGGCCGCAGTCTCCAGAGATAGCTGTTTTCTTCTTCACTGGGCTTCTGTCTGCAGCGGGATAGACAGTTCTCTAGCCTCTGCCTTGTGCGTTCACTGATGCAGGCTGCTGGTGAGTGGGCTGTGGGAAACCTTCTGGAACTGAGCTAAAATAAATCTTTTCTCCCTTAAATTGTGGATATTGAGTGTTCTGTCACAGCAACAAATAAACAAGAGAGACACTAATGATCTGTGTGCAGCTGCTGGGCATTTTAACACTTCCCCTACCTTGAGATGCATTGAACACATCCACTCTCTTTTCCTGCATTTTATTACAGTAATTAGAAAAATTTACATGTTAATTACATACAAGCCTGGGGAATTTCTTCCCGTAACATACCCTTTTTTTCCTCTTGCCTTTTCTTTTCCATTGTCCTTCTCCACCCCAGTCTCAATGTCTCATCCTTTTTCTAAGCAGTTCATCTCCCCACATTTTAAAATCTGTTCTTTTTATCATCTTAGATGAAAGACATCATGTTATACTTAATCTTTTGTCTCTGGTCCATTTCACTGAATATTATTGGCTCAAGGTACCCCCGTTGTACTTCATACTTGCCTGTCCTTATAGCCATGTAATATTCTGTTGTGTACGTATACCACATTTTCTCTATCCTTTCATCTGTTGATGGATATTAGGTTGTTCCCAGGATTTAGCTGTTATGGGTTGTGCTGCTATAAACACACAAGTATACATGTGTCTCTGTGATACAATGACTTCATTTCTTTCAGGAAAATGCCCAGAAGAGCTGTACCTGGGTCTCAAATGGGATTTCATGAACTGCTGAACATTATCCCAATACTTTTAATTATTTTCTGCACTCTTCTTAATGTATTCTACCACTCAGACTGGCCATGAGATATCTACTGTTTTTATATATTCTTTGTGTGTGTCTATGCAGTAACTTCTACTTTTCTTTCCAAATCCAAAGACTATTCTTCTTCCAGTATGTTTTTTTCTTCTTTATTTGGCAATAACCTCCCCTTTGATCTGTGGTCTGCTTTATGTGTCTTAATGCCATTTGTGTCTCTGTCCCAGGTTGTTGGTGTTTATTCTGCATGTCTCACAGCCTCAGTCTTCCTGGCATTTCCTTTCTGACTACCGTGCAGTGTTCCCTTCTTGTTGCCTTTCTCATCCTAGTGGTTAGGAACAGCATTTCTAAAAGCCTTTCTCAACTTCAAGCCTTTCCATCAGAGAAATGTAGATAAACAGCGCTGAGGTTTCACCTCACTCCAGTAAGAATGGCCTACATCAAGAACTCAAAAAATAGCAATTATTGATGAGGATGCAGAAAAAAACGAACTCTTCTCCACTGCTGGTGGGGATGAGGTCTGGTTAAACCATTATGGAAACCAGTCTGAAGATACCTAAGAAAGCTGAGAATAGAAATCTCATTTGATTCAGCTTCTGCCTTACTAGCCATTTTCTCTAAAGAAATAAAATCAACACACCAAAAAGACACGTGTGTAATCATGTTTATAGCAGCACAATTCATAATAGCCAAATCCTGGAAACCAGCTGCCTGTCCATCAACAGAGGATCAGTTAAAGAAGATGTGGTACCTATACATAACAGAATATTATGCAGCCATAAAGAAAGACAGATATGAAACATTCGAATGAAAAACGGGGCCACCTCGAGCCAGTAATGCTCAGTGAAATGAACAAAACCCAAAAAACTGAATATAGATGGCTATCTTATGAAATCCACAAAAACACTGGCATTAAAAGGCCCCAACACAGGTGACAAGTAAAAAAGAGGGGCAAGGACTCCTAGGAATGGGGTGGATATCTGGACAGTGATGAAGGGAGGCCATGAGTGAGCAAATGATTCCACAAACTCCATGCCTTTAGTAGGCTATAGAATTTGTAATTCACACATATATATATATATATATATATATATATATATATATATATATATACATATATATATATATATAATAAAAATAAAAAGATAATTTATTCATTTAAAAAATTTAAGCATTTGTGCTAATTGCATTACTTTTCCATTTCTCTGTAGGATCCAATGATGCTGTTGCTCCAGACTTTCCAGCTCAGGTACTGGGCACAAGAGATGATGAACTCCCAGCCTCCGTGAATATTAAACACAAAGAAGGGATATACAGTAAGAGAGCAGGGACTAAGGCATCCTCATCAGTGGGGAAAAAACCTTTTCACAAGGACACTGCAGGTAACTGGAGGGCCTTTGCGTCTTTTGTGGTTTATAATTCTCTTTTCATGAGAATATTGTGAAATTTTTACTCATTTTCAGGTTTGTAACTTTTCTCCTTGCTATTATACTGGGAATAAATATACGAAAAGGTAAAATATTTATAAAAGTTTAGAGTTTTCTTGAAGACTCTAAACTTTTATTTTTAGTAGGGGAAATAAAATATTTTGTAAGTTTTGAAGTAAAGTAATTCTTAATAAAATGTTTTAGAGACTGAAATTCATAGAAAAATATTGATTAAATTGCCTCTCACATTTCTATCAGATGATGATTCAAAACTTTTTTTGAAAAATTTGCGGTCAAATATTTAAAATTGGACTGAGCTGACCTTCTTCCCTGGGTAGAGTGAATCGCAACTGACTGTGGCTGTCCTCTGCAGACAGGACATCATTCGCAGATCTGCCTCCGTCCATAAGTTCCATTTGGTGTCATTGAGCCACCTCTCTAGTCATTGGGAGTATTTGGGTTTTCAAACTAGATTTTTTGGATTTTTTTGAGACAGGGTCTTGCATTGTCATCTAGGCTGGTCCTGGACCCACTATATAGCACAGGCTGGCCTAGAACTCACTTCAAGCCTCCTACCTCAGCATCCTGAGTGCTGGAATTATAGGCATGCACCGCCATGCCTAGCCTAGTGGTGCTGCGGTCTTGTGCCTGCTATGCAAGTGCTGTAATCGCTGAGCTCTGCCCCTAGCCTTATAAAAGCTTTTAATCTTTAGAGATCCATTTTTTTCTGCATCACTGGTATTTTACTTCTTTGGCTAGTACATGATAATCCTTATTTAATGAAAGCTCTAGTAGCTGCTGAGTATTCTTTGTGTATAGTTACAGGGTCTTCCTAAATTACTAAGTTGCCCAATCTAGACTTTTTTCCTCAACTTCTCAGAGTGCCGTGATTGCAGGCCTGCCCCCTGCCAGGCCCAGCAGAAGAGTTTATAGCAGAATAAAACAGGTTATTTGGAAATAAGGACATTGATACTAGAATTGGCTAAAGGTTAAAAATGATAACCTTTAGAAAGTGGTTATCTGAAATAAAGTGGTAGGAAACAGCTGACTTGTTATAAGCCTCATGAAACTGTTTGACTTTTAAAAGTTTGTACATTGTTATTTTAGATTATAGTTCATCCTTCACTCAAAAGTAAGTGAATAGGTGGAGAAAATATATTTGACAAATAACCAAAAAAGCTAGTGAGCAATGTTAAAATCAGTAAGATGAACTCTAGGCCCCCCTCAAAGTTAAGGTTGATGAAATAGTTTATGTCACAGTAGCAAAAAATATGAAATATATCAGAAGTTAAGATTATGGGTTTGTATGTACATTTTCAAACACATTCAGTAAAAATGATAGGAATGTACAGGTGAATTCAACCATATATATTAGAAACTGAAAGTTCAAAAAATAAAAGAGAAGATTTGAGCAATAAAATTAGAAAGCTTACTTGTAGTAGGTACTAAAATTTTGCATTTCAGAAAAGCACATCAAGACTGGGGTGTACCTCAGTGGTGAGGTGCTTGCCTACCATACATGAAGCCCTGGTTTCAAATTGAGGTTCTGCAAGTACTGCCAAGACAAAGGGAAGGAAGGAAGGCAGAAAGGGAAGGAAGGAAGAAAGAAAAGAAGGAAGGAAGGAAATGACACACAGAAAGCACTTAGAAAAATTGATGAAATTACTGATTTAACAGAAGTGCTGTTCAGACTTATTCTGTGACCACATTGTTGCAAAGTTTGAGCTGAACAGTAAAAATATGGGTTAATAAAACACGAACCTCTCTGTAATGAGTTGAACAGTATTCTCTAGAATTTGTGTTCACCAAGAACTTCAAAATGTTTTACTTGGGTCTTTGCAGATATACTAAATTAAGAATCTCAGTTGACTTATGTTCTTATAAAAAGAGGAGGGAAGACCATATAAGGACAGCAGAACTTGTAGTTATGCTGACATTAAGTAGGGAACAGGACAAGCATGAATTCTTTTCCTAGCACCTTTTCAGGAAGCATAGCCTGGTATACACTTTGATTTCAGACTGATGTTGCCTATTTTGCACAGTCCAACTCATCATAGACAGGTTGTTTTATTTTATTAGATCATATTTTTATTATTGACTTTAAACTTAGCTACATTGTGTTCAGAGAATCTGGTCTGTCTGAACATTCAACAAAAGTTAGCAGATCCTTGGTATGTTTGAAGTAATTCATTAACATTTTTAAATGTTCAAAAATTTTAAAAGATATTTAGATCAAAGAGATTATGAAGACTAAGATAACAAATAAAAATTAGTAAATTTAAAAGAAAAGAAATAACATGATAAATAAAACCAGGACTGATTCTCTGTTGTACTTTTAGTAATCTCTGTTGCCTGTCTGATTTTTTTGTTGAATATTCATGTCTAATTAGAGATAGCAAATGACATATGACTAAGAAAAATTAAAAGAGAAATCAGAAACTATTAGATGAATTTAAAAGGATATAACTACATTAGATTTTTAAAAATTTGTAAGAGAATTCTCTGTATAAAATCTAGGTGATTATGTTCTTTTTAAAGACTATTTGAAGTACCAAAACAGCCTCATAAAGGATCCAGAACCTCAAACAGGCCAAAGAACATTGTTCAGATACACTTTTTTTTTCTTTGAAAAACAGCCTGATGTGTATCTCTATTTCTACTGTTGCTTCAGACCATCAAATAAAAGATTTTATTTAAAATATTATATTAAAATGATATACATAGAAAAATATGAAAAATCTTTTCCAAATCATGTAAATAGTTTTATATAGTGGAACCTCAGGTACACTTTTTTCTGATTTATAAAAGGGCTTGGGTTTTTATATTCTAGGGGGAGTTGGGAGTGTTGCTTGTTTATTGTGTTTTTTTGCCTTTTCCTTCTCTGTGTCATCAGATGGGGCCGTTATTCCAGAAGCACCAGTTCAGGTGCCCATGACTAGAGATGAAAACCTCTTAGACAGTAAACAGAAAGAGAAGCTCATCAGTCAAAGGACTAAGACTGCCTGGCCTGACCAGAAAGAATCCTCACAGAAGGACACTGCAGGTTTGTCTGTGTTCTCTTCTGCTCCTCTGGAATGAGACTGCTCCCCTAACAAGTGCCTTCTTACTATCTTCAGCCTTCTTCTATGTTGGTAGTTAAGATATTTCTAAGTACATTTTGGTATATTGTAGCAGCAGGTAAAACTTACATTTTTAGGGTTCTTTTTTTTCGAGTAATGTTTTAAATATACTACCCAAATCAATCTCATTGCCATAAATTCACTTAATGAATTTTTCTGTTTCCATTTCAGTGCCATGAGATACTGATTTTCAGATAACATTGTTATACACAGCCTTTATTCTTTAAGGATTCAGCTTATTTACTTCCATATTATCTGTTCAGTAATTTACTTCAACAAGAGTATGATGATTAAAAATTCCTATTACAGTAGTGTGTAACATAAGATTAGTTCTGTGTCTGAGAGACTAAAGCAAAAAGCAACACTGCCTTAAAAAAAGACAGGAGGTATTTCTCTTAGAAGTCCTACAGAGGTAGACATCCAGGGTTGATGTGTTCCAGAGTGTCAAGAACAATGCCCATTTTCCCATTACTTTACCATTTTTGGCCTTCATTCTCAAGCTATAGCTATCAGCCCGTGTTCCAGCCAGCAGGAAGAAAAGAAGAAACTTACTCTTTTTTTTGAAGACTCTTCATAGAAGATATATTTACCATTCTCCTTATGTTCTGCTGGCCATATTTAGTCACATGATCACAACATGCTGCATTGCCAGAGAGGCTGGGAAATAATCTGTTCTGGTAACTGTATGCCCAGCTAGTGTTAGTATCCTGTTTTAGAGGGGGAAAAAAAAAATGGATAGTAAAGGACAGCTAATATTTCTGCCACAATTGTGAAGTAGAAACTCATTTTAGAGCATAGTTAGCCCCTTTTTTATATGCTGCCTTACTTCAGATGTTAGGTCGTAGACTGGAAACGTTTGAGAATTTTATTCCTTTTTTACTCCCTTTTTGAATGTGCCAGAAACAGTTTTGATCGTGGCTACTATTAGTCTCCTAATAAACTTCAACCTCCATTTCCGTTAAGAGTAAAATTTAAGCTTGTTTAGCAGTCTCCCGGAACATTAAGACCATTTACCAAACAACCCTACCAACTCTAGTTCTCACCTCTTTTTCTTATACATTATGTAACCAAAAAAAAACGATGCATGTGTTGTAGCTCCTAGAGGCTTAGGTGTTCTTTTGACTCTTCCTTTGTTATGTAACCACCATTGCTTAAAATGCCTTTTCTTCCAGGTGTATCTAATCTCTAGCACCAATGAATTGTCCAGAGTTCTGTGACACGCCCTTACGGATTTGTTTTGATTATTTTTTTTACTGCTTATGCCTCTTTGGCTCTCTTTTGATATAATTCTTTAATTCCCTTTGACATCTGTTCACATACATATTCCTTTTCCTCTATTTTAGACCTTTTCCTGAATACATTTTTGATAGATCTTTTATATTTTTAACATTAGTAGCAATGCCTTTTACTTAGTAGATGCCTTAGAGGCATTTTAAATCCTTCTGGTCAACTTTCTGTTTCTGTGATTGTGTTAATTTTTCTCTCTCAGTTTCTGGTGATGCTGTTGCTGCAGAGCACTCTGCCAAAATACGAGACTTAAAGGATAAAAACTTGTCGGACACTAAAGCCACTAAGCAGAAGGAGATCCATATTAAAAAAAACGTTCCTACAGAGGCCTGGATGGAAGAGAAGGAGTCTTTACAGATAGATATTTCAGGTAATAGGGTGTATCATTGTCTGTGTTTCTGTACCGTGATAAAAATACAGCTTCATGATTTTAAAAAAGACCATATTTTTTTTTCTTTTTTTAAAAAAAAATATATATATACAGATCATTTGATGCTACTTTGTCTATTGGGACATACACTTTGATTTGTAAGATATTTGTTACTTCTGGGGAAAGATACTGCAATGTAAAAAAAGATTTATGAGTGAATGCCATTGGCCCTTTGTCTCCTAAGATTTGTCACTTGTGGATTCAGTCCTAGATCAAGAGTACTTTGGGGAAGAGTTATGTTGCAATTAAACATGTATAAACTTTTTTCCTTGTCTTTATTTTCTAAACAGTACAGCATAGCACGTGTTTTCATGTATTTACATTGTGTTCAGTTTGATATTATAAGTAAGTTAGAGTGACTTAAAGTACAGAACAAAATGTGCTTAGGTTATATACAAATGCCTCCCAATTTGTATAATTGGCACCTGTGGAAGGTCTTGTAGTATATAGAGGATAAACTATATCTAAAGCTTACAGTATTACAAATGAAAAGTTGTGACTCAGTACTGAACAGGGAAAAACTAAAACCTAAAGGTGTTCCAGAGAATTGTGACAGAGACTGTGACAGCATCAACGCAAGCTTTTCTTAAAACGTTACAGTAAAAAAGAGTGAAGATCAGATCAGTTTGTGTCTGTCTGACTCTTATTTTTATGTCATAAAAGAAAAGCATATTATACATAATCTATTACTACCCAGCTGTGAAGCTTTGGAGGAAAATAGAAGACATCCAGATAAGGAAGGAAACGAATAAAGGAACTAATCTACTCATTCTGTGTTTTCAAAATAATACTAATTCAGTTGCTTATATTGAGAATGGATAAAATTATTTTCAGTGAAGTTACTAGTGCTATATAATAGAGGAAGCATGGTCTGTAAACAAAGGTTGTTGGAATATTGGATAACCACACGTAAAACAATGAAGTTGAGTCCTTTAAACTGTGTTCAGATATTAACCCAGAATGAAGTAGAGACATAAACACAAGATATAGAGGAATATAACTCCTGAAAGAAAACATAGGTTTTCTTTTAGGAAATTGTATTTAGCAATGAAGGATATGCAAGAGAATCAAAACTAAGTAATAAGACAATATCAAACTTATTTATTATCTCAAAGGAAATAATTAGAAATGTGAATAGGCAACCCAAAGAATGAGAGAAGGTATTTGCAAATCAGAAATATGATATGGGGCTAAAACCTGCAGTCTGTAAGGATGGTCTGCAACTCTGAGAATATAACAATAGCCATTATAAAAAGCAGTGGGCTGGGTGTGATGGTGCACGCCTGTAATCTCAGCTTATACAGGGTCAGGAGGATCACAAGTTTAAGGCCAGCCCAGGCAACTTGGCAAGACCTCGTCTCAAAATAAAATGAAGCTGGGAAGTTTGCTCAGTGAGGCTGTGAATCAGCACCTGGTTAGCTCTTCACCAGTAAAGACAAGTCCTCCTATGCATGAGGAATTGTGAAACACACTGAAAGGTAGCAAAGGTTACGGAACAAAACAGATAATAAATCATTGATCTTTGTTCTTTATATAAGTGAACTTTGAAAAACAGATGGGCTGGGGGAATAGCTCAGCAGTTACGAGTGATTGGCTAGCCAGCTCAAGGCCCTGGGTTTGGTTCCCAGCACCATTTAAGCTGGATGTGGTGGTAAACACCTGTAATCCCAGCAGTTGGAAGGCTGAAGCAGGATGATTGCCATGTGTTTGAGGCCAGCCTGGACTGCATAGTGAGTTTATGACTAGCCCAGTTTGCAGAGCAAGGCCTCAATCATCAGTCAAGCATTTACTAAAAAAACCCTGTAAAATACATCATGACTTCCAATTACCAAATACACATTCTGATAGTGTTTTATTTTTAAGGAAATGAATATATGAATTCCCTGTGTTTAGTCTTTTTCTGATTATGAATAGTTACTCATTTTCATATTGCTCAAGGTATTATTAGGGGCTTATTTTCTGTGAAAGAGACTTAAAGGGGATTCTAGTAGTTATATTTCTCTTCCTCTGCTATCATTTTTTTAGTAGCATGTATTTGTGATTCACAGTGGTTACAGTAAACTTGAGAATTTTGTGCACATGCATATCCCATCAACTTCACATTCCCTCCCCTTCTCTCCGCCTGTGTCACCCTCCTGTCAACCCCCTTGTCCTTCCTGCCTCCCAGCATCTCACTTGTTTAATTTTATTTCTTACACTCTGGATTTCTCATATTAGAGATTTAATCTTCTGAGTCTGATCCATTTCACTAAGCATAAGGGTCTCAAGTTGAATCCATTTTCCACTTCTTAAATCTATTTGTGTTTATGGCAGAGTAGTACTCCATTGTGTATATATACCACATTTTCTTTTTTCCCCCCATATATATACAATCCCTTCCCATTTTTGGCCTTCCCATACCCTTGCCATCCCCTCTAACTCCCACTATCACACTCATTTGGTTCTATAGAATGCCTGTATTCTGGGTTTCCCAAATCAGAGAAACCATGCTATATGCAACATATGTAATCTTCTACATCAGACTCATCTCACCACTCAAATCACCACTCTTTAACTCAGCTTTCCATCCATTCTTAGAATGTGTCGCAGTGGCCATATCTTGATGCCTCTTCTTTGGGTCCAGTAGAACCCCTTATTAGGACGATTAGCTCAAAGTTCTTTTTCTTTTTTCTTCTTTTTTTGTATCTTACTATATCTTTGTTGAGATTCTTTAACGTGGCCTCACCCACCAGTCCATACGAGAAGAACTATAACAGTGAAATTTGTAAGGCTAGAAAATGGGAGAAAGAAAAAGAGAGAAGTCAAATTTCAAATTTTTTAGCTAAGTACTGAAAAGGTAAATGCTTGTACATTCAAAAGACATTCAGGTTATCATTACATTAGTCAGTTTTCTTAGGATAAAGTTACATCAAAGACTGAATAAGCAAATTGCTATATTAAGTGAACTTAAGTCTATATTATATATAGGCCTATTTCTCTCTCTGCTATTTTGTCCTATAAGAGTTTCAGTGTTTCCATTTTAATATCCAGGGCTTTGATCCACTCTGATTTGATTTTAGTACATAGTGAGAAGTGTGGTTCTAGATTCATTATTCTACGTATGGATAACCAGTTCTAGCACCATTTATTGAAGAGGCTATCCTTTTTCCATTTTATGTTTTTGGCCCCTTTGTCAAAGATCAGATAGCTTGAGGGTACTTGAAGTTGTCTCTGGGTCCTCACTTCTCTTCCATTGGGCAACCTGTTTGTTTTTTTTTGTGCCAGTACTGTTGTGGCTTGGATCTATAGTGTCCTCCAAAAGCCTCATGTGTCTGTGGATACTGTGTACTGTTGGGAGGTGGAGCCCCTAGAATAGTCATATGCTTGGCACTTAACCTGGAGGGGTGTGTGCTAGCTCTTGGTCTTGGCTGTGTTCTGCAATGTTATGGGGACTTCTGTCTGATTCCTGCTGCCCACGTGCAAACAGATTGTGACCGTCTGAAACTGCAAGCTAAAATAAATCTTTCCTCCCTAAAGTTGTGGATGTCAGGTATTCTGTCCCAGCAGGGAAAAAGTAAGACAAATTCAATATATATATATAATCACTGTTGGTTTGTAATATAACTTGATATCCAGAATTATGATGCTACCCATTTTTGTCTTGCTGCTTAAGTTTGCTTTGGCTATTCTGGGTTCCTTTTGGTTCCATATGAATTTTAAGATTACATTTTTTGTTCTGTGAAAAATGTTATTTGTATTTTAATAGGAATTGCATTGAATCTGTGTATCAGTTTTGGTAGTATGACTATTTTTTGTCAGTATTAGTTCTGCCTATCTAGCCACAAGGGATACCTTTCTATTTTCTTAAGTTCCCTTCCGTTTCCTTTTTTCAATATAATTTTCATTGTAAAGGTCCTTTACGTCCTTGGTTAGGTTTATTTCTAGATATTTAGTTTTTTGAGGGGCTATTGAGAATGAGATTGTTCTTCTCATCTCTCAGTACTTTTGTTGTTAGTGTAGGCGGATGCTATTTTTTGTGTTAATATTGTTTCCTACAACTTGGCTGAATTTGTTAATTAGTTTTATGAGTCTTCTGATGAAGTTTTTGGGGGTCTTCTATGTAGAGAATTATGTCTTATGCAAATAGGAATATTTTATCTTATTGTCAGTATGTATTCCTTTTATTTCATTTTCTTGCCTGATTGCTCTGGCTAAGGTTTTGAGTATTGGAGGGGTGAGAGTGTACCTGCTTGTCTTATTCTTCACTTACGAAAAAATGCTTTCAATTTTTTCCCATTTAGTATAAAGTTCTGACCTGCAGAAAAAAGTGCTTTTCTTGGGATCACATAATTTGTCAGTGGCAGAGTTCAGCTCAAAATCAAGGTTTCTTGTCTTAGGATCTCTTATTTTTACCCTGCCAGTGCAACTAAGTACCAACTATTGGTCTTTTAGTGTAGACAGTGAACTTTCTGAAACTTTATGTAAGTTGTTCCTTCCCTCTATCTCTGTTCTATATCTGAAGAACTCAGTATGAATACGGTTTCTGAAGGAAATGCAAATATTTTAAAATCATTCCAAAATCTTTGTTTTTTCTGTTTTTCAGAGTCTGAATGTCATTCAGAATTTGAAAATACTACTCATTCTGTCTTCAGGTCAGCCAAGTTTTACATTCACCATCCAGTGCACCTGCCAAATGATCAAGATTTTTGCCATGATTCCATAGGAAGGAGCGTTTTCATGAGGCAATCTTGGAAGGATTTTTTTCAGCATCATTCAGACAAGCATAAAGAACACAGTTGTATTCTTCCCCCTTATGAAAATGTGGACAAGACTAACACAGATTATACTAGAAAGAAGAGCCTCAGCATCAGTGTGAATTTGGGAGACAAAGAAGTGCTACATACGACTAAAAGTCAGCCTGGAGATCTCCCACAAAGTAATAAACAGATTGCTGAGTCAGAAAAGAATCATAAGGTCACCCCAGAGCAAACAGCTCCACCCAGCGTGAGTTTGAATGAACTGTGGAACAGGTACCAGGAGCGACAGAAGCAACAGAAACAGAAGCAACAGAAACCACCTGAGGTCACCGACAAGACAGAACTATCGTTGGTGGAACGTCTTGACCGGCTGGCTAAACTTCTTCAGAATCCTATCACGCATTCTCTTCTGGCCTCAGAAAGTACGCAGGATGGTAGCAGAGGGGTTCAGTGCAGTAAGAAATGGAGTGGTAAGCAGCTGCCGCAGCTGCAGAAAAGCAAACTTCAGAAACAGAAACGGTATAAAAGCCTAGAGAAAGGGCGTAAAAACGTAGGCAGTCTAAAAAAACACAAGGTACTTTCTCCTCATACCTCTGGGAGGCACAGCCAGATTAAAATTGAACAGTTGAAATTTGATAAGTACATTCTGAGAAGACAGCCGGGTTTTAATCATACCAGCAATAGTTCTTCAGATTCTAGGCCGTCAGAGGAAAGTGAGCTGTTCACAGATACTCCTCCCAATGTTCTTTCTACCAGCACTTCTGCGGACTCAGATATATTGACCCAGACAGACGGAGAGATGGCATTACATGAGAGGAGTAGCTCGATTTCCACCATTGATACTGCCCGGTTGATTCAAGCTTTTGGCCGTGAAAGAGTATGTTTGTCACCTCGGCGAATAAAATTATATACTAGCATCACCAACCAGCAGAGGAGATACCTTGAGAAGAGGTGCAGGCACCAAAAAGCAATGATTACATGTGAGCCCCAAATGAATTCTGAACACACCAGAAGGAAACACATCCAGGTACATGGCTACAAATTCCATCTGGCAATGTGACTGTCTTTTTTATGGACTTTTTAGTTAATTTCTGCACAAAGGGGAAAAAAAGAGCCAGTTACCCTTTCCTCACTATGACATTTCTTACTTCCTGGAAAAGAGTGAGAAAGTGTAGCACACTACTTTTGTGAGTTGTCTTTCTTTTCATCAACACTCGTTTGCCAGTTATCCCTTTCGAAAAGGGCTTTTCTGCTAGATACATCAGAATCTGTGAAATATTCCCGACATGGGGAATCTTTGAGTGTAGAGTGGCACTTTATTCTGAACAGTATTGCCTGTATCTTGTTTTTTTTAATTTCCTCCTGTCTTTCAAGAAGTACTTCAGGGGCTTTAAAACACACACACAGACACAGGCACACACACACACACACACACACACACACACCAATATAACTTTTTAAAATCAGGAATAAGAGTGATAGAAAAATTAAAACTGGAATAGACTATAACATTTTTTTTCAAGAATAAATGAATTGGGAGTGATGGAAAGACAAATTGAAGCCAGAGGGGAGATAAACATACTTGTTGTATGTGTTTGCTAGAAGACTGCTACAAATTTGGTATGGTGTGTTGCTAAAATTTTGTGATCAATGAGATATAAAGCAAACCAATTTTTAGAAGTATTACATATATGTGTGATACATAAGCCTGTGGGAAATTTCCTTATGTGTTCTGCACAGCGAAGACAGCACCTTGTAACAGAGCCTTCCATAGTCTCCTAACATTCCTGAATTAGGGAGTTAGTTTAAGCAGATTGCAAGAGGTCAACTAGGGATCATTGTTTTATTCAAGAGTAGAATTTAGTGTTTCCACACAAGTGCCCTAGAGAGATGCACTTCCTGTGCATTGGAATATGGAAAAAATATTAAACTTATGCTTTACTCAACCTTTTAAAATTTATATTTTTGTGTATTTTACAGTATAGGATGAATATAGTGGTGATATGATTTTATAAATAAATTCCAAATTTGGCAGTTTGCTAAGAAATGTTTTGTGAGTAGGATTAAATGATCAAAAATTTTAGACCCATCTGAACTGGAGAAAAGGAGGTATGAGATGTGCAACATACCATACACAGAACTTCGCAGAAATGGGCTATTGGTAGATATTAAATGACAGTGATCACACATATTCATAGTGCAATTTTTTTAAGAAATAAAGAATTGGAAGGAACACAAATATAAGATAGAAATAAAGATCAAGCTATGTTTTTGTCTCTGTGTGGAAACGTACACAACATAAAATTTATAGTTTTGATCATTTTAAGCAAACAATTCAATGCCATGGATAGGACTTTATAATTATCACCACTGTTTAGTTCCAGAAATATTTTTATCTCCTTAGTGAAAACTCCATACCCCATAAACTGACTCTGAATTCACCCTTCCCACCGGCCCCTGAGAACCAGTAATCTACTTCCTGCTTCTCTGGATTTGCCTATTCTGGTAATTTCATACAAAGGGAACCATATGATACGTGACCTTTGTATTACTTCTTAACTTTAGCATATTTTCAAGGCTTATAACACATATCAGTTACCTCATTGCTTTTTTATGGCTGAATAATATTCTGTTGCATTTATTTCCTGTGATCATACGATCAGCTGTTGATGAATAGGTAATGTTGTTTCCACCTTGACTGTTGTGAAAAGGCCTGATATAGAATATATGTGGGAGTTTTTGAGTTCCTGTCCATGGTTCTTTTCAGTATATTCATATGCATAGAGATGAACATAACTGGGTCATACAGCAGCTGTGTTTAACTTACTGAGGAACGGCAGTGCTCTGCAGTGATCACTGCCACTTTACACTGCCGCGCCCTGCTCGCTGTTAGTAGGGTTCTGGCAAACTTCTTACAGCTTTTTCCTTCTACATTTTTCTTCCATTGCTACTCTGTTTTACATTCCTGCTAGCAGTGCACAAGAATTTCACTGACCGTGTTCTTGCCAGCAACTTCTTTTTTAGATATCCGTAGTGGCCATACTGCTGAGTGTGATGCGATGTCTCATTGTGGTTTTGGTTTACATTTCTGCAGTGGTCAACTCAAGTTGGACATCTTTTTATGTGTTTATTAACCTTTGGTGTATCATGGGAAAAATACCTTTTTGAAATGTTTGACCTTTTTGACTCTGCTTGTTTCTTTTTAAGTAGCTCAGTTGTAGGATTTCTCTCCATATTCTAGATGTTAATTCTTTTTCATATGTCCGTAATTGCCTCTTGCACAATCACTCTTGATTGTGACCTTTCACATACGAAACTTAAATTTTGATATAACCTAACATTTATTTTTGTTCCCTATGCTTTTGGAGTCATATCCAAGAAATCATTGCCAAATCTAATGTCATAAAGGTTTTTACTTGTTTTTTTTCCCTAAGAGTTTTATTCCTTTAGCTTTCACATTTAGATCTGTGATTTATTTTGAGTTAAAGTTTATATGTGAAGTAAGATAAACACCCACATTGCTCATTTTGCTTGCAACTATCTGGATTTTGCATATCATTTGTTGGAAAGACAGTCATTGCTCCATTGAGTGTTTCTTAACACCCTTGTCAAAAACCATGAACTTTCTTTTTCTATTCCAGTGATCTGTATGTCTGTCTTTATTCTATTGTGATGCTGTTTCAGTTTACCATATTTTTGTAATTTTAAATGCAGAAAATATTTCTTTTTGATGTTTTGGCTACTCAGGGTACCTTGAGATTCTATTTGAAGTTTAGTTCTTTACAATGCCACTTAAAATTCAGTTCCTTAATTTTATTTTGAATTTATTACTAGTATATAGATACATACCTAATTTTTATATGTTGCTCTTACATCTTTATGGATTATTTAGGATTTTTTACATATAAAATAATATCATTGGCAAATAGAAATAGCCTTATTTTCTCCCTTCTGATTTGAAAACTTTTTTTTTTTTTTTGAGACAGGGTTTTACTTTGTAGCCCAGGCTGGTCCTGAGCTCACTAATTCACTGTGTAGCCCAGGCTGGCCTAAAACTCATGAAGGTCATCCTGCCTCAGCCTCCTGAGTTCCAGGATTACAGGTGTGTGCTACTACACCCAGTTTGTGTAGTGCTAGGGTGGCAAACCCAGGGCTTTGCACTCTAACCACTGTGCTATTCCTTCACCCCCTAGTTTGAAGACTTACTATATTTCTTTCCTCATTGCTCTAGCCAGACTTTCCAGTGGAGTGTTAAATAAATTGGTAAAAGCAAGCATCTTTGCTCATAATCTCAGGAGGAATATTTTTAGGCTTTTACCTTTGGGAATGATGTCACATTTAACTTGTTTCATTTCGAGGAAATTTCTTTCTTTTTTCTATTTTGATGAATTTTTTTATTTGAAAAAGTCTTAGTTTTTACCAAATGCTTTGGCATCTGTTGAGCTGCTCATCTGCTACTGCCCCCCCCCCCACGTGACTGGCCTCATATTAAGCCAGCCTTGCATTCCTGGGATAAAAACCACTTGATTGTGCTTATGCAGTTCTTTCGTGTGCTGCTGGGTGAGTTTGCTAGAATTTTGAAAAGGACTTTTGCATATGTATTCGTAAGGAGTTAGTATGTAGTTTTCGTATGATGTCTTTGTCAGCCTTTGTTATCAGGGTAAATCTGGCCTCATAGGATGAGTTACTTCACCTTCCTCTTCTGTTTTTTGATCATGAGTTTGAGAAAGACTTGGTGTTAATGATTGATGGTAATTCTTTAAATGTTTGATAGAATTCACCAGTGACATTTATCAAGCATTTGTTTTTCTTTGGAAAGTTTTCTTACAACTGATTCAATTTTTACACATCTGTGCAGATTTACAGTTTCTGCCTAGAAACTCATCGCAGTCCCTCTGCCTCAGCCTCCTGAGTGCTGGGGGATTGAACTTGACCTCACGTTTCCTAGGCGAGTGCTGTGATCACTGCAGCTTGCTCCCACCCTGTGTTTTCTTTCTTGGATTTCTCCCTCTCTGTTTTTTTTAATCTGTTTTATTCATCTCCATCCTAGTCTTCATTATTTTCTCTGCTTGCTGAGTATAGTTTCTTTTTCTAATTCTTTACCATTTAAAGTTGGGTTATTGATTTGAGATTATACTCTTTTAATATAGGCACTTAGTACTTTAAGTTCCATGAGCACCACTTTTGCATAAATAAATTTCATCCTGAGCTTTGTCTTCACTGCATTCCATAAAATCTGGTATGCTTTTTCAAAGTGTTTCTGAATTTCCCCTGTGATATTTTTCTTTGATCATTGGGTATATAAGACAATATTGTTCAATTTCCACATGTTTATGAATTTACTGTTTTCCCTTCTGTTATTGATTTGTTTTCATTGTAATCAGAGATAAACTTTCTTCTATTTCAATTTTTTTTTAATGTACCGTGCCTTCTTGTATGGGCTAGCTTACGGCCTTCAGGAGAATATTCTATGAACATTTAAGAAGAATGTATATTCTGCTTTGTCGGTCAAGTTCTTTTGTAAATGTATTATGTCTGATTGGTTCATAGTACTAGGCAAGTCTTTTGCTTTCTTACTGCTTTTCTAAGTTTTCCATCTATATTGAAAGTAGTACGTTGAAGCTTCAAGCTGTCACTGTGGAACTGGCTCTTCATTCAGTTTTGTCATACTTTATGTTCCTATTCTGAGGCGCATGTGTGTTGACCGCTGTTCTATCTCCGTGAGCTGACTCTTGTGTCAGTATAAAATCTCTCTCTGCTTCTTGCACCCATTTTCACTTAAAGTCTTACTTTGTCCATTTGTTCTGTTTTGGCTACTATTTAAATGGAATGTCTTTTGTTTGTTTGCTCTCAGACTTTTTGAATTTTGGGATCTTTTGAGTAACTTTTAGACAGCACATAGGTGGTCACTTTTTGTGATCCATGCTGTCATCTCTACCTTTTCATTGGAGAGTATAAGCCGTTTACATTTAATTACTCATAGAAAAGATCCTATTTTTCTCATTTTGCTCTTTGTTTTCTTTATATCATACTTCTTTCTCAGTTCCTTCATAACTACTGCTTTTTGTGTGTAATCAATTTTTGGAATGTACTATTTTGAATCTTTTTGATATTTTCATTATTAGGTTACTTTATGGACTACAATTAACATAAGCATTTAACAGTGTAATATGAAATAATGTCAATTTAGTTTAATAGTTAATATATACTTTCCTTTTTGTTTCCCTATATTTATATCTTTATAATTTTTCTATCAGTAACAGATTTATTATTTTATGCATTTGTCTTTTATATAGGGAAAAGAGGAAATTTATAAGCCAGTGAATAATAATATTGGTTTTTAACTTTACCACAGAATTGCATTTTAGTAATGTTATTTCTTTATATAAATTCAAGATTTTGTCTAGTTTCTTTATTTTAGTTTGAAAGACTTTTATAACAGTTTCTTATAAGGCATGTGTACTGGTAATGAATTCCTCTGCTTTTTTTTAACCTTGGAATGTCTGAAGTTTCATTCTTAGAAGAAATTTTGCTGGAGATAGCTTTATTATTTTATTTTTCTATTCTTCATCATGTATGATAAGAAGTTGGTGGCTAATCTTAGATGTTTAGGTTGCTATCTTTAATTAAGTTTGGAGAGTTTGTGAGCCATTATTTCTTCCAAGATGCTATTTCATTTTCCTAATTCAGGGACTCCCAGTATGCATAGTTTTAGTTAAGCTGGATGGTAACCTACAAGTTTCTTTGTCTCACTTCATTTTCCTTCATTCAGGTTTTTTGTTGTTCTTAATTTTATTTCACCTATCATCAAGGTCACTGATATAGTTCATCATTGGGTATATAAGACTTTGATCAGACTGTTTGATGAGACTTGTTGAACTGCTGCAATTAATTTTCTTATGTTGTTACACTTTTTGGCTTCATAATTTCTACTTATGGCTAGAGGTGTAGTAGCTCCATGGTAGAGCACTTATCTGTATCTCTCTAGCATGTGTGAGGTCCTGGGGTCAGTCCCCACACTGAAAAAAATTAAGCTTTATAATTTTTATTTAAGCCCTTTTTATAAGTATTCTCTATTTGGTGAGCTATTGTTCTTCCCATTTTATTAGCGTATATGTATACAGTACATAATGTTTACATTGAACTTGAGTATTTTGTGCACATATATATTGTGTTAAAATTACAGTATCTTCCCCCAACTCCCACTATGATCCCCATTTGTTTTTTTTTAGCATATAATCTCCCTTTCTTATTCCCACCCTCTCATCTTCTTTTCCTTTTCCCTGTCTACAAAGTCCATCTTCTTGCTTTCTTCCATGTCTCATATATTTTTATGGTTTGGTTTTCTCATATTGGAGAAGCCAAGTAATACTTAACTTTCTGGGTTTGATTCGTTTTTCTGAGCATCATGTTCTCAAGGTGTATCCATTTTCCTAAAAATTACTTAGATGTGTCATTCTTAGTGTCAGAGTAATACGTCATTGTTATATATACAACATCTTCTTTATCCAGTCATTTGTACTTGGGCATATTGGCTTCTTCCAAGATTTGGCTATTATCAATTGTGCTGCAATACAAAAGACATTCAGGTGATCATGACATCAGTTAAACTTCTTAGGATCTGTGCTTACCCCAGAGGTTCGAGGCGCTGGGATTTTTTCCCTCTGCAGATGCCAGTGGCTTAGGTCTGATCTCAGCCTTGGGGCTGCTTCTGGGGCTGCTGTTTTTCTCCACTCTGATTGTGTCTTTGGGATTTCTGGCCTTCCCATGGCCTCCTTTCAGTCGTTAGGGCACTCCTTTCTGCAGTTTTTAATTTCAGCTTTTTAAGTGAGTCCACGAGGAGACATTATGGAGCTCTAGTGACTCGGCCTCCATCTTGACCAGAAGTTGAACTATTGCTCTTGTTTTCTTCAAGTCATTTATCTATGGTTTCTGGTAGCTACTTGGGAACATGTTTTTTAACAGCTGATTTAGAGTTTTTGTCTATTAAATCCAGTATTTGTTTCCTGGTGACCAGTTTCTGTTCACTTCTTCCTTACTACTCTCTGCCCTGCTCTGAATGGACAATACTTTTTTGACAGCTTGACATTTTAAATATTACATCATGGTAACTCTGGACATTAGATTCTCTTCCCATGTTCTAGGATTTACAGTTATTCCTTGTTATGCATTAAGTTTGTTAACTGTTAAGGGATTTTTCTGCTTTCATAAAGATTATATTCTTTGTTGGTATATCTCTGTTAAATTAGTTCAACAGATAATTATTTGAGAAAGATGTCCTTAAATGCCTGGAACCAAAAAAGTAAGAAACAAAAAGAACAACAAAAAATTCCCCCGATCTTTGTGCTTTGTGATCTGAGTTGGGAAACTTCGTCAATACTTATCCAGGCTGTCTACAACTCTGCCTTAGTCTCACTTCCTGCTTCCGTTAAGTCTAAAAAATAAGCCATAGTGACAGCTTGTAAGGTCTCTTCAGATGTTTTCTGAAGCATGCATCCTGCTCTGTTGCTGTACTCTCCAGTGTGCTTGGTGTACCAGGGAATTTTCAAGCCTGTGTACCCCAAATGTTCTCACCCTGTGTTTCTCCTGCTTTTAGTGTATCCATTGTTTACTTCAGTTCTTGTTTTTGTCCCAGGCAATAATGCCTTGTTCATTTGGCTTTCATTGTTTTTAGGGAAAGCCATTTTGTATAAAGGATTTTTCCTTAAGGGAGGTCCAAGTTAGGTGAAACAGAGACAGGTTTCTTGCATCAGTACTAAGGAAGCATTCAGGTAATGTAAAATCTTACTGAATTCCCTGGTAGCAAGGTGCTTTGCTGTCTTTGAGTGCAGAGACCTGCATAGCAAAATGGGCTGCTGTTCTCATGAAGAGGAAGGGGTGGTGCACAGATAAAGTGCTATAAAGTTCTCTTACTTTGTGCAGGCCACCCTTTTTCTGGTCAAGTGTTTGCTTGCCTAATGGAAAACTAATTATCTTTCTTAGTCCTGATAAGATCGACTGTGACCTTTTTTGTGGTACTGGGACCACGTTTTCGATGTTTATAAGAAAAAAGATGGTCTCCCCTTTGCTTCTTTTTCCATTATTTTTGCTGGTCATTTTGAAGTTGAGTTTTGTTGCCCTTATACAACATTTACTGTTCCCCTTTCTCATAACTGTACTGTAACTTTCTTAAAACTCATCTTTCCTGTAGTGAATCCTATTGGGATTCACAGAGAAGTGGCCTGTAAGAAGCTACGAACTTCCATAATTTCGGTAGCTCCAGTGGCATCACATTTTCACCATTGCGCACTTAGTTTCAGCCACTTAATTGAGTCTTCTTTCTTCTTACTTGTGTCTTCTTACTGGTGCCTCCATCTAATTTACTAACTGTCTCATATGTCCCTGCGGGCATTAGTCTCTCCTTAGGTTTTAGGACAAGGTTGTATCTGACCTCAACTTTATGCTAACTTCCAGAAGAGCCATGAACTTGGAGTTTGTACAATGGTGTTTAAATTTGGACACAGTACTTTTTCCAGTACTCTACACCACCCAGTAGAAACCAGGTGCATATATTTGGTAAACTTTTACCTATGGTGTATTTTAGTAATACTTTCTAGATATTCTGCAGTTGCAGTTCTGCATTCCTGTTTGACCCAGTATGAGTTAAGTGAAAAATATTTTTGGTAAAGTTGGTTTATTATTACTAATTTATTTACCATTTTAATGCATTGTTCTTAGTGACTATATTTCATTCTGTTTCTGTTTTTAAGATTTATAGAGGTTTTATGACCAAAATATATGAAAAAGTATTCCATGGGAATTATAGAGTTTTCATAGACTAAGATTCCAATTACATCTATTATCTTTATTAAACAATATCAATTATATTTCTCATGAATATTAGTGTCCTTGATCTGTTAAGGATTTCAGAAAATATATTTAAAGGGTATTTCATCCTTGGGTAATTGAATGCCTTTTTATGTTTTATGTTGTTTTTATGCCTGGCATATAAATATTAACGACATAATTTACTTAATGAATTCTACCATAGGTTGTATAAAGTAACTTTAATTTTCCATCTTCCTCATATCTTTATCAATGCAATTTTTAAAAAATTTGCATTTGCAAAATTGCTTTGTTCATCCTTTTGCTTCTAATATTTGAGGCATTGTACTCAGGTGGAAGTAGCATCTAGTTGAATGTAACTTTGTTTCCTAATTTGAAGACCTTTCTTTTGAAACAAATTTATTGTTGTAGCAATACATGTGATTTCAATTTTATCATTTTTATATTTTTTTCTGTTTCAGTATGTCTATTAAATAAATGCTTATTAAACCTAAATTTTATTTTAAATAAGGGGAGGGAGTAAACTTCTTCATTGTAGCGCAAAACCAAATTTTCATCTTAGTCCTTCTTGAGTGTTATAGGTCACTAGTGTTATATTCACATTGTTGTGAAACAGATCTCTAGAACTTTTTCGTCTGAAACTCTCGACCCATTGAGGAACAACTCTCTTCTTTCTTCTCTCCCCAGCCTCTCTACCACCAATGTACTTTTTGTTTCTATTACTTCACATATTATGTATGTGTTGAATCACGCAATGTTAGTCTTGGTGTGACTTATTTCACTTAACATCGCCCCCTCGGGTTTCATTCGTATTGTAGCATATGGCAGGATTTCCTTTTTAAGTCTGAATAATATCTCATTGTGTGTGTCTACTGTGCTTTGTTTTTCCATTCATGCGTTTATGGACATTTAAGTCTCTCTCATATCTTGGCTGTTCTGAGTAGTATTGCTGTGAACATGGGTATGTAAATATGTTTAGAGACCTTGCTTTCAGTTTTGTAATAATTATTCTTGTGGGAATGAGGTGATAGTTTTGATATGCAATTTTTCTGATGATTACTAGAACATCTTTGCATGTTTGTTGGTAATTTAGCACTTTTGACAAACTGTCAGTTCCAGTTCTTTGCCCGTTTTAAAATCAGTTCGATTTTTTTGTTGATGAGTTTTAAGAGTTCTTATATGTTCTAGTTGTTAAATCCTTACCAAAGATACATGATTTTCATGTATTCCCTCTCATTCTACAGGTTGCTGTTTTATTCTGTTGATTATGTAGCCTAATGTGCTTCCCGTCAGCACCAGTGCACTCCTGTCAGGCTCCAGTGCCACTGCTGATCTGACAGGGGCAGGGCTTCGCTGCCCGCTCCCCTTTTGCGGCTACTTGCCTTTTCAAAGCTCTCCAATAACTTACTGCATAGCAAGTCTCCTGAGACCCAGCTCCTTGGGAGAAGGACCTTTAACTAAACCAGTCTCTGGTGTCAAAAGTTGGGGGACCACTGGCCATTTGTGTTATTTTTTTAGGGAGAAAACTATTTCTATTCTGTTTTCTTGGCTTATTTTTAAAGTGGGTATTATTTTTTGTACCATTATGTAAGCTCTGTAGATATTAAGAAAGCAGATCTTTCATTAGATATGTGATTTTCAGATATGTTCTTCCATTCTTTAGGTTGTTTTTTATTTAATGGTTTGTACAAAATTTTTTATTTTGACAAAGTCCAGTTTATATACTTATGTTAATTGTGCTTTTTTCCCCATGCTATATCTAAAACTGTCATTCAGCCTGAGGTTATAAAAATTTTTGCTCTTGTATTTTCTTATAAGAGGTCTATAATTTTAGATCTATGATAATTTTTTAGTAAATTTTTGTATGTGGTGTGAAGTAAGGAAGTCGAGCTTTATACACTTGCATGCAGTTATCCAGTTGTCCTAACATCATTTGTTGAAAGACTTCTCTTTCCTCCACTGAATCATTTGGGTACCCTTGCCAAATATATTTTACGGTAAGAAACTATAAAAGTTGTTTTCTTATTGTATTAATGGGAGAGTGAGAAATATGAATTGTCAAGCTCCTTACTGATTTTTTTCAGCCTACAAGACCACTTTGAACCTCATAATGAGTCTTTTAAAATATAGTGGAAGAAGAGGATTAAGTATTATATACAGTTTTTATGCCAAGATAAAGTAGAATTTCTTTTAACTTCAGTTTGAGAGGATTGAGTTAAATGTACCTTTCTGCTCATAATCTGTCAAAATCTTATCCCCATATCACACACTCATTCCTGTTTCCCCTCAAGTAACAATGTAAATACCTTTTGGTTTACATGAGTTCTGAAAATAACTAATTTTATATATGTGCATATATTTGCCATTTATATGAAAAGCGTATCTTTTGTGATATTCATTAAGCTTTATATTTTCAGGATCCATCTTCATTGCCATAAGTACATCTAATCAGAATTTCAAATCACAATACAATGCTCCCTGAGGTGTCTAACAATCCATGCATTGATTTTCCCAGTGATAGACACCCGGGTTGTTGTGGTGCCCTAGCACCACAAATGTAGCACTACAAATCTTCTCCTTGTCTGGACCCTTACAGATCTGTGCAAGACCATCTTTAGTGTAGTTCCTAGAATTGGAATTCCTGGAGAGATGGTCAGTACACTTAGTTTCCTACATTAGTATCAAGCTTTACAGTCTATATCCCTGCCTGGAGTACACCAACGTTTTAATTTCTGCTTCCCTGCCAGCAATTTCTAGTTTTTGCCAAAAGATGAGAAATACAAGTTTCTGTATCATGGGAAGATTTTTTTTTTCATTTTAACTATGTTACCTTACTGTATTATTTCCAAGGGGAGAAAGAATATATACTGTGATCCAGAATGTGTTTATCTGTTCATTCATCCAATGAATTACGATACAGAATATGCTAGTTACGAGTGGAGTTCTTAGATATTCTTAGATTTTGGGATATAACCTAGATGAAGAAATAATGTGAAAGATTTTAATAATTATTTAAGTATTTTTAAATAATGATGTAAAATATCTATGTAATACTATAGTCTCAAAAACTGATATCCACACTTGTTCCACATACATGTGGAAATGAATTGAACAGTAGGCAAAATCTTGATATATTTTGAAAGTAGAAATAAGTAAACCCATTTTCTAACTGGAATACAGTAAAATTGGGACTTAACTGAAATATTTTAAATACATGAAAATTTAAAGACACCATTCCCTGTAACTTCTGGGATATAAAACAACTAAACATTACAAATTACAGAATTTTTTGGAGACAGGGTTTCACTCTGTAGCCCAGGCTGGTCCTGAACTCATGTAACGCAGGCTGGCCTCACACTCACAGCAGCTTCCTCCCTCAGCTTCCTGAATGAGGGTATTTCAGGTGTCCACTACCACACGCGGCTGATTTTTATGTGGTGCTGGGGAAGTTAACCCAGGGCCTTGCACAAGCGTGGCAAGTGTTCTAACCACTAAGCTGTGGTTAGCATTTTTTCATTTAAAGATAATAACACAACAGAATTTAATGGATGTGGCCAAATATAGAGGAGAACTTGTAGCCTTCAATATTTTAATTGATTAAAATCAACCAGAAAGTGATTGAATTAATTCTAGCATAGAGGAAACTGAAAAGAAATCAATAAAAATAAAATTGATATGTAAATAAATCAGTCCCTAATCTTTATCAGTATAACCAGGATCTGATTCCAAAGAACAGTAAGACAAACTGGTTCTGAAGGAGAAAAGCATCTTACGATTGGTGACATAGAAGGGTAGAAGCACAGAGTTGTTTTCTTGTTTGCTTGGTGCTGAGGATTGGACCCAGGGCCTTCACGCTGTATGCCATCCTCAAGTTATTTTTTAATTTTTATATTGAGATTGTCTCACAGAGTTGCCCAGCCTGGGTTTGAACTTGTGGTCTACGTGCCTCAACCTCCAGACTGCTTCAAGATTACACACATGTACAACTACATCCAGCCCCCCCCCCACCCGATTACTCTGTGCTACTTCAGGCTGATATGTTTTAAAATCTAGATCAGATAGATGATTTTCTGAGAAACTGTAAAGACATTAATCAGTAAGTTTTACTGTTCTAATATAAATCAAAATATTGTCCATGTTCTGCAGCCCAACCTTTTTTGTCCCTGTGTGCCTTCCAGAAATTTTACACAATTTTTAGTTCCTGTTAACAAGATTTGAGAGTAATGAATTTCTACATACCCTTCCTAGCTCTGGGTTGGGTCAGTCTTTTTAACATTGGCTAGGGCTTTGACAATTACCTGCCTATATCCTTTGTCAGTTTTTCTCTTTGAAGATGTTTTCCTGTTGATTCTTAAATATTATATTTTGTAACAGTATTGTCACGTATCCAGTGTCTTTTTTTCATAATAAGGGAAATCTTTCCAGACTTTAAGATTATAAAGATAATTCTCCTTTTATTGTAATGCTTTTTTTGAGGGTAGGCTAGCAATGTATTTATACTTATAATACACATATGTGTGTAGGTATAATTTTATTTCCAAATAGCTAGTTGTCAATATTTTTAAGAAAGTAATAGTCATAAATTACTAGAAAAGTCTAATTTTATTTCCAAATAGTTGTCTATGTTTTAAAGTAATATTCATAAATTATTAGAAAAGTCTAGTTTCTTTTGTTAAGCTGGACTGTAATCAGACTTGGTAATTAGCACAGTTCTTTGAAAATTTCAGCCAAAACAACTGGTATGTGGACACCTCATTACAATAGGAAAATATGAAGAGAAAACTAATTCTGGCTGCAGTATGAAGACAGAATTTAAGTTGGATTACATCATCCAAATGAAAATATCTAGGTATCTGGGCTGCTGAGTAAAATAATTCTAGTCATTTGTGTACAGGTGGTCATCATTCTCATAGATACAGAACATAATTTTTTTCAAGCACGATTGGAAAAACCTTTTGGGACTCATGTAGATCCATCGCCTTCTGAGTGATGTCTTCATAAGATTTTCATGATTGTCATCTTTGTGATTTTCCTTATGAGTTTCCTTGATGAGTTTAGCTTTTGCTTCATTTTCTGTGTACCTCAAGCCTTGGGCATCCTTACTATCATGTTAGAATTTCTTTACCTTAATTCTAACAACCAGTGACCATTCCATGGCCTTTTAGCCATCCTTTCTCATCACTATAGTTTAAATCTGGGCATTGGCCAGAATTTTCTTTCTTTCTTTCTTTCTTTCTTTCTTTCTTTCTTTCTTTCTTTCTTTCTTTCTTTCTTTCTGTTGTTTTGAGACAGGGTCTTGCCCTGTAGCCTAGGCTGGTTCTGAACTCACTGTGTAGCACATGCTGGCCTTGGGACTCACAGCAATCCTCCTGCCTCAGCCTCCCAAGTGCTGGGATTGTAAACGTGTGCCACCATGCCCAGCATATGTGGTGCTGGGGAATTGAACTGAGGGCTTCAAGCTTGTTAGGCGAGCATTTTAACCTTCTTCCCAGGCCCCAGAATTGTTTTCCTATTTGCAATACTCAAGTACCAAAAGAAAACTTGCGAGGACTATTATACAGATAAAATACATTTGTAATTTCTGGGAAAGATTACTTCAAGTTGTTTAACCTTCTATACTTGCAGGAATAAATACAAATTCTGACTCTGTGAGGATAGTAGTTTCCATCTGCATTCCTGCTCTCCAGTAATTAAAATCAGAACTTTTTTGTATAGGTACTTTGTGTCATTCCTGACTGGTTAGTAAATTTTATTATTTTTTCTTTGTTTTTGAGACAGGATCTTACACTGTTTTCTGGACTGGTCCTGAAATCACTTAGCTCAGGCTGGCCTTGAACTCACAACACTCACCCTGCCTTAGCTTCCTAGGTGCTAGTAAATTTTGTTAAAACCGTGATGTCAATTGACCTGGACACTTGTAAAAATTTTCACAAGAAGAAAAATTTTGGTGCCATCAACTGTATTTCTAAGTTTGACTATATCTTAGTAGTATGTATCTCCTTTCTTAAACTAGAATGATCATAGACCCATTCTTCAGAAAGAAAAGTGTATCCCAGCAGGCAGCTGGTTGGCTGAAGCCAATAGTAATGTTTCCACACAAAGAATGTTTTTCCAAGTTCCCATGATCAGTCAGTTTTTAGTCAAGAAAACTTTTTTTCCTGGATCTAAGTAATAAATATGAAAATGAATCTTTTTTAGCATTTTATAACTAAAACTACAAAAATCCTGAGACATTTTTGAGATAGTGGCATTTACTTTGTTTTCCTGGTGTGGAATAAAGAAACATCAGCAGATGAGTTTACCCAGTAATAATAAAACCAAAGCGGCCAGCCACGTGTGTATCTCCTCAGACTACATGCAATAGAAAGCTTTAAAATGGTAGCTAATAATGTATGTTAATGTGCAGCAGTTCAAACCAATGCATGGAAGCCTTGATTGCAAACAATTGAGTATGCTAATCCACATCCACGGGACTTTCCATGGACTAAGGAGAGTGGGTGGTTATTGTTAAACAGCAATATCTGTAAATAAATTTTTAAAAATATGCCACAGAGGGTTCCCACCAAAAATTATCATACACTGTTGCAGGCCCGTGCTTGGATTTTCGCGAATCTGTGGGTGGAAGTCAATGGTACATGACACCCTGTGTTTCTGGCAGGTTGCACTTGACTAGGCCTGGATATAATTCTGCATCCTACACCTGGCAACATTTATGTTAAGACTGTTTTATTAATGAGTGCAATACTGTTGTTCCTTGTTTCATTAACACAGGAGATGTCAAATCATGATATGGTAAGTTTTTTGCCTAAACAAAACTGCATAATCCACATTTATTTTAGTTTGCATACTTGAACGAACGGCTTTTTTGATACACTTCATATGGTGTAAAATTTACCTGAAATATACGGATTAGTGCTTAGTTAATACACAGAATTTTGTAGCCATGACCCTATATACAACATTTTCAGTAACTTCTTAAACAGCTGTGTATATATCAACAGATTTCATTTCCCCCAACAACCCACCACTTGCCACAGTCTACAGAACCACTGTGTTTTTTATCTATATATTTACCTATGCTGGATATTTTGTATGAATGGAATAATGTGTGGTCTTTTATGACTGACAGAAGGTTTTCATGCTTCATTGTAATGTTAATTATTTTTCTGGTCAAATAATGCAGTATTATGAATAGATCACATTTTAATTAGTGGTTCATAAGTATTTGTGTTGTTTCCACTTTTGGCCTACTATGAACAAAACTGGAGTGAACATTCATGTACAGGTTTTGTTTGACCACGTTTTCACTCCTTGTGTGTATCTGCCTAGAAGTAGAGTGACTTGATCATATGGTAACTCTGTCTTTAACCATTTGAGAATCACCAGTCTGTATTATCAAAGTGCTTACACCCAGGCATGGTGGCACATGTTTGTGATTCCAGCACTCTGGAGGCTGAGGCAGGAGGATTGCTGTGAGATCGGTGAGATCAAAGCCAGCCTGGGCTACGTAGCGAGACCCTGTTTCAAAAAAAGAAGCGCCTGCTCCATTTTACCAGCAAAGTATGAGGGTTCTAATTTTCCACATCTTAGTGAACATTTGTTTTGACTCTTTTTCCAAGAGGATCGAATAGGTATATTTTGTTGTGAGAAAAATTATGTTTAGCTTTTTTTAAAGTGTTTATCTTTTTATGAGCAGAAGTTAATCAGTAAAAGGATTTGAATTAAAAATGGAAACACCCCCCAAAGTTTGCCATGGATACACTATATAAAGTCCGCCCCCCCCCCCGCCCCTAATCGTACTTACTATGTTGGTGATGTCCCTTGGATATGTAAGAGGCCCACAGAATCCCAGGCTGGGATGGTTCTGTCGTCCTCTCCCCTCCTGTCACATGAACACTCAGTCTGCACCAGGGAGCCTGCTGCCTCTGCTTCCACTCTTCTGCTCCGCCCTCCCTGCTCACAGAGCAGCCCATTCCACTTACTGCAGGCTCCACGTATCAAAGGTGTTTACTTAGGAAGAGTCAAAAAAATCTGCTTACATTTGAATCCCTGGTTTTGTTCCCAGAATTGTTCTCTGAAGATTCAGGAAACAGGTCTAGTTATCTTTCTCTCCAGCCCTCTCTTCTTTCCCTGAGTATTTTCTCTTAGGTCTTCGCTCTGTGCTGTGCCTCACAAATCATGGCTGGGTCTTCTCTTTCCACTTTTGGCAGCTGTCCTGGGTCTAAGTTTGTTGTACCCTATTTGTAAGCATGTCCTTTCAACTAAGCCTGTGCTTCAGGTGATAACGTATTGATTGAGCCAATTTATCACCTTCTAAGCTATAAAAAAATGGTTAGTCCCTACTGAACTCACTTTTGAACCTTCCAGATCTTTACTGTCATGCCTTTCTTTGCAAGCTCTTTCTAATTTTTGATATTGTCACTTGATCCAAAATTTAAAAAACATGAAGGAGTGTTTTCATAACATTCTCCCCACACCTGTACCCAGGTAGCAGCTCTCCCCTGCAGAGGCAGGCAGAGCTACTGGTTTCTTACAGTAACTCTTGCGCAGTCATCGTTCCTCTTCAGTTCTTGAACATTTCTGACACCCCCAGAAAGGCGCCTTGTACCTTTTTGCAGTCATTCCTCATTTTCAGCCCCAGGCAACCACTAACCTGTCTCTTCTAGGCTTTTTATATAAATAGAATCATTAGGTAATGCCTTTTGCATTTAGCTTATTTTCTCTGATGTTCTCCACATTCATTCATGTATTGTAGTGTGGATCAGTTCACCTTTATTGCTGAAGAGCATTTAACTGTGTGGATATGTATGTGTTATGTCATGCTTCTGGGTTTGTATCTGACAACTTTTTGCCTAATATAGCAAAGATTTTTTTCCTATATTTTAAAAGTTTTCTAGTTTTAGTTCTTATTTTTTAGAGCTGTAATGCACCTCAGGTTCATTTTTCTGTAGTGCCTAAATTAACTTTTTTATATAGAAGGATGTAGTTGTCCCAGCATCATTTGTTCAGAAGTCTGTCCTTTCCGCCCCAAGTTGCCTTGGCTTCTTTCTCGAAAAATCATTTCAACATAATGTAAGTTTATTTCTGGAATCTCAACTCTGTTCCACTGATTGAAGCATCTCTATTACATCAGTACCACAGTGTCTTGATTACTGTGGCTTTTTACTGCATTCTGAAGTTGGAAAACTAGTTTCTTTGTTCTTCATCTTTGTTTTTTTCATTACTTTTTGGCTCTTATGGGCTTTTGCATTTCCATGTTTGAGGTCAGCTTGTGGTCTTCAAAAAGCTTGCTAGAATTTTGGTGGATAGTGCATAGTCTATAAGCTAATTCAGGGAAAGCTGACATCCTAACAGTTTTGAGTTTTTCAATCAATGTGGATGGAATGTCTCACTCTTTATTTAGATCTTTAATTTCTCCCAACAAAGTATGTTAAATGTAGCCTATTCTTAATTTTATTCTTAAATATTTTATTCTTTTTGCTGCTCTTGGGAGTGGAATTTTCTGAAAAAATGGCAGCACATTTTGCTTTTATTTAAATCTCTCCTTAAAGTCAGTTCATTTTAGTACATGTTGTTTCTTTTTTTACAGTTGCAGAGAGTGTGTAAGTATAGTGTATCGTCCATTAGTCACATCTTCACTGTCCTTTCTGTGCTTGGCTTTTAAAACATAGTTGTATTACAGTTTTAAGTTGCCCAGGCTAGATTTGAACCAGTGGTGCTTCTGCCTCAGCCTCCCGTAGTACTGGGATTATAGGCCTGCACCACTCGACCTTGCTGTGTTAGTTATTTTTAGTAGCTTTATCATATAAATAACTTGTTCTAACACTTCTATAAATTTAGAGGTGTTTTTTTTTTTTTTTTTTTTTTTTTTTTTTTTTTTTTTTTTTTTCTCTTTTCTAGTTAGGAAACCTGGGACAAAGAGGCTGTGGCCTGAGAGACAACAAGCAAAGGGAAGATCTGAGACCGGATCAGGTGCTTGGACTCTTGCACTGCAAGATGTGCAGGCTTTTGCAATTAACACTAGTTAGCACCCTCTTGTTTGAGTTGACTCTTTATTGCTGTTGTCATTTGACTTCCTAATAACCGTTTAGGCACACCTAAGTGCACAATAAATAGAGATACTGCTGCCCACTCCAAATACTGATATTTAAATGCTAGACAAAGATAAGCCCAGTGACTGGGACACAGTAATTGCTTCATTACCATTTGTTGTGACATGCTTTCTCTCTGAATTGACTGATATTTGGAAGAGGTTGGTTTAGGCAATTATGGCTTTATCAGTTCTCACTGGTGGTAATAGAACTTATCACTGGTGTTAATGTGAATTTAACTTATATAGTCCCGTCTTTCTCTCAAGCATGCCATGAGCTGTTTCCGCGTTTTGTTCAGACCTAACTGTGTAGACTTTTGTCCACGGGAGCAGATCCTGTTTGTTTTGTCAGCTGACCTGGGCTTCATTTTTGCTAAAATTGCTTAAGTAAAAAATTACTTGTGCTTATTTAAAATGTGGATGCCCAGACCCTTTCCCTAGAGATTATAATTCATTGTTCTGGGTCACCCTCCTCTGGGATGTTTTTGTATTAATAAGTTTAAGAGGTACCGTTTTATGCTGTATTTATTTAATTGTATTTTAATGATCTTTTCATCATCCTCCAACTTTTCTACCATTATCTTCACTCCCTTAATCGGTCTTTCATTGGTCCACTTGCTCTGAACATAACTAAAAAGGCTTTTGGGCTCTTTCACCTTTTTTGCAATGCTTCACGCACTCAGGACTTCTCGTGGGCCTTGTAGCTCTTTGCTGTCTGCCTGCGTCTGTTCTGTGGAGAGCGTCGGCTGCAGCTGCCACGTTCTCTAGCTGTTCCCAGACTTCTGTCTTGCATCAAAATTCTGTGCAGGCGTCCGCTGAGAATTTTCATTCTGAAGATGCATCAGGCTAAGGTTTGGCTAGCATCTTCTTCAGAGTTGTTCAAGCCCTGGGAAAGTTCTCAGTCTCTTTTTCTGTCTTACAGAAATCTTGCAACCTCGGGCCCTTTCCAACTACAGCAGCATTCTCTTTCCAGTTAGTGGCAGCACATTGTCATTGTTCCCCAAGCTTTTTCCAACTGTATATCAGCAGTTTCATTTGGATTAGAAAGAACTCTTGGACACTGTAGGCTTATTTATATTGTGCATAACTGTGCCATTGATTATAAGTAACTGTAATAGTCTCTTATTTTTCCAGATGGCCAACCATATGATTTCTTCTGAGTCTGTTTCATCTCGTAGTAGCCAATTGAGCTCGAACACTACTCTTTGCCAAGAGCAGAAAGTGCACATGTTAAACAAAGGCATACAGACAGGTAAGTCACTCGAAGCTCAACTTTTCCCTTGAGATAGAAATAGGAATTCATAAACATATAGCATTCAACCTTATAATAAAGAAGGATTAAAACTAAATAGCATTTTCACCTGTAAATTTATAAAAATCCCAAATTTTGAGCAAAACTGTGTGGAAATGAGCACCTTCATTTTTCCTAGTGGAAGTGGAGGTGCAGCCCCTGGGAAAGGTGGCTGGCAGTTTTAATGAAAAAAATACTGTGACTTAGCATTTATTCTTTTGGAATTTAGCCCATAGATATATTTGGATATGTGCAAAATCACAGGTATACAGAATTAATCATTGAGGTACAGCTTGTAATAGCAGGCTGTTAAAATCAGCTTAGATATCTGTCAGTAACTAAATAGCTAAAGAAATTATTGTCCTTTCATATGAAGAAGTAGTACATAGACTGAAGAAGTTCCAAATACTGAAAAGGTCTCCATGATGTATAATTAAAAAAATAGAGAACAATGTATAGTCTAATATACTGTTAATTTTTTGGTAACATGGGAGAACTGATTGAGTGTGCAAAAATAATTCTTTGGAATTGTGGACTGAGCAGAAAGTGGAGGACAGGAGTGGGAAGCAGGATTTTTAGATTATGCCTTTCTATACCTTTTAATCGAAAAACATGAAGTTTCCTCTTGATATTTTTCATGTCCTTTAAGTCTTAAGACTGACTTATGAACCACTTTCTTACTGTTTCTACCATAAGCGTTCAAAGTCTCTTTCACTTGAAATCAGAACTGAAATCCATTATCCAGTTGAATCTGTATTCATTCTTCTTTTTCTCTGATATCTATACTGACCTAGAACTAAAAAAAAAAAACCTCTTTTCTTCTCCTCTTTTTCTCCTTCTGTATATCTCCATTTTTCTACCTTCCTTCTCTCTCTTCCTCTTGCCCTCTCCATCTCTCTGCCCACTTGAATAAGCTTGTCCACTAAGCCTTAGGATGCTCCCAGAAACATCTGTGATCTTCTCCTCAGGTAACCTGGAGATTGTAAATGGTGCCAAAAAACACACCTGCGACGTTGGCGTGACTTTCCCAACTCCAAGTTCTAGTGAGGCTAGATTAGAAGAGGACAGTGATATGACTTCCTTGTCTGAAGAAAAAATTGAAGAGAAAAAGCTCTTTCCCAGTTATTCTGGAGAGAAAAAAATAAAGAAAAACAAGCAGAGCTGCTGTGAAGGTCAGTTTCTAATTCCAGGTTTTATAGCAGAAAACTAAAGAGTTAGATCTCTTAAAATGCTAAGGTTCTTTGTTTCAAAATGACTCTGTGTCATTTTCACAGTGTCCGGTACTGCATTTGCACAGTCATACCTGCAATTAAGATGTCTCTCAAGGGCATCTTGGAGGCCCCAGACAGCTGAGCCTCCTGTGAGTCTACGTTATATGTGTGTATTTGATGAGAGGTGCTTAGGACTGTAAAAATGAAAAATCTTTTTTCCTTCTTAAAAATTTGTCTTGTAGGAGTTTCATGGTTTGTTCCTGTGGAAAATGTGAAATCTGGATCTAAGAAGGAAAACCTGCCCAAGACTTATGGTCCTGGTATCACCTGGTTTGAACCAATAACCAAAACCAAACCCTGGAGGGAACCACTGCGGGAGCAGAACTGGCAGGGACAATACGCGGATGTGTGGGGGTCACTGGACAGCCCGGGCAGAGATGATGGCCAGGGCCCACCAAGGCCATTTGTGAAAGCAACCCTGCAGGTGCAGTGTCACTAAGCTTACCTTAGGCTTCTAGTTAGAAGGGAACAGATAAGACATAAAGAGGTTATCGCTGTGGCTTATTCACGTGACACTCTTTTTACCAGCTCTGCAGTTCATCTCTTTTCTATATGATAAGACTTGGTTTCTCATTATTAATCAAAGGCTGCCTTGTTCCTAACCTTCTAACGAATGCACCACCCTTAGGATATGGGGCCGGGCGAAAGAAAGGAGGATAGTGTGGCACTGCTTTGCGGGTTTGCAGGTACCTGCATGTGCTAATCCTGGAGGCTTGGGTTTGTGTCAGCATTGTATCTCCTCCATCTAGGAAGTGCCTGCTTCTACTGACACAGGCTTCGAAAGGGGCCAAGTCTTTCTCTTTTTTTGTAGTGTTAGGGATTGACTCCAGAGCTTGGCACATGCAAGGCTAGCACTCTTACCACTGAGTACCGTCCTAGCTCTCACCAGTCTTCTACAGTCTTCTTACTCAGCCTTAGAAGATAAAATTTATTTAATGCTATTTGTTTGAAGAGAAATTTAAAACAACAACAGTGGGCTAAGCTCTGTTTCATTGACATTTTGGGGAGTTGTAACTGCTACAATCCTTGTTTTTGGTTTATTCCAAAGAAGTTCCCTTCATCCCTTTGATTTCTCTGACCGAGCTCTGCAGGGAGGTACCTTTGTCCCTCAGTTATAGGTACTTTCTGAGAAGTAGAAACAAGCCCTCCAAACCTCCAGGGCAGGTATTATTTTTCTGAGCACTTGAAGAACTTGCTGCATCAATAATGTGTATTTGGGGCTTTTCCCCCTTTGTAGGAATCACTTCAGCTTCACAGACCTGACTTCATCTCCCGTTCCGGGGAGCGGATAAAACGCCTGAAGTTAATAGTTCAGGAGAGGCAGCTGCAGACCATGCTACAGAGTGAACGGGATGCCCTGTTCAATGCCTTGCGTCCCCTGCCCAAGAGAGGTACACCATCCTGTCACTTCCCTGTTAGTGGCTAGAGAAGGCAAGGTAGCTGCCCTACTGGTGGGTGCTGCTAAGGTCAGGGCCCGTTAGAAAGACTGAGTGTCACCTGTGCTAGCTGAGACTCACATCTCCTTAGCTAATGGAAATAGCCGAGCTTCTCGATGTTGTCATGACCCTAAAAGCCCAGTACTCTAATCCTGTGCTGTCTCTTACAGAGATGTGCAATGAGAATGACTTTCAAAACAAAGAAATAAAACAGCTCTGGGCCCATGAGCAAGTTAGTTACAAAAGCACAGTGTTTTCTCTTAAAGATAGGGCTGATTCTGACTTGCCTACATCATAGAGTGATAATAAGAGTAATAATAATAACTGATAAACATGTAGTTCTTACGTCTTGTCCATACACTGTTCTTAGAACGCCTCTCTAAAGTAGTTACTGTTGACAACCCTACTTCACAATGAGAAAACTGAAATGAAGAGAGAGGTTAGATTAAGTACTTTGCTCTAGATCACAACCAAGTAAGTAAAAGAGCTCAGACTGGAGCCCAGTAAGCTGGCTCCAGGGTCTGCTCTTAACAATCATGCTAAGCCTATGAGCACATTAAAATTTATATGTGAAAGCTGTGAAATTATAAAATACCACCTAATGCCATTATCACAGCATCACCTTGAACCAGTCAGGTTTTTTGGTACAAACTGGTCTACGCCACGGAATGTTAAGTGCTCCAGTCACTCTGGCCTAGTCCTGGCTTTGTCTGGGTCTTGGCCATTTCGCATTGCTCATTGCTCACCACCCTGTACTCAGAGGTCAGATGAAGGGCACAAAATCCAGCAGCTCCTTCTCGTAGCCCTAGAGTGTCACAACTTTCCTTATGCACTGTACACTGAAACCACTTCTCTTGCTTAGTCCTCCTGACTACCCGGAAGAACAAGCCTATTGGAAAGAAGGAAATGATTCAGAGATCTAAAAGGTAAGGCCAAAAGAATGAGGATCACTGAGAAAGTACAAATCAGGCTACCATGCAGTCAGGAGCTCTAGCTTGTCCCACAGGTTGTAACACCATGAGAGAGTTATGAAAGACTTCTCACTTATGGCACAAACAAAATAAAATGAAACAAAACAAAACAAATAGGTGTGGTATGAATGACTCTTATGTGAAGGATTAAAAGATCATTGCTAGTTTGCATGCCTTAGGCTTTTTTAGAAATCTAGATACAAATATTTTGAAATAAAATTAAATATTTATTTGGGGGCATGCCTTCTATCTTAGCAATCTTATTTGTAGGAATTGATTCAATAGAGTGAGAAGTAGTAGCATGTTTTCCAAGCCATGAAGTTTAGAAAATTGAGTTTCAAGAACTTGCATATAGTCTTCATGGTTTTTAAAAAGTAGTATTTGTGCCCCTATGGCTATATAAAATCAGGCATAGATAAATGGTCCATTTAAAATGTAAGAAGGACTGATATATTTTGTGTGACAGAATGCAAAAGGGTCACTGATAAGGTGTCAGCTTGCATATTGCAGCTAATTTCTGAGCAGCCATCATTTGTAAAGTTTCAGGATGGCATTAGTTATATGCAAAGAATGTTCAAGCATTTTTTCAATTACATATGCGAGGCTTAGTTTTTTAAAAATGTATACTTTAATCAGAATAATGTATGACAACAGACTTAATGTTGTCCTTATCTTCAACATTGTATTAAGAACATGTGCTGTAATAATTCCATTGTGTTCCATAATCGACTTAAGTGTTCTTTTGTTGGAAATTTAGATTCTTTTCAGTCAGTATGTTTGTCACGGTGCACATCTGATCATGTTCTTTCCAACTTCAAATTGTGGTACCCAGTATCAGATAGGGTAAAGCCTCATGTGGGCCCTCCCATCCACCTCACCCTCCTTCCACCTGCCCCACATATGTCCCTATACCGTGCTTCATGCAGGCTTGACTCCACTCCTACCAGTCCTCACCTTTCCCTGATATGGATATCCTTTCTTCTTTCCCATCCTTTTTCTGCTTTTAGCTGTTTGTCACGATCTAACTCAAGCATAATCTCTGAATTCTTGCCTGATCTCTTTACATCAGAATCAGTTTTTTTTTTCTCCTAATGTTGTGGTTAGGATCTGGAGTGTCCCCCAAAAGTCTGATATATTTTAATGTTATGGATTGTCTATGGAACCATGTGATGTTGGTGGATTGGGGTCTGGTCTGGAGGGGTGGATTACAGTTAAGATTAAAGGCATGTGAGTTAGGATTAACGGTGTATAGTGGCCACACCTGGATGCAAGAGGGACTGGTTACTGGGCGGAGACCTGAAAGGATACATAAGCTGCACCTGCCTTCCTGGAGGACTGGGACTAGTCTCAGCTAGCCTCAGCTTGTCTTCCTGTTTGTGATGTCCTGAGAAGCTGCCTCCACCTCTGCCTCTGTCCTTTACTTTGATTACTGCCAGCCGCCCCTGAATGGATTGTGACCATATGAAACTGTGAGCTAAAATAAACCTTTCCTAAATTTGTGGGTGTCGGGTATTGAGTCACAGCAACGAAAAAGTAACTAAAACACCTGTAATTCTGTAGCATTTTGTAGGTATGACTTATAATAATTTTCTTTCCCGTTATTCTCATTGTGTTTAGAAATGCAATATTAATACCTGTTAATTATCTTGACACAATACATTTTTTTCTTACGTAGTGGAAAACAGTATACCCCTATCTAACATATTGAAACCCATGCAGATGTGACTACTGTTATCAAGATTTCATGGTGGTTTTAGCCATCTTTCTCTTTTAGGTTCGGAGCATGCAGGCCAGGGCTCTCTGTTCCAGGTGTCTGGCAGGAAGCTAGACACCCAGCAAGGGTGGCTTGTCTGAGGGACTGCTTCCCTGGATAGCTGCAGAGCTTAGAGGTGTGGTAAGAATTTAGCTCTGCGTCTTATAGTCTTACTGCTTTCTGTCTTTTCACTGCCTTCCTCCAAGGATTTATGAACAACTTCCTGAAGTACAGAAAAAGAGAGAAGAGGAAAAGAGGAGATCGGAGTATAAATCCTACCGGCTGCGAGCTCAGCTTTATAAAAAGGTCAGTGGAGTAGGTACTGTGTCTAAAGCAGGATGGACGAGGTGTGTCGGGAAACAGTCTGACCCATTTGGGCATTTATTCAGAATTAACCGAGTTTAAGAAGAGGAATGAACTCAAAACTCAAAATGCACTGTCACAGTGTTGAAATTTCAAACATGTTACCTATGGCTTGAGTTTCAAATCAGCCTTAGCTCTTCAGCCTTAATTGTATAAGGCACTTTCCATTCATTTCAAATGAAGCAAAATTTTATGCATAGGAGGCAGGTCAGACATGGTGGAAATGTCCAAGATATCAGAATAATCAGTCCCAAATAGTGACTTTATGTTCCTCGGGAGTGAGTGAGGTTCCTTTAGAACTGCTAATGTAAACTGGAAAATATCTGAATGTGGCCTAAAAGGTGTCAGCATTGGGGACTGGGGATCAGACAGCATCACCTCAGGTAGTCAGTGTTGCTGCAAGTCAGAAAATTTTCATGGAGCAGAGGTCTTGGTACCAGTTAGTTCCTAGATAACCCAGACTGGCCACTGGGCATGGTGACCATACATACACTTCAGTCTTCTGTTTCTCTCCCAACACCCTCACTACCTATCAGAAGACTCTGAACATTAGAAATCAAAACACCAAATCATACCAGACTGGTGTGGGACTGGGATACTGTGTGTGCAGGGTCCTTGGAGACCCACCTGCTGTCTCTGGGGGACGTCCCTGGCACTGCCCAGTCTGTTTGATGAGTCAGTGTCCCAGACCTGGAACCCTCAATGTGCTTGGGTATTGTGACCTGACAAATTAGTCTATCGGGATTATAGATTATCTGTGTGGAAACAATAGGTATTGCTTATAAATCGTATTGGCTAAGCACTTCAGGAAATACTTTTTGTCTAATTGCCAGTTTCTGTAGCTAAGTAACATGAACAAGAGTTTGGTGTCTTCATCAGTGTGGCTGGGATGAGGAGGAGGTCTCTGCCTCTAACAGAAAGTACTTAACTTCTTTCTTGCCTCTTCTTCCACAGAAAGTGACCAGTCAACTCTTGGGGAGAAAAGTGCCCTGGAACTGATAGGAGATTATTATCCTCAGAGGCCTGGAATTATTTTGTTAACCTGGAGAATGGATAAGTGCAGTTCTTACTTTTATAGATCTTGTTTAATAAAGCTTACTGTTTGTCCTTGTGTGTCTCAGAAATAGTTACTTCGCAGGCAGAATAACTGCTGGTTTGGAAACAGTTCTTTATCCTTGGAGGCCTTGACCACAGGGTATTATGGTATGTCTTAGTTCTGGCTCAGAGTAAATCTGTCTTTGTATATTTTTATACCTTTAGATGGTCATTTTTCCATTTGGATGGGAGCAGGGAGAGCTGGGCAGTGTCTGCCCTGACGTTTCTGAACACATCACCGGAGGGAAATGGGCTTGTAGAATGAAACGCAGCTTGTTTCTTTAGAAACACAGCACAGCTGGCACGGTCAGAGCTGTGCCACAGGCTTGGAGGGGAGGGTTTGCTGAAGATAGCCACTGGGTACACTGAGACTCCTGCCACACACAGGCACAGAGCCTCCTCTCAGCCTTCCTCCACTGACCACAGATTGGCTCTCAAGGCTGGGAGGAAAGGCTGCCGGCCTTCTTTCGTCGTTTTTTCTCTACTTACCCTCTTGTTTGTCGTATTGAAGCCGCGGAGCATTCATCATCAAACCTAGAAAACGACTTCTGAGAGTGCTGAGTTGGTAAATGAGATAATGCACATGGCACGTAACCCAGTGCCTGGATCAGAGTACACCCTCCACCTGGAATTATAGAGCAGTTGAGGGGAAAGTGCTGAGCAAGCTCGTTGTAAGTTCTGCAGACCCACAGCAGTAGGGCAGCCAGAAGCTTCCTAGAGGCCCTATCCAAAAGCAGGCACTACATCAACACCACGCAGAGCCCTCTGCTGTGCTGCCTAGGCTCCCACCTGAACCGTGCAGGAAGCCAAACGAAGGGTCGGCACTACGAATGTCTTCCCTTTCTTGCTGAGCACTGTAGTTGATGACTGGGCTACCCGTAAAGTGAGAGGGCTAATACCCTGAGCCCCCTTTGGGCTCCAGAATGCTATGGCTATTTTCATGTCACCTAGAAGGTTACTATTCAGCATGGAAACAGGAAGTAATAGTTGTCTGAAAACCCGAGTCTACAAGAAACCAAGGCAGTGTGGAGGCTGATTAGGACTAATAAATGTGAGCCTTTTTAGGCTCAGGGCTATGTCATCCAGGCACTTCCCCAGAGCATATAAGGTCGGCCTGGAAAGCCCCCGGTGGCAGCTGGCAACTAGCCCCTCCCAGCCCCAGCCAGAACTCACCTTGAGATATGCTGCGGGTGTGCTGGTGAACCAGATAGCATCACCACTTGGTTATGTAAACAGGAAATCCACTGGTTTGCCTTTCCATTATAGCAGTATTCTCCCAGGCTCCCCCCCCCCCCCCCCCATAAGGTCAAGGTACAAAACCAAAGCCCAGAATAAGGGATGAAAGTGGCTCAGGAGTCTGCTTGTCCCTCCTCTTCCGGTAGCTCTTCAGGTGAGTGCAGCCTGCAGTTGTTGTGCCTCCAGAATCTGTCCTGCTGCAGACCTTTGTGACCAGCACCTGCAAGAAGCCACAGAATACCACCTAAAGCTCCCACTCTTACATCCCTTCAGCTGGATTTGCATACGTCTCACACCTCATGGCAGAGGTGGGGCCTGGTTGGAGGGGGTGAAGCCCTGGGGCCTGACACAGAAGGGCCGGCTTACCTGGAAGAGTAGCTCCATCCTTCCTCTGTGGTTTCATGGCCCACATTCTGTGAACCGCTGTCTCCAGCTGCCTCCACCCCGTGTTTCCACTATTCCTGGCTGTCCATAAATGGACTGTAACTTTCTGAAACTGTGAGCTAAGATAAATCTTTCCTCCCTTAAGGCGTGGATATCAGGTATTGTCCCAGCAATGAAAAAGTACCTAAGGCATCTGGGGTTGGTGAAATTTTTTTTTAAAAAAATAAATGTTTCAAAGCACAGAACCCACCTTGGCTTTCCTTATGCAGAGTGTGACCCAGGTGGCCAAGTAATGCAGAAATATGAGCCAGCTTTGGAGAGGACCCTTAATGCTACCTAAGGACACCAGAACCTCACTAAAAAGCACCTCAAGACTGTCAGGAGCTCTGTCTCTGGGTCAAAGGGACCCACTAAAGGCTCCAGACCCCTAGGGGCACCCCAGTGTTAAGAGATGAAATAGGGGGAAAGAGGGACAGTCCTGAAAGGGTCATCACCAGCCCGTGTCCCACCCGCACTTGTTATCAGAGGCTTTCAGAATGACATGATGGCCTTGGCAGTGTCACCTATGATACTGGAGTCTGAGTATTTGGGGAAGAGGTTGAGTGCAGGGTAGACTATCAAAACATACAAATGCCCTGCCTCCCTTTAGTGATACTGACCTATGGAACCTTATGGACCCAAGTGGGTCCGTATCCAAATCCCACCACTGAACTTCCCTCACTCCAGCTCTGCCCAGTTTCCTGCCTTCTGGTACTAGGAGATGGAAACCACTACCACAGCTCTCACAGGGCCACCTCCCACCTCTGCTCTGACTGCGCACCTCCCCCACTGTAGAGATGGCTCCGCTTCTCCTGAGGCCCAGGGTTGGCACTTGGAACCCTGTCAGACTGCTTCTGCTTCCACTGCTCTCCAGTGACTCTGAATCCTGGCTAAACTATGAGAACAGATCAAAACGTAGTTATGGCATGTCTGCCAAATATCCCGACACATAAAGAGCTGTTCAGCTAGGCCCAGCTCAGAGTCTGTCCCACAGAAGCTGCTGGCCTACAGATGCACAAGCACAATAAATGTGCTCTGTTCTGTGTTCGTGTGTGTATGTGTGTTGTTTTTCATGCAACATCGTTATGATGCTAGGTAAATAAACAAGCGGCAATCCATAAGACAAGCATAGCCTCCAGAGATGCCACTCTCCCGCCAGACACACCGGACTCAGATTTGCACGAACAATGAGCTTTTATTCTTTGCCCCACTGAGAGTCAGGGGTTTGCTCCTTGCTCCTTCAGAGTCAGTCAGATTCCACCTGGAAATACATCACAGGCTCCCTTCCTGAGCAGAAGGGAGGAGGCATGTTAGACGGATTACAGGAACAGCCAGGATCCTCCAGATCGTGCTAGGGA